>JAPSGF010000160.1:375546-452746 GCA_035772895.1 Perdix hodgsoniae
TGTTATGGTGTGGAATACTGATGACCAAAAATCATAAAACCATGACACTGGGTATTTTGCACTGTCCTGTCTAATTGTGTTTTACTTAGAGTAGTAGAGGCTTGAACATGGCAGACAGATGTACATAATGCCTGATACATTCCAGCTATCAGCTCTGGAAGGTGTCAGGCAGGCTGTATAGGTCTAAATAGAAGTGTTTGAACTCTAAGGAAAATTTAAGTTTCCTGAAGGCTTTTAAAATCAAAATCAGATAATTTGAGAAGACAAGTTGTTTTTTTTTTTAATACAGCTGTGCTTCCCAGGGCTGATAGTGGTTTTAAGACATTATGTTAAGAATAACATACAATTTTCTCAGAAACACAGCTGGAGGGGACACAGCCATGTTTTGTTTTGAAACTTGTTTGACACTGTGTGTATGTGAGAAGCGTGAGAGAGATGTTACAAAGGGTGATTTTTGGTTTAAATATGGCTGTGGACTTTGAAGAGACTGGTGGTAAGCAGCTGTGTCTACTCTTTTATGGGATGCTCATAAAAGATAAAGTATGTATCAGTGTAGGTTGCAAGGCTCCTTCCAAGACCACGTTACACAGATTTCATACCCATAGTTTCTCTCTGAAAACATTTGGATATACCTGGAATAATTTCAGCAGGCTCTGAATACTGCAAGAATCTGTATCCATGGGTTACTTTATTCAGGATCTGTCTCTAAATCAAGGAAGTTTTTTTTGATTCCTGCCTTTCACAGGAAATTATATTACAGGAAAAAATACAATAAATTCTGAAGTCGCATTCAGAGAAATTAACCCCTTTCTGGTTGTTCTTCACAACAATATTGTAGATCTTCAATTCCTCATTAACTGTGGTAGCAGTAGTTATACAAAGTATCAATTAAAAAAAATTTATGCATTCTAATGAGATAAAATAATACATCATTAGCTACAGCAATTCCCACATTTACATCATCAGACTATAAATTCTCTCAGGCTCCAGAAACATTCCTAGAAGTAAGTAAATAAGAGAATAGCCCAGACATAGCAAAGAGCCTGTGAAAAATATCCATTGTGAGAATTGAAATAGCACAGATCCTCCAATGTCAGCCTTCAATCACTGCCTTACTAATTGATCCCAATGAGCCTCCAAAACCATCTAAGGTCTTCCTTGTATTTACAAAGTTCACTTGCCAAAGGAAATAAAATGGGAATTTATAGGAAAAATATGGAACTGAAGGACCATGAGATCAGGATGGAAGGAGAAAGAAAGAAAAGACTAAGGGAGGGGAAGAGCTCTGGCACACGAGCCAGAAATTGTGGCTCCCACTGTGATTGGCAGCAATAGATACTTTTGTTCTCAAGCAGCAACTGCCTGTCCTTTGTAACAGCTAGTCTGGAATAAGGAAAACAATAAATATTTTAGTTATGAAATTTTATTTTCCTTGATTCCTCAGGAAATCAACTCTACAAAGTTTCCACGGGTTCATAGATGAAAATAATTCTCTGTAGTTTTTCATCAAGTGAAAGTCATCTTTTCTCCTTAGCACTTCACATCATTAAATCATCAACCCATCATTACAAGGACAATGTGATGTGCTGAATGATGGAAAACAGGCAGGGATCCCACGAACAAGAAGTGTATTCTCAACAGGCTGTTGGGTGAGCCAGTGAAGCAAAGACTGGCAGCATACCTGTCCTGCTGAAAAATGATTGATAACAAGAGTAGATTATTTATAGCAAGCCTTATGATATGACTTTTTATAGAACTTCATGCAGGAGAGTAAGAACTCAGCTCATTATTTTTTCTCATCCTGAACCAGGACTCCACATCTGAAATGCTATTGTTAGTGCAGATAAAGAGCCTATTCTAAAGAAGTAGCATCCTCTAGCAAACCTGTTTCTCCCTCTGCAGGTGAGATCTTATTCCTCTTGACTTCTAAAGTCATCACTGCCCAATATAATATTTTAAAGTAGATAAGGACACACAGCCCTGCCAAACCAGCAAAAAATACATCGTTTGACCAAGCATAAATACAAAAGCTACCATGTTAGCTGACATGATGGAGAAGTAAGGATTGTATGAAAGGTGAATTTCTATAGCCTACACTAAAAAAAAAATAATAATCTAGAAAAAGTTTGGAAAGTAGGAAAAGGTAGGAAAGTAGATCATAGCTTGTTCCATTATTTCCTGATTGCTAATATGATCTCCTGAGATCTCTGTGAAAAGAAATTTTCTTGAAGAAATTTAAGTATTCATTGCTGGACCATGTTGTTAAATTCCTACGACAGTTTTGTTTTTTTCATAAGCTGGGCAGCAGTGAATTGGAAAAGACCTTACATACCAAGTACCTGACCAAGCATGTCTTGGCTAGCAGAGAGAGGAAGAAATAATTCCCTTCACAAATAAATAACTGGCCACAAGCTTCTAGCTGTAACTTGACTAACCCATCAATGCATGTTCAGTATTTCCTACAAGTATAAGCTAAGATCTATAGTTTATAACAAGACCTATGCAAAGCTTTGCACAAATTAGAACAAATTTCTGGATAATTGCAATAAGCAAAGCTATTGATTATCTTAATTCTTATTGGCATACACAGCTAGGTTGCCCCTATTTCATAGTCCTGGTATAAATTCAGCAATACGCAGTAGTTTAAAAGATATACATATATTACTACTAGTCCATTGTCTACCCCCAAGAAAAAGAAAAGAAAAAAGAAAAACATATGAATTAGCTAAAGTGATGGAAAAAAAGCAAAATGAACCTGAAATAAAATCCTATGTGTTGTGTCCTTTCAAACAGTTTTAGACACTTTGCAGCACATGAAGATGGAGTCATTTGCAGGAAGCAGTTCTTTCATTTATCATGTTTTGGTGCTTTGTGGATTTCAAATATTCCTGCACTCCACCTAAACATAAAAGTCAGAAGGAGCTACATATGTTTACATCTACAACTGTAGGATTTTCACACTTTGCTTCTATTTTTCTTTTTTCTTTTTTCCCCCTAATTCATTCTAGTTGAGAGATACCATTATATTATAAGTGATGAGAGGAATAAAATATTATTTATTCTTCTGTTTACAGATTGTCCATGCATAAGAATAACACAGCCATTAGAAATGTAATTATTTGAACAGATTTACACAGGGCAAAGTTGAGACCTGAGTCCAATAGTTGAGACATGTATCCAGATACTAAAGTCAGGAAATATTTTCATTTTAAGAACTGTATCTATTTGCCTCATGTCTGGCTAAATTCTTGTGGCAACAGTCAGTCAGTGTGAAAATCAGTAATTAAGTTTTGAACTACAAGTCATAAGCCCTATTGACTGTTGTCCAAGAAGGTGATGGCATGACTCTACCTACAGGGACATGTAGGATCAAGCTCACCTGGTCAGAGTTGATACAGTCAACACCTTATTCTTCCCAAACCCCAATAACCACTGCTCTAGCAGACAAGGAAAGGAGAAGTTGTTATTACCAATTTCCTACAACTTTGCATTATTCTTCATATGTATAACCACTCTTTTACAGGGCAATAATAAAACCCTTCATATAGATTCTGTTATTGTATAGTAATTAAAGCATATGGTTACTTTGCCCTAACTTTCACCTAACTTATGACAAAAAGATGTGTCATCAACATTTTGATTGGCTTACTCAGCATTCCTCAGCAAAGATACACAGAATTGTTTAATTAAAAATTGAAGTTAACTTAATGAATTAGAACATATCCACCTGAGGAACACATAATCTGTAAGAAACTGAGATTTTAACATGATTATAGAAAAGCTTTTCTCCCATAAAAATTCTGAGATATTAATACTGGTTTTGGACAGAGAAAAAAAAAAAAAAAAAAAAAAAAAAAAAGGATGAAGCACTGTATAAGAAAATAAGCAGTAAGAAGCATTCTCTGCAGTAAGGCCCCAGTTTCTATAAACCTGGATAATGAATCAACATTTCTTCCCTCGGGAGATAGTTTTCTGAAAGCTATCAAAATATTGTAGCTTCTGATTCATCTGGAAGATGTTCTCTACATTCACTTAAAGAGCACATACATTACGCAAGACTGAAATTTCACCTACATGTGGATACTATAGTAAGTTCAGCAGTGGGTCTAAGACAAGGAACTGAGGTCTTTCAAAAGTCTGCAGCAAGGGCAAGACACTTCTGAAAAATGCTTCACTCCCTGTGAAAATTGGTATGCATGTCTGGAAACACTTTCATTAACTAGGTACTACTCCACAGATCTAACTTTTATTAAATCTGTGTCAGAAAACCTTTTTAACAACTCTACCCTTACACAGGCTTAAAAACACTACCACAGACTTTTATTGCTTGGATGATAGGTGGCATATAAGTAAAATTCTCAGGACGTCTGAATGTGTCTGCAGAGCTCTCGTTTAGAAAAGCCAACAAAGATCTTTTTACTTGAAACCTAATGTATTTGATATGTAAATTATTGACAACAGAATTTTGCATTGCCATATTTATAGGAAAATTTTCAAAGCAGAACCATTCTTGAGCATTAGTTTTTCCAAGTAAATAGATTATAGGCTGAAAACAAAGATGTTGCAGATAAATGAAGAAGTAAATGAAAAAGTCTGATAAGCCTAAAAATTTGGGGGCCTGCAGGTATTTTGATAAGCACATTTTTACCTTCATGAAACAATATAAACTTGCTTTTCTAGTTAATTATTGCAAACATTACTTCAGCTGTTGAGAAAGAATTAGCTGACATAGAATACCCTTTAATCTGGGAAATCATCTAATTAGAGAAGATCTAGATGGATCTCATAGAATCATGAAACTATTTGACTTGGAAGGGACCCTTGAAGGTCATCTAATCAAACTCCAGTGCAATGAACAGGGATGCCCATATCTAGATCAGGTCTAGATCTAGATGTAATCTAGATGTAATCTAGATCTAGATCGTCTTGCTCAGAGACTGGTCCAGCCTGACCTTGAGTGTTTCCAATGGTGGGGAACCCACTGCCTTTCCAAGCAACCGGCTTCAGTGCCTCAACACCCCATATCGTAAAAAACTTTATTCTTATATCCCATCTAAATCTCTCCTCTTTTACTATGAAACCACTTCCCTTGCCCTATCACAACAGACCCTGATAAGCCTTAATAATTAATAATATTAATTAATGATAATGGGCTGTCCCTTTCTTTCCTGTAACTCCCCTTTAGATACTGACAGACTGCTATCAAGTCACCTTGCATCTTTCTCTTCTCCAGGCTGAACAACCCCAGCTCTCTCAGCCTCCCCTCTCAGGGAGGTGCCATCCCTTTTTTGTGGCCCTTCACTGGATGCAGGCCTATGTCTCTCCTGTCCAACAACAGATCTATGTCTCTCCTGTACAGAGGACTTCACATCTGGACATATTACTCTAGATGAGGTCTCACTAGTGCAGAGCATCCTGAAATGCTTTTGGGCTTGAGGGGTGCTCTGCACTCTGAGGGCTGTCCTCAATCTCACAGTCAAAATTCTGCAGTAAAACAATCCCACTTGAGTAGGGGCTTTAAACTGCCCTGTCTCCACAGGACTCCCTCCTCCAACTCTGTCTTCAGCCTTTAGCCTCTTGTCACGATAATGGTCTTATCTTGTATGTGTTTGAGACAATTCCAGGCATATCACAGATGAAGTGCTGCTCATACCCCATCAAGAGGGAATGCTTTATGTACAAGTTCTGCTTCATAATATCAACCACAAGGTTTCCATTATTGCCTTGGTCTCTAACTATCACCCATAGGTTTTTGACTTGCTTTTTTCTTTCTCCATTCTTCAGCTCTTCACACTCTATTCCTTCCTTGATTTGGAGGGCAATGCCTCCTTCCCTCCTTCATCACTTTTCTTTATCTCCTGTTTGTTTTTCTATCTCCTCCTGTTTGTTTCCCAAGCTGTATGCTTTGGTATAGAGGCACTTCAGCTGGGCAGCTGGCCTTGGAACCATCTTGGAGGAAAACTCCTTAATTTATTTGAAAGGCTTCCCTTGAGTTTCACAGTTGACTCCTTCTATTGTCTCTGTAGTCCCTGGATCATTGCTGTAAGGTTTCAAGTGTGCTGCAGTGTCGCCATCACATCCCAGGGCAGGAGGTTGAAGACCTCCTTTAGCATCTAGTCCTTCTTATCTGAATTCTGTACCTTCTCTGAAGAGAAGGGCATCTCAGCAAGTCATGTATAGTAATTACTCCACATAATCCATCCTGAGACTACAGTCACATAAACTTCACAATACTTTGGAGATGGGGAGGTAACGTGGAGTAACCTGCCACCTTGTTATAAGGATTACACCTCAGAAAGGCTCTCAGACTGCTAACTATTTACAAGTTTAAGATGATTGGTTCATAGTTATAGTATTTAGAAAAAATGTTATCAGGTGAGAGCAAGGCCTCAGGAGTAATGGTCCACCTGAAGGAGGAGGTAGAGGGCAGGGGGAAGCACACCATCAAAACAAACCTTAGATATATTTTATATAAACTCCGATGCTGAATCTTCTCAGAAGTCTGAGAAAGTGGATCCCTTCTACAAGGTTCCTGTCTGGCCATGGAGAACATGCCTTCAGATTCAATGTAATTTTGTCTCTTCTGGCTCCTCCAGAATTTTTAAATTTGAAGTAGCATAAACAGATACCACATAAAAACCCCATGTTGATATCAGCCCAGATATCTACTCAGGAATGAGCTCGAAAACTGAAAAATTCATCCTATGAAAATACCTATATTTGAGTGGATCCATAAATGTACTAGTTTCTGTGTTTGTGTGCTATGTGGGTAAAGATTCCTTTTAAATATATGGCCCTCCAAATACATTGCTATTAGACAACTATATTTAAAAAAAAAAAAAATGTAGAGACATTTTTAATATTTGTATGCATGGTGGATTTTTTCTTTGTTTTTAATAAGATTGCAAACATCTTTATAACTTTAATTAAGTTCACTCAAAGGTTTATCAGAATTTCAAGTCTAAATCCCAATGATTCTGTATGAATTCCAACTTTAATATGAGAACAGTACAACTAAAAATAACTAAATAGAGTTTTAACATAGCATCTGTGCAAACATTACATCTGATGTTAGATCTTCAATATGAATTATGTTGGTAGTAATAAAAATCTATAGGTCATAAGTGATGAAAATAACTGAAGGAGTTTGCTATTTTGCTGGATGCATACATATTTTAAAAATGCTTTATTTAGAAACCTGGATGACACATGGCACTAATTCTAACAGCATCACTTCATTTTTAACATCCAGTTTAGTGCTAATGTAATATAATAACTACATATAAAAATGTGAGCTTCTATAAATAAAATAAAAAAAAACATGCTAATCTTTATTTAAATAAGTAAAACACAACAAAGTCACACTGTTTTTCTACAAACAACATATTTTTGCCAATTAAAATTAAACAGTCATGATGCTTCTGCTACTACTACATTTTATAGATATTTTCCAAGTATTAGAACTAGGCCCCATGAAGATCTCAGATCTGGTATGTGTTATGAATAGGCATTTCTGTTCAGAATTCTTTTCTCACACTGCATATATCTTAATCATGAAAAATAGTACTTTTCTCTGTTTTCTTTTTCCCTTTCTTTATTTTCTCTTTTTCTTCCTGAATTTTCAGAGATCTTTCAAAGTATTTATTCAATCACATATGAGAAGTTATTTTAATATTTATTGCATATATATATTCTTATTGGTTGCTTTTTATGCTAGCAATATGTTTATACACTTGTCTTCTCTATTTCCTCAGTACTCACAGTGCATACTCATTATCTTACTGATCATTCAAGAATATCAGAATCAAGACCCATGTCAAATGATGACAAATCACACCAAGCAAAAGAAGAAAAAAAGAACTAGTAAGTGTCATTGAAATGAAGGAGTAAAGCTTTCCAGACATTTTTCAATTAAGAAGTAAAAAAAAAAAATAGTGCCCATTTGCCAAACTTGAAACATTTCATTTCATTTGACCTGTCTACATTTTGACAGAGTTTCACTAACTTCCAAGGATGTGGAGGGGCTTATTTCTGCCTTCCCAATGAAACAGAGTCAGCACTTGAGACCTTGAAATTCAGTAACAGTGATAAATTCATAAATTGCTGAAGTTTTGAAACTCGTGATGAAAAAAAAGTAGTATTCCTGAAATGCTGGGAGATCCAGGAAGTTTCTAATTCACTAGAAACTAACAAAATAAAAATAATTTTAAAATCAAATAAATTCCGAGACCGAACCATACTCAAATATAGTTATTTGGCAAACAGGAAGTTTAGATCTTCACCCCATTCTCCTCTGAGAAGAAATGGAATTGTAAAATAGTGCTCATTTAAAGGAGCTTTGGAAATCTTATGGTAGCTTTTGGAACTATAGAGAAATTAATCAGAAGAAAGGATTAGGTGAAAATGAAGGAGCGAATTTGATGGATTTTAGCTCAAAGATCCTTCCATAGCCCTTTGAACGCACTAAAAAATGTGCAGAAGCTCTACCAGGAGAAACATTCTACTAGCCTACAAAATAAAGAAAGGCTGCAGATAGATATATGATATAAAAAATGATAGTTGGGACTGGTGTAAATGATGAAAGACTTTAAATGTAAAGACAAAAGACAGAATAAATATGAGTAGGGTAACAATAACAAGAGCAGGCCCTTGTTGTGAGTGCTGAGAGAGAAGACGTTGAAAAGAACAAATTCCAGGAGATGATCCGTTCATACAAGAGTAGATTGTAGTGCAGTAGCAGGAAGATAAGAACGTTTTGTATGAGAAAGGTGAAAAACAGACATAAAGAAAAAGATTTTATTTCATTTTCAAAACCTTATGTCTCTATGAATAGCCCTGGTATGAAACTTCAGAATCACAGTTCTGAAATGTACTTCAAGGTGAGAAAGAACAGTCTCAAAAACAGAATACTTTTACTTATGATCAAAGATAAACTGTGTGTGAGCTAATAGTATTCTTGAAAATAAGAAACAGAGTATCAGAGCTCAGACAGTCAAAATTCTGGCACAGATTTTGCATTCACATGTATTGATCTAACCTAATCTAAAGGGGATGCAATTGCTCAACCTCTCCAGGTAACTCACATGTTCTGGTAGGAACTTATATAAGTGAATATATGTGAAATGATTTCAAAGATTCAAAGTACTCATTCACATCTTTCATACATGTTCCAGTTACATTATCCACTTTAAATATTAATATTGGAAGTGAGTATGAAATATAAAATGCAGGAAAATCATCTTAATTATAAGACTTCAGAAATATTTTATGAGATAGTCCCGTGAACCACTCTTGAAACACTGGCTTTTCTGTATTTAATGAGGTTGGGTTATTTTTCTGGTGTGAGATGGGATGTGTTGTCTAAGGCAAGAAAAAAATCTCTTGCATATTTTAGTTTAAAGACATCAGGCTATGGAGAAAATTATAAAGAAATGGTGGCATATTAAGTTTACACTTGACACCTGACTTTCCACTACTCTTCGCATATACTCTCATGGTCTTTTCTAGTGCTGAGTTAGAGAAGTTTACGTTCATACATTTTACTTTGCAATTGAATTTCATTAAGTTAATTATAATAATTCATCCAGTGGGGGATAAAGTAGCATGTCAACAAAGCTCTTTAAGTTTACATTTCCATATGATTTCAGGCACATGCCTGTAACAGAAGCAAAAATATATAAGTAAAAAGACTGTTACTCTAGTCTTTATATGTTCATATTGTTGTAGTTCCATAGAAGGAATTATAGTTTGAAGAATTGTGTAATAAATCCTAGCAGCAAAAGCCTCAGCCTTCTCTCAGTCTAGACAACTCAAATGTCTTCAGACTGTCCTTGTAAGACATTCTTACTAGGCCCCTTATCAGCCTTGTTGCCCTCTTCTGGATGCTTTGCAGTGTCGTAACGTCCTTTTCAGATTGTGGAGCCCAGAAATGAACAAAGCTTTGAAGGTGAGATCATAACAATGTTAAACATGGTGGGAGAATCACCTCTTTTAGTCATCTGGCTGTTTTTAAAACTTGCTGTGTTTAATGTATGTCAGTATTCCTTGCTAAGGATACATTCCACTCCTACATCCAAATCATTCATAAAAATCTTAAATAGGATTGGCCCTAGAACTAAGCCATGGAGAAAACTGTTAGTTACAGTCTGATACATATAGCTCCATTTACTACAACACTTTGAGCTCCACCATTGAGCCAACTTATCATCCAGTGTAACATGAATCCGTTTATCTCACAGCTGGATAATTTATTCAGAAGGATGCCATGCGGGATAGTATCAAAGGCCTTAGTAAAATCCAGAAAGACTTTGTCTCCTTCCTTCTCTTCATCTACAAAATGGGTGACCTTATCGAAGATGGAGATAAAATTGCCAGGAGAGGAATTTCCTTCAATAAGCTCATGTTGACTATTCCTGATAATAACACAGTTTTTTAAATGCCTTTCAGTATTTCCCAGGACAATCTTCTCTATAAGGCAATAATTTCTCCAGGCACTGAGGTTAAACTAACAGCTCTGTATTTTCCTTGGGTTTTCTGTAATGTTTTCTTTGTACATGGGTGTACTGTTGACAAGCTCCCAGTCAGCAGGGACTTCTCCAGACTCCCAAGAGCTCTGGAAAATTGTTGAGAAGGGACCAGCAAATATGCTAGTATATTTTAACAGAGATTCACAGCTCTGGGGTAAATCCCATCTTGCCCCATGGGTTTATAAAGATTGAGTTAATACAACCCTTTTCTTACAATTTTGATTACCACAGATGGAAAGTCACTACCCCTCCATCTCTGACCTCCATCTGTTTCTTCTCCCTGTTGCATGACTATACACTTCAAGTGCCAATCCAATATTTTCCTTTAACATCCTTGAAGTGATACTTTAATCTCTTTGAAATGGCAGGATTATTTATTTTGAAATCTGATTGACCATACTGGAACTATTATTAGCTCCAACATAGTTTGTTTATCCACTTTGCAATGTTAGTCTCTCTCATTTTAAATTCTTCTAGTTAATTTCTCCTTTTTTTCTAGTGTTTTTGTTTTGTTTTGTTTTGTTTGTTGATTTTAGTAAGGAAATATGAGTATAAAACTGCTGTGGAAGATTAAAGAATTAAAATCCACTCACAGAAAACCGACTGAATAACAATTACATACATTTTTTCCAGTTTGTACTTGTATAAGACAGAAATGCAAAATCATTCAGTTTCCCTGGAAGTCACTTTATTGTACACTGTACGTATGTAAGCTCTGATTATTATGTTTGGATAGGATTTTCACATACATTTTCTATTACTACTTCTATTTCTATTACTACTCAAAGCTTTAGCCAGAAGTACATAATTGTATTCAACAAGCATCTGGAAAATGTATATAGGAGTTAAAGTTTGTCTAAGTGAAAAATTGATTGTTCTTCCAGGAGATTTCACTTTTTTTCTTTGTCTTCATAGTAAAATCTCCCAGGACAGCTGATAAAACGAACCTGGAGTGTCTAATCTATATACTTACAAAGAAATGCAAATAAGCTGCACAAGAAGCCATCACTCACAGAGGAAAAGGAAAATGGTCTACATTTTAAGTAATGAAACAGGCTCTTTTTAAAAACAAAAACAAACAAACAAAAGAAACAGAAAAAAAAAAACCTGCTTCTATTTAACTTTGTCAGGTTTACAACATTTCAAAACATCGCACAAATTGATTTAATTTTTTTCATTTTATTTTATTATTTTTTGTAGAAATTTTGATCTATTCTAATATATTGTCATGATCTCCAGTAGAGTGATGTACGTTCATTAGTGCTTCTTCATTATGTTCTGTATTGGGAGGACCATTTGTCTTCAAAAGATGACAAGCCATGTTGCACAAAGGAAGTAGAGCCTACTCTATTTCAAGCTGAGCTTTAATCCAGCATTTCAAGTCAACATGTTTTCTTTATGCTTTGTCTCTCTTATTCAAGGCATTGAGTTTGAAGATAGATGTGCTTTCAGTCACCAGAAGCATTTATTTTCTGAAATCCATAGAATTCATTTTCAATAGATCACAGTATCAGCTTAGGTCCAGTTTTTCAGATTCTCTCAGACTCTGTGACAGCTATATTTTAGACATTCATCGCTGGAAATGGAACTTCTAGTCTCCAGTGGAGACTTCAGCTCCTTACATATAGAAGTGTTCAGTGCTTAGGTTCACAAACAATTATGCAGCAAATCAGCCAATAACAGCCAACAGCCAACACTGATAGGAAATCTGCCTGGAAGTCAATACTACTTTCATCTTGATGGCTCAGATGAGAACCATCATTCCATAGGACTTTTCTGTACAGATGACTGACTCAGATCATAATCAGGTCTGTCACCTCCTCTTCCTGTGATAGGCTACTGATCAGAATTGTCATTTTGGAGATGATAACATAAATCTAGTTTTCTCCACAGCCTGAGATGGTTTGAGTCATTTAACCTCTCTTCCTACATGAGCATTTTTAGTCAAACACAGTGAAATGTACATCCTTCCTGACATTCTAAAAAAATCATCTAGAGCACTCAAGAAATTTGATCAAATTAGAGGTAAGTAATAAAACATTCACGATTTAACTTTGAGTAAAAGACCAGTTGCTAGAATATAGGTCCATCATTCTTTATTTTCATTTGATGTATGCAAGGAAAAAAAAACACAAACAGAAATAGAGTGTAGCCAATTAAGGTACTTTATTTTCATATATCCAAGTATATATGTCTTGAATTTGAATATATATATTCTGAATTGGCTCTAGTGCCCTGAAAGTACGATAATATATTGCCTGTCAAGACCCAAACTCAAATATTTTATGAGTTCCACAGTCATAAAAAGCAAATTCAAAAATTTTTCAGTATTTATCTTTTCAAACCAAAGCATTCTCTTTTTACTGTACATTTTGGGGAGATATACTAGGTTAGCTTTCTTTTTGCTTACATCCGTAATATGAATTTTCTGGCATACTGCAGTCTCATCTCAAATATTTAACTCCTAGTCAAATATATCCTGCTACGAAAGCCTTTGATATGCTAATAGGACAATGTAAATTTCAGACTTGAATTCAGATTAATGTACAGTAATTACACACAAACACAGGTGAAGCTCTTTGAGTTTTACTGCCCCTGTTTACAGATCAAAGACAGAGCTCAACCTTGACATCAAAGATGTGATTTAACCTTTTGAATTTTATCACAAAGAATAAACCCAAGTTACAATTAAAATCATTTTTAATTGTCAATTAAAAACTACAAAAAAAAAACACATCACGTTCAAGTAGTCAAAGGCAGCAGCTTTGCAGAAGAGTTCAAGATGAAGCACTGTATATGAACTGTGGAGGTTTAAGGCTATTAAATATAATAATTAAATTCTGTTCTGTTTATAGTAAAACACAGATTTTTAGTAGGGCTTACCAAAATCTCTATTATGAGTGGGGGACTAAATTCTCAGACTTGTATCATCAATAGCACCCCGGCAAGCAAACCCGCTGATGGAATGATCTTAAACAGTTTTATAGATACATGTTAATATGCTAAAGAGTTTTTTCATAGAAATTGATGGAGATTACTGAGGAGTGTGTAAACATGAGATCAGAGATTAGTTTCAAATTTTGGTTTAACAAGAAGTTCAAGAACAGTCTTCAGTTAACCTATCTTCAGTACTGGCTAAATATTCTAAAGAAGCAACCTGTTATTTTTCTCTATAAATACTTCATTTAAAATGTTCAGTACTTATACTTCATACAGTCACACACCAACATTTCTATTCCTCAAAAGTTTTAAAAAGAAAATTAATGAATTGTCAGTAAAAATCACTCATTCGTAGCAGGATTTACATACATTTGAATAAATACCTGAAAAAAAGAATTAAAATAAAAAACATTTTACCTTAATCATGAACAGCACATAATACTAAAATGGAAGTACTGTTCTCTTACAGGTTATTTTAGTTTTAAAAACAGTGCAATACATTCTACATTCAATGGCTTGGTGCTTTTATTGAATCAGTATGTAATTCTTCCAGACTCATTTCTCCTGGCATGGAGCTCGGGAGTAGAAAATATTACACTTAGCATCTTTCCTCTCCTAAACCATCAGTCATATTTCCCATCTATTACATACACGCCAAGTCACATGGCTGGGTTGCAGACTTCTGTCCAGAGACAGCTGTGTTTTCCTGCAACATCTCAGGTTGGATATTAGGAAAAATTTATTCTCCGAAATAGTGGCTAGGCATTGGAACAAGCTGTCCAGGAGGGTGGTGTAGTTAGTATTGGTACAGGAGGTGTTTAAGGAAAGGGTAGATGTAGTACTTAGTGATGTGAGCAATATCAGCAATAGGTGGACTGTTGGACTAGATTATCTTAGAGGTCTTCTCCAGCTTTAATGCTTCTATGATTCTATGATCTATGGATTTTGACCTTTCCCATCCCAATCACACATAAAACATTCTGGAAGTTATCATTAAGTCACACTGTGATCATTGCAACGCCCTTTCTCTGGCTCTGACATAGATTTGCTCTACTTGTGACTTTTAAATAGGCTGAAAGAAAGATTATTTTTCTTATCCAGTTTCTTTGATGAAGCAAGCCCCTTTGTATGACTATCAATTCCTGTTTCCTGTCATAGAAAACACAAGTTATTTTTATTCTATTCAAAGCTTCTCATCTTTTAGACCGTTTAATCTTGTTCTTCAGGTGATACTGCAGTCAGCTTCCAGCACAGACCAGCTGATGAAGTCTGTCTCTGTCATTTGCTCTGTGTGTCTTTGTCCTTTTACCCTCTTAGATTCATCTATATCTTTACTGCAACTTCCCCTTGGAGCCTACGAAATCCTTCCAAATAATGGTATTTAACTCTGTGTGGTATAAAAACATTTGCACTGTTTTTATGCATGTTGCCCCATCTCTGTGTACCCACGTGTTTTCTCCTGATTCTCACTGTGAAATTTCTTGATCTTTTTCTTTAACCACATCTAGTGGCATCAGCAGGGTCCTGAAAAATGACTAGGACACACTACTGTATTACAATATTAACTGTAAAGCATTCTAGTAACTAGTCATAGTATTTGATGCTATTAGGGAGCTGTGTTCTATTTTTGAAACAAAAGGACTAATTTCTGCTTCCATAGGAATCAGTAGCTTTGGAAATTGTATGACAGAGGTCTTTGCTTCATCTGAGTCATTTTGTTTCCCTACTTTGGGAATATTTCACTCCTAATATGAGCATTTTTTCACATCCTCATTGCTTTGCAAAAGCTGTCACTGTTGGCAATCAAATAGTTTTTAAATCTTTCTTTCCCAAGACAAAAATTTGTTTATTTATTTCACTCAAGAAAAGTACAGTAAATAACATCTCAAGTTATCAAGGCAAGGCAGCATTTTTACCTTCCTCATTCAGCGTAGATCTAGAAAGCTGCAACATGTCTCCATTCAGCTTATATCAAAGATATTGGTATTGCTATATTAGATGCCAAACATTATTTGTTGCTCTGACATGCAGAGTACAAACATTGGTTATGGTCTTAGTTTGTACTAATAGAACCATATTATCCTCTATGCACTTTACTTGGGAGATTTGTACAGTAATAATAACTGTCATAGTCCTCATTTCTGGCTACAGTCAATATCTGTGAACAATAACACTGCAGCTTAAACTCAGCAAGTTGGATACCAATATTATGTAGGTTTATATTTCATAATGAAAATAATTATTCATTAATGCAAAACTTGCTGTATGAAATACCTTTTTCTATTCAAAAGAAATATCTTGACTTTTAAGAAACTTTAATGGGATCCGAATCACACACATCTTATGTAGAGGGGCTTAAGCTTCAAAATAATCATTTCCTATGACCTATGAGAATCTTTGTACAATGTCTTTGCAAAAGGCAATTAGTAGGTCTAAACTGAAGTTTATTTCTGAGTAGTAAGATCATATATATCCAATGTATATAATCACAAAACCCTTTTCTAACATAAGGACATCAAGATAACACTGAAAAATTAGTACCAAAGCAGTGAAAACATGTATATTATCAATGGGAATTAATCACTGACAAATATAGAGGATGGATCAAACCTTTTGTCTATGCAGACCACTCAAATCCTGGTAACTCATATCTGCAAGAAGCCCATTTAATCTTTACTATGTGCTTAGTGTGTTTCCTGGAGAGTGGAATGATTAACATTGGTAATTTCAGTGTTCCCTAATGTCAGAGCATGACATAATAAACATCAATCTCTCATTTCGAGTTCTTAGAACATGCAAGAATATTTGCTGAAAGGCCAGAGTTTGGTTAGTGCTCTGCAGCAAACTATGGCAGAGTAAAAATTTGATGCAGGATGAGGTGAAAACCAGTGAAACATTTACACCAGCTGTATGGGTTATTCAGATCCCATAGGAGCCCTAGGAGATGCCATTTAAAAGTAATAACAATAACAAAAATTTCAGAAGTTCAGAAAAATTCAAAAATTCTTCCTTCAGAAGAGGAACACTGTTACTGAAACTAGAAATAATCATTTAGTTGTTCCAGTTGATAGGCAACAGAAAAAAAAAATATGTCAATAGGCACAAATATTGGGAAAATACTTTTCCTTAAAGTTGAGATTTTCTGCAGAAGAAATGCCAAGAACTCCCTTGTGATGTGTTTAATGATTATTTCTGTCTAGGAATTGGCATAGCACTTGATCAATCTGAATAGAAAACTACCCACTGTGATAACATGTATGTTATTAATGTTAATTTTCTCATCCAGCTGACCTGAAATGTTGACGTTATCAGGATTGTGCAAATAAAATTATCTTATTAGTAGTACATACTTGTGTAAAGTAATTTACTTCAACAGGTTTATCATAAGATCATATCATTTTCCACATATGCTTCTAAAACAGAGCTCATACCCTCATAAGACTACAGAATAAGAATATTTATGGTCATTTGAGAATGCTGAGTTTGTTTATTTCTTTTGGTGAAATCTTCTAAAAGACAAGAAAACAAATCCAACCTGATTTAAAATAAAAAATAAAACTCTAATGAGTTTGCAGGAAAAATCTCTTCAGAGATACAGGACATGTATTAACTTTGCTTTCTGGTTTTAGGTTACAAGTCTGTGATTTTTCTTTGCTAAATGGAGTTTGTATAAAATGTAAAGCTTATCAACAGGAAGAATCAACCACAGTTACAAAAATGGTATAATCCCACCAATCATGTAAACTGTCTCCATCACAACATACAATAACTCAATAATTCCACTGAACCAGAAAGGAGGCCGCCTTTTATCACTACAAAAATGGTTCCTCACAAGTGAGTTTGATTGCATAAAGTGGATCTTGAAAGCATGTTATGTTAGACTACATGTGAAATCAGCCAGCTCGAAATCAATGGAGACACAGCTCTGGTAACAATCCAAATCTCAATCAATTGCTCTGTGATTAATATCACTTAATGTATGTGGCTCGTCTCTCCTAGATGAGTGTGAACCAGCTTACCTTCCTATTTCTGTTTCTAGGACACTTCTACAAACTGCTGTAGCACATAGGCTACCAACATGTTACCGTGTTCAATCCTAATCCATCTCCACCATTTTTTGATGGCTCTAGGAAGTTACCCTTTAACTCACCTATGTGCTAAATTACGTTTTTCAGTTGAAGGAGAGAACATTTATGTTGGATTTCAGGGGAAAGTTCTTTACTACGAGAGTGGTGAGGTGCTGGAACAGGCTGCCCAGAGAGGCTGTGGATGCCCCATCAATCCCTGAAGGAGTTCAAGGCCAGGTTGGATGGGCCCTGGGCAGCCTGGTCTAGTATTAAATAGGGAGACTGGTGGCCCTGCCTGTGGCAGGGGAGTTGAAGCTTGATGATCCTTGAGGTCCTTTCCTACTTAAGACATTCTATGATTCTATGATTCTATGTTCAATACATCCTACAAAAACACTTTGACCAAAGCAAATGCAAGGTCATTTGACTTAAACCAGGAGATTAAGACTACTTCTGTATGATGCAAGATTTATAATGTTACTCAGGGGTCTATATTGCTGTCACATATGGCTCTCTGAGAGATGAAGCACTTATACCTATGAAATGCAGAAGACTGGGTTCTGTTTAACATCTCTCAGCACAGCAGTGAGAAGACAGAACAAAGGAATCTTTCTGAATCTTTACACATACGGATTGAGGTGCAATTTAGCACATTTAAAACAAACAAACAGACAAACAAACAAAGAACAGCTACTACAAAAAGAAGAAAAATAAATGGAAGAAAAGGCACCCCACAACATTTCCTAGTATACTTCTAGTTTCTCAACTCTTCAGCAGTTTCAACCTGCTTTTTTTTTTTTTCAATTTCACCTCAGTTTTTATCTGTAAAAATAGCACTAAATCATTTTCTTCACAGGGGCACGTTGACACTTCTAAAGCAGACTGAAAGCATTAAAATACTTAGATAAAAAGTGGCAGAAAAATGCAAATTGCTGTTAGCAGAATAGTTTCCTATTTTAGCTCCCTTCTTGTCTTTGCTTCTGCTATTGTTTTCTGTTTTCTTCACTAGAATGAAACTATGCAGCATATGAAATCTTCCCTCACAGGTTACATCTTGTGAATTTGAAGTGCTTTATTTGTTTGTTTATTCACTTGGGCAGAATCCTTTTGATGGAAATCAAGTGCTGGCTTTTCCTCCTTGACAAGGTGGCTCTGCAGTGAATTCTTTAGTGTCTTTGTTATGCAAGAAATGTGGACTTGAAAAGAGCTGCCATTGGTCTGATTGAATTGTCTGGAATGGAGTTAAAATGTGCCCTGAGCCGATTAGGCCAGCCAGTGTCAATGACAGAGTAAGAGCAAAAGATTTAGCATAAGAGAAATTGCAAGGTTTATCTAGGAGAAGTGGAGTGCTCAGCATTATTTGCTCTTAGGCAACAAATATTTTGCTGTAAGACTGCTGAGCACATCATACATTTACTGCTGTACTATGCTGGGGCTTGCACATGTATTTTTCATGCTGCATGCTCTGACTTACTTGCAATGTTTGTAATAACCTGAATTTTCAGGCTAGATTGAAACAAAGCCACAAGACTGACAGTGAGAAAGCCCATCAAAAGAGTAGCTCATGGAGCAATTCTGGAATGCATTCTGTCCTCACAGAAGTCACCAGTGTCAAATGACAAACCCTCAGAGCATCATTTGGCAAGACATACTAAGACACCATGACTGCAAAGAAAACCATATTTATGCTATAATGCAATTGTAGTTAAGACAAATGTCCCTGAGTCTGCGGAGTTTGCTCAAAACTATAATGCTAAGCAGAAGGTAGACACAAGAAACATCATCATTGTCCAGTTTCAGATTTCAACAGTCACAGTCCTCTGTGTCTTTTGATCCAAGCTCTGGAAGGCAATACTGTTGGCCCTAGAGGGATTGTAGAATCTTAGAATCATACAGTGGTTTGGGTTGGAAGAGATGAGGTTGTAATGCCCATCCTGTTCCAACTTCCCTTCTGTGGGCTGGCTGTCCCCCATCAGATCAGGCTGCCAAGGCCCCATACAGCCTGTCCTTGCCTTTGTGTATTTTTTACACATGGACACAAAGCAAATTCCATGTCCTCAAGACAGCCGAGTAAGGTGGCTGAATGCATCACTTATCATCTTTGTTTGCTGCAAATTGGTGTCAATTACCAGTAAATGACAAAGGAATGAACATTTACAGTCACTGTTTGCAGCTGTGAGAATTCTATGTGTGGTCAGTGACCACACAATATCATTTTATGGTATTGTGGGAAAGCAAGAGGGCAGAGAGTCATAAAGATGAGATGGCTGTGATGGAGAAAAAAGCATTTCCAGGTGCAAGAACACTGTCAACTCAGATTCCGTCAGCCTATCTCTTATTTTCTCTTAAGAATCATTCCAATGTATATAGAATCATAAAATCATAGAATGTCTTAGGTAGGAAGGGACTTTCATTGTCATTCAGCTCCAGGCTCCTGCTGTGAACAGGACTGTCCAAGCTGTAAATGCAGTACACTGAAGTTGGAAGATGCTTTTGGTAAATAATCATGTACTTGTTTTCATTAAGTAGTAACCTCCTCTGTCATAGGTTGTATTATCTGTTGTTATTGCAAAAATAATCTTAAAGGTAGGTAAAGGTAACACACTTCTCTTCCTTTAATCATACATCATTTTAAATTTATTTATTTATATATTTATTTATTTATTTATTTTCAGGACTGAAATTTCATAATACTCAAGGAAGAAAAAATGATTTTTCGGAGCAAAGCTGATAGAAACATGAATCCCTCCTTAGCACCATTTTATTATTGCAATGATTGAAGAGAACGGTGTCGTTTTTGATCCCACCTTTTTCTTGTGACACAGTCTAGGGTGTGCTTTTCACAGAATCGAAGAATCACAGAATCACAGAACCGTAGGTGTTGAAAGGGACCTCCGAAGATCACTGAGCCCAATCCCCCTGCCAAAGCAGGTTCCCTACACCAGGTGCTGTATTGTTAGCTTAAAGTTTTGCATCCTCTAGTGTAAGACAGATATCCTTTGGGTCTACCTGGAGTATCTGCTTGCTACTTGTTTGCATATGGTTTTAAGGACTGCTATCTCCTCGTACCATGAGGCATTACCTCTTTCTGTTCAGATGCAGTGCACTGAGCTGGATGAAAATATTAGCAAAATCACTTCAAAAGGATGTATAGGTTTGACATATTTAGAAAATTAACATATCTGTGTTCAAAAATATTTGAATGAACTCAATCTATCTTATCACAACATACACAACTTCTAGTATAAACAGAACATGTAATTTCTAATTATAACATTCACAATTAATGTTACATGCACCTATGACTTATTTTTAATATTACTGCATTGACAAAGGAGACAGCATGCTTTATTTCTGCATGCACTAGATGAAAATACTACAACTGGTAGACAGGCTGAGTGCTGAATTTCATTATTTACAATGTAAACTTATAATGTCCTGTATAGTTTACAGTCTACATGGACAGGACAGACCAAGGATAGGGGAATAACCATCACAGAAAGGTGAAATATGTTGCACAAAGTGATACGTAAGGTGAGTGGTTGAGCCAGAAATACAACTCAGATACAGATTTGCTTGAAGAAAGGCACTGAGAGCCTATAATCCTGCTTCTTTCAGTTGCCTTTAGTTCTGTACAGCAACATACAATAATAGCTTCCTTTCACCCAAAATTCAAATGAAAATCTTACACACCCCAAAATTAGTCTGCCATTATTTATATATTATCCACTACACATAAGCTCATATCAGCATCTTTACTTGATACAAATACACAGAAAGGAGTCACAGAGTTTCAGGTCTGTGAAACCAGTTAGACTTACAAAGTAAATCACAGAATTAAGGAATTGCAGAAGTTGGAAGATCATCAAGGCCAGCTTTCCTTCCAAAGCTGGCACTCTACAGTAGGTCACACAGGTAGGTGGCCAGACAGGTCTTGAATATCTCCATAGAGGGAGAGTCCACAACCTCTCCGCACAGCCTGTTCCAGTGCTCTCTCAGAAAAGAGATTTCTCTCTCTCCTCTCATAAAGAAGTTCTTCCACATGTTTGTATGGAAATTCCTAAGTTCAACTTTTAGGCCATTATTCCTTGTCCTATATCTCCATTTCCATAATATGGGCTACAAAGTATGGGTTGCTCCATTTCCATAAGAGCCTGCACGAATATATTAAGGATGATACTTTCCTCAGAGTGTTGTATTAGTACACTAGGTTTGCTCTCCAGTACCTGACCTATCTTATGAAAACTGCATGGCGCTGTCACTATGTAGCACGTATCCTAAAGAACAACAATGAGATGTTCTGGAAATTAAGAGTGACAGAATAATTTAGTAGCAATGTGGGATGCGATTAACTGTAATGAGATGGCATTGACTAAAATGAAATTCTGAATTGAATGATTTTCTAATAACAGTAAGACTATTGAAATGCATGCCAAATCCTTCATATGAAATGCTTCACTTTTTGAATTGTTTCCATGCAATCACCCAAGTGGAAGCTCTGGCAAGAACAGAAGTTTCAGATAGCAATTGTTTGGTAGTGTGTACATAACTGGTATGCACCATGGTGAGTATGGATGTCTTAAATAATTGTTTTAAGAAAAATCCGATATGTGTTTAAAAATATGGTGCCTTTTTATTTTACAGCCACGCAGTGATAATGTCAACTTAAGGAGGCTGAAAGGAAAAAAGTGAGAACATACAAAAGCAGCAACAAACTGAAACTGCTCAGACAAATAGATTCCAAGAAACACTACCTACTTTTATTTTCAAAAATCGATCCTCAATAATCATGGATGCAAGGTAAAAGGAGTGAATGGGGTGGTATGGCTTGCAAAAAATGGCAAAAATGAGGGGTATCCAATGCCACTTAATACTGACTATGTAAGATTTCAAAGAGATATTAATGGTTAGCTTTGTCCCAAAACCAAAAACAAATAAAAGAAATTGAAACTCCAGCCTCTAGACTTAAATTTGGAAACATTAGAGATGTTCCATTAATTGACAGTTTGGGCTGTAGGATGTCTGACCTTACATGACTGGAGAGACAGCTGAGAGAAAGATTTCACCCTGGAGAAATGCATCTTAGGAGTAAGGACAGCAAAGCTGCTTGGGGAAAGGCTCCAAATGATGTCAATCACTAGTTCAGAACAAATACGGTCAAGCAAAAGGTCGGAGACAAAGTAATAAGCAGAAGAAGCCTGTCAGAGGACAGAAACTAATGCCCAGCTTATTTCTAATGGAATGCAATGCAGAGACAGAAAGAAAATTTCTAGTTGGAAGGCAGCCATGTGGAGGGGACAGATCACAGCCTGGACAAAGGAAGCCGAATATGTCACAGTTCAGAATGAAAAAATTCCTGCAGAAGAGGAGAATGGTGTGAGTATGTGATAGGGTATGAGATGAGTGGTAAGTTTATGCAGGCTAGGTATAAATATGAGAGCAACATCAGAGATAGAAGCACATAAATATTACCTCGGATAAATATTACTTGGGAAACAGTTTTTAATAGTTGGGAAATAATAGGGAAATATTTTTGAATGATTTAATGAAAGCTTTCAGGTGAAAAAGTCCCCGTCTATTCAGCTCTTGTGAGGCCCCATCTGCAGCACTGCATCCCAGCCTGGGGCCCCCAGCACCAGAAAGCCATGGAGTTCTTGGAACAGGTCCATAGGAGGGCCACTAAGATGATCAGAGGGCTGGAGTACCTCTCCTATAAGGAAAGGTTAAGGGAACTGGGCTTGTTTAGCTTGGAGAAGAGAAGGCTCTGGGAAGACCTCATTGTAGCCATCCAATGAGGGTGGATAGCAATAGGACAAGGAGGAATGGTTTTAAACTAAGACAGGGGAGATTTAGGTTAGATATTAGGAGGAAGTATTTCACACAGAGGGTGGTGACACATTGGAACAGGTTGCCCAAGGAGGTTGTGGATGCCCCATCCCTGGAGGCATTCAAGGCCAGGCTGGATGTGGCTCTGGGCAGCCTGGTCTGCTGGTTGGTGACCTTGCACATAGCAGGGGGATTGAAAATAGGTGAGCATTGTAGTCCTTTTCAACCAAGGCCATTCTGTGATTCTATGAAAGAGGCAAATCTGAAAGTAGAAAAATCTGATAAAAACACTTTGGGACTTTGTTTTAACAGCAGTGGAGTAATTAAAGTAGACTTACAGTGTCTGATTGGCAACAAGTAAAATATGCTTATTAATTGCCTTTTTATAGAATCACAGAATCGTAGCATATCCCAAGCCAGAAGGGACCAATAAGGATCATCATGTCCAACCAGAGGCTCCACACAAGACCACCCAAAATCCAACCCCTATTTCTTAAAGCACTGTCCTGATGCTTCTTTAGCTCTGGCAGCTCGGGGCCATGCCCACAGCCCTGGGCAGGTTGTTCCATGCCCACCCCCTCTGGTGAAGACCCTTTTCCTCACCCCCACCTCCCTTCCCCTGTCACAGCTCTATGCCGTTCCCTCAGGCCCTGTCCCTGTCACACAGAGCAGAGCTCAGCGCTGCCCTCCGCTCCCTGTGAGGAGCTGCAGCCACCATCAGGCCTCCCCTCAGCCTACTCTGCTCTGTGCTGAGCACACCAGGGGACCTCAGCTGCTCCTCGTGCTGCCCTCCAGACCCTTCACCATCTTTGTAGCACTTTATAGATGATTGCGGCATACTGAGGCTGATCTGATCGTCTTTGAAATAGTAACGACCATTTAAAGTTGCTGAATTTGGAAGAACAGCGCTAGACTAAAATCTTTTCCTTTAGAAAGCTATGAGAGAAGTAGTACAACGAGTTCAGAGAGGAGGGGGAATCTAGGAGGAGGTTTAGCAGGAAAAAAAAAAGTATTAGCACAGAAGATTTAAAAAATAATTAAAAGTAAAAAATAAAATCAAATATGATTGTTACATTTAATTTACCTTCTTTAGACATAAAAGATACTTAGAGGGGCGAGGGGCACATTAAACTTCATCTGCTATAGTTTCCCTTTATTAAACTGAAGAAGCAAACCATTTCTATTGTCAAGTAGAAATTGAAAAAAGGGAGAAAGAACAAAAAAGGATGAAAGTATTTACTGATGAAACAGGCTTAGCTTAAACCTAGAAATGTCAGTGTCTGTGTTAATTAAATCCTTAAAAGTAATTTGTTTTTAAAGACAATATTAATTAGAGTCCTCCTGAGAGAAGACACTAAGAGTACGTACCTCAAATGATAGAGATTTTAATTTTACACCTGATACTTAGATCTTACTGTTACAATGAAACTCAAGGAACAGCATTCTCAAAAAACAAATTCACTCAGCAGATATAATTATAAACAGGGACACGGTATCTCAAAGTACATACACAAAATTGGAACAGAGGGAGAAAGGTGAAATGTCAAAAGAGAGCCACCAAACTCCGTCATGTCCATCAATCTGACATTCAAGAAGTTAGGACTCCAGATCAGGATCAGGATTGTTCATTTGCCACAGGCAATGCTGACACCCCTGCTGCAGCTGTGTGCTGCTCTCCAAACAACTGCATTTAGAGCTTTTTCTGGTTTTTGTTGTTGTTGGTACATTTTTCTATTATATCTTGCAGAAGTCGTTCTAACTGGAAGTACTCAGTCACGAGATCCTTCCCACTAACACATGATAATATTTGCTGCCTTGTATTTTTTTCCTACACAAGTTTTGTTTGTCTACAAGTGGTGATATCCCAGACTTGCATTAAGGAAACATCATCACGTGCAACATCGTCACATATTTGCTTGTCCACAGCCCTTACTATGTCTGACACCATGAGTTGAGTAGCTGTTGTAGGTGAGAGTTTTTACCTCTTGGGCATTTTGGTCCGTCTACTACAAGAGGACATTGTTGGTACAAAATTTTTTATGAAAACAAATTTTAATCAAGCAATCTTGTTTGTCCACAACATTTCACATAAAAACAATGCAGAATTTCCAATTTATTTCAACTTTTTTGTTTGCCCTCTATATATACATTTGTTTCCTTTCTATTTATTTATTTATTGGTTGATTGATTGATGCAGATAAATTCTGAAGAAACTGGGTATTCTTCCTCTTTTTCCATTTTAAATTATTTTCAGGCTGTTGTAAACTACTCAGTGATATTACTTCTACTTACAACTAGCAAAGTCTTTCTTATCACCTTCAGTATATTTCTTGTTCTTATTCTGATACATTTATTTTTATCACTGATAACCCATCTACAACTGATGTTCAGTCTACTGCAGCCTGCACTACCCAACCTTAGCTAGGTCCCTTTATTTAAAATTAGTTAAAATGAAGTTACCAGGATTCAATTCAGATACAGTTGTTTGGTACCCAAGCACAGAATCATAGATCCACTACGTCTGGAAAAGAACCTCTAAGATAATCCAGTCTGACTGTCTACCTATCACTAATATTTCCCTCTAAATCATGTCTCTCACACATGATGACATCTAAATTGTCTTCCAGGGATGGTATAGAATCATAGCATATTTCCTCTCCTTTCATTAAGTTTTGAAGTGATTGTGTTGTGTAATTAGAAATTAAAAAAAAAAAAAAAAAAAGGCATGTTCTTATTCCTTTTGAAAACACATTTACCTACATTCTCTATATGTACATCTTCCATATCATTTATACTTATTCATATTAAAGATGATCTTAATTTTTAGTTTAGCCAAATTTTAAAACTTTTACATTCCACATTTACTTGAAAGGAACAGAGATTCCTAAATGGGATGCAAGAAGTTAGAGGCTTTTGAGAGCCTGTTGCTTATCATCTGTAAAATGGTCATAATATTGCTTTTTTATAGCAAGTTACTTTACAGAAAAATTTTAGAGATGCTTATATATAGTATTTATCAGGATTCAATAAATAAAAAAAAGAAGTCATATCCAATATTCTAAATGAAGCCAGAAAAAAAAAAAAAAAAAAAAAAAAAAAAAGTCTGTTCCTGCTCCCATATAATTCACAAGGATGGGAAAAACATGAACACAGTATCATATGGGTTAGAAGAAACCTCTGGAGAATCACTGAGCCCAACCTACTGCTAAAGCAGGTTTCCTATGTTAGGTTGCAGAGGAAAATGTCCATACAGGTCTTATTTATCTCCAGAGAAGGAGTCTCTACAACCTCTCTGGGTAGCTTGCTACAGTGCTCTGGCACTCTGACAGTAAAGTTCTTCCTTGTGTTTGTGTGGAGCTTCCTATTTTCTCTTGTCCAGAATGAACAGTACCAGGTCTATCAGCCTGTCATCATACAGGAGATACTCCAAGACCCTCATCATCTTTGTGACTGTGGATCAGACCTCAGATTTTATGTTAAATAAAAATTGACAAAAAATCTTAGGAATTATGCAATGTTGATTTTTATGTGAAATCAGTTTTAATCAACACATTGCAAAACCTTCAAAGAGAAGATCTATAATGGTATGAGTGGCAGACCTTTAATGTGGCAAAGGAGATGGGTATCACTGAAATAAATTTTTGCTGAGGTGGAAAGTAAGGTGGTTGTAATTGGCTTCCAGCAGCCTCCTTATTTTATATATTTATTTACTCCATTTTCATATTCCTGGTGTTTCATAGCTCTAATTTCACACTTGCCTCCACTGGCCTTGTGCTCTGTATGTAACTTGAAATTTCAGTAATCTGTTTTTCTACTCCCTTGGGTACCAATAAAAACTCCATCTGTGTTAAAAAAAAATTAATATTGATGTGCAGATTGAGTATAAAAATGTACCTAGACCAGCTTCAAACAAGTCCTGATGATTTCATTAAATCTTTTTAATAGCCACTGTCAGAGCGAAGTCTGTGTTCTCAGTGAAAATGAGTTGCTGTATTTCTTCCAAATCATTATTTGTTTTTGTTTTTTCTTTTTGTTTTTGTTTTAAGTAGAACAGCCCCAAACTAAAATAATAGACAATTAGTTTGCCTACAGTAAAATTAATTAATATTCATCAGATCCTTTATGGGACATGCAGTGGATGTAGCGTGCCTCACTTTAAAACAAGAAATTCCACTTTGTATGTTAGTTTTAACAACTGCCCTATCACAAGAGGTCTGTACATTAACTGGTTCAGTCATTGCTTTAAATGTTTTATCTCAGAGTGGGAAAAGAATTATTCTGGTCCAAGGACCTTTACGGCTCATTTTTTACATTATTAGGAATATTAACAGAACTGTGATCACAGTAACCAAAAATTACAAACACAGTAACGGGTCCAGCATAAAATGCAAGCTGGAAAACTCTTATGGTTTATTCAGATTGCTTTCCCTAATATGTGTGTCTGATCAGGATATAAATTCAGATTGCTTCCTTTCCATTTCAGGTTGGGAAATATATATAATAGATTCCACTAGATAATTGAATATGTAATATTTCAAACCACAGGTCAGGAAGCAAATTCAAAAAGTTTCCTCTGAAGTCTTCAGGATAACTTCAATGCATCATTTTTCTTGCTATGAATGGGAAAGCTCTCTCTTAGCTAGGATGGTATGCATAACTTATGAAATGAAGGAAAGTGTGGATTTATACGTACATCAGCTGTTCTGAGAGCAGCAGCCTCCTGAAATCACACTTTTATTCTGGAACAAGCCATGTGTCTCTCTCCACAGAGAAAGTGTGAGATAGCTCAGTCTTCAATGTGAAGTAAATCATCTGGCTTTATTCATGGCTACTTGTTTGGGTTGTTATACGTCAAGCAGTCAAAGTAGAAACTGTAAATACATTTTTTCTCCATTTCTTCTATTACCTCTATTTCCAGCATTTAGGTGAATAAAGCTGAATAATGTTTAGGCCTCAATATCTATTGTGCTGAATAAATGACTACAAGTAAAAATTATCACATCTGATTTTATTCATGTACAGGTGAAGCATCCAGTTTAAACCAGTCCTTGCATCATACAGGTGAGATCTCATAATACAGCCACAACAAAACACCATCTCTTTTAATATCTCTTCTTTTCCAGTGCTCACAGCAGAGCAATATGGACAGAGGAAGTTTGTAGTAACATTTCCCCAGAATATTCTCCCAACGTTTTCTGTCTCAGTGGCCGATGTCCTCATATTTGCATCCTGCATTGGTTTCTCTTCCAGGACTATGTTCAGTATGTCACCAAACCCACATTAACTTTTAACATCCAAAATATCACACAGTACAAAATTCCAATTCATGACCACCTATTGTGTGAAGAATTAAAATTTTTGTGTAGAGGCCAAAGACATGTGGAGAACTGTTGAGAAAACTCTTTTCCTGGCCTGATCAGCTTAGCTCATCCATTAGTGGAAGCCAGTCTACAACTCCATCCAACATACACATAGTCCTGATCTGAACTTTTCCTAGTTCTCTTACATCAGTTCTGAGGCAGGAAGCTAAACAACAGACAGGATAGAGAAGAGCAGTGAGTGGATTTGTACAGTGAACAATTGAACCATCTGTCAAGATATTACCCAAATCATAATTTTCAAAGCATGTGATACAACTGGGCTCTGATCTACACTTTCACAAAGCACACTATTGTAATATAAGCAGTAATAATGAAATTCAGCAAAGTCTTTATGATACACACTGTTGTGATACTGAATTTATGTCTGTAAACATCCATAAAAATGTTAGATAGATGTAATGAAAAGCACATCCATTATAATTAACATATATTACAAGTGGTTAGGCCATTTTTAAGAGCAGTTTTCTAAGTTTCAAATGGCTATTTTAGAGGAATTTCTACTACTGAAAGGATTATTTTTATTTATTATTCTTAGGTATACAATTAGTAGATGACTCTGACTCTAACTCAGGACTACAAGCAAATTTTGCATTCACTTTTCCAGTACAGGACCTGGTTATTCCTGAGTGCCCTCTGCAGCAGTATAACAAAATGAAGTGTTATTATGCCCTTGATAGTGCATTAAATCCAAGGACAAATCTGAAGGTTTCATAGCTTGTAAGAGCACAAGAAATTTGCACTGTTTATATTCATGAGTGCATGTGACTTCTCTTAGACCTCTGCAAGTATTCCTTGTGAACTGGAATGATAGTGAGAAACAGAGATGATACACAAATCCCACCAGTTCATTCACGAATGTGCATAAATGCTCTGAAGTTAAAGCAAAATGCTTAATGTTGAGGAATCCAAGCTTCACTGTGAAAATCTGAAGCGTACACATACTGATAAACATGGCAGCTGTAATAAAACTCTAAGTAGCATATTGGAAAGGAAAAAGATGGAAGCATTGGAATTTTTATATGTTTCTGGACAAGAATGTTTCTATCATTTTTAAAGGTTGCTCAAAGGTAAGTTTAAAACTTGCCATATTTTTGCCAGAAAATTATGTCACTTTTAAAAAAGTGATGAATACATTACTGAAATAGCAAGTAGGGTTGGAGTGTATGCTGAAGAATTCCTGTCCAAACAACAACACACACTTTCATAAATAAAAACATCACTGATTTAAAAGAATTGATGTGAAACATTAATTTTTAAATATACTTTTGGTAAACTGAATTATGCAGATTCTAATCACAGAAGAATGAGTCCAAATTTTATGAAGCTTATGATTTCTTGTGAAATTAAGCACCTTAGTAAGTAGGACAGAACAACATTCTGTTCTTTTTTTCCTAATATTGTTCTTTTTCCTTTCTTTGAAACTCTCTAGGGAATATTTTAAATCTTCTGAGATTCCCCCAAAAGAATTCAAATATGCAGTCTTATTTTATCTATCTATTTCAGGGGTTGATAATAATCCTTTTCCAGTTAAATAGGAAATGAGTGTTGATACATGAGTATTAGTAATGGGTGGCTGGAAAAAAAAACAAAAACGAAAACAAAAACTATCTTGAAAAGCTAGCAATTAGATTTACATGGAAGTATGGAAAATCTGTTTAGAATTTTCTTTCTTAAGAATTCTGTGATTTAACCCTCTTGGACAGCTAAGCCCACATTGCCATTCATTCATTACCTCATAGTGGAATGGGCAATAAAATGGGGAAAAAAGTAGAGGTTGTAAGTTGAGATGAAAACAATTTACTAAGGAAAATATATATATATATCAGTAATCGTTGTATATATACATGCTAATAAAATAAGTGATGCACAAACAATTGTTCAACATTCACCTACCAATGTCCTGCTGGTTCCTGAGCAGAGGTATCACTCCCCAGCCAACTCTTCTCACAACACAAATGCCAGTGTTATCAATACAAGTTCCATAATAAATTCAAAATACAGCATCACAGTAGCCTCTACAAGGAAAATTTTCTATAGTTGTAAACACATCCATCCCATACTTTTCATTCACCATTTTATTTCCACTGTAGCATTTGCTGTTCAGTATAGTGGAGATGATTAAGAGTTTTGGTAATGTTACAAAGCTTTTTGTCTGGATTGGTTTAGTTTATTTAAATGGTGTTTACTTTACAGGAAGGAAAACATTTAGCCCAAAAGTAATCCAGATGAAAATTCTTGGAGTCACCACGACCCCTCAGTAATGAATAGGGTCATGCTTTGTTGATCCCTCAGGGTCAACAACGAATCTGAAAAGTGAGAGTTCAGATCAGTTTTTGTTTTTTTCCCCTCTGTAAGAAACAGAGGAGAAGTAAGTCAGACTAACCAGACATCTCAGCATGTTTTACTCCCCATTCAAACATGTCTTCAGTCACCTTAGTTCATATGATCAACCTTGAAATTCAAATTAGAAATGAATTTTCCATATTTAACGAAGGCAGTGGGTAAGTTTGTCACTAGGTACATTTAGAAGCTGTTGTGTCGATATAAAATTATCTAACTGTCACAAGCACTTCATTTGCTTGTGTATTTGCTTAAAACATCTTACACCATTGTTTTCACTAGGAAACACAAAAGATACTACTGACAGTCTTCAGCTCATCATCAGCGTCTCTTCAATTTCTCATTTCCATATTTATCTTTTATGGAATCTATTCTGAGATCATATACTTTTTCTTGTTTTTAATTTAAAAAAAGCAGGTAATTCTACCTGCCTTTCATAATTGGATTATTTTAGCATCCCATCTGAGAGATTTTATTTTCCAGAGAGTAAAGTGTTTAATTTACCCGTAGCACAATTTAATTTCTTATAAATCCTTGAGGATCTTAGTGCTTTTATGAATCTTATCTAGAGAAGATACATCAATCAGTATGGCATCACTAACTAGACTGATATTTTTAAAATATTATTAGCGGTCAGGGAAATCAAATGCTCTCTAGCTTTCTTTTTAAGGGCACCCCATTTTCTATTAGGAGTATCATTAGGTTTATTAAATGGCTTCTCCAAACTTTTGACGTAAAGAATGTCCTTCATTAAGAAATTCATTAAGGTTAGAGTGTCCTTTATCAGGGGAAGCATGGTATTGCAGATGATACAATAAATATTGCATGTCATCTAACCATGTTTAATGACCAAAACTTTCCTTGGCTTAAAGAAGTAACATTTTCCATAACTCAAAAATACTCAGTTCTTAGGTAAACATTAGGAGATTGATTCATTTGTGTTTCAAAGGAGTTATTTCAAAAAAAGATTGGCATGTGGAAAGGGTGCCTTTACAGAAAGTATAGAAAACAAAGTTTTGTCATTAAGAAAATTTACATTAAATTTCAGTAAAGCTAATTTTGACTGGCAGAGTTTCATACTGAATAGAGAAGTGCAACCTCTAATAATGCTTCTACAGGGGCAGCTTTTCTAAACTCTGGAAAAAAGAATATTTCTTTATTATTGTTTAGTAAATTCCTTGTTTGTCTAATGAATTCTTAACATAAAAATTATAAAAATTTTCCATGTTCATTGCAGAAAATTTGGACTAGATGACCCCCTTAAGGTCACTTCCAACTCAAACAATTCCTCGTTAGCATGTCAAAGTCCCTTATAGGATCTCACCCAAAATCATGATTTCCTCTGCATTGTACAGGAACATACCACTCAGACAGCAGTGGATTAAGCTGAATTTTTGATTTGCTCAGCACTGTAAAGGAACATCCCACTCAGACAGCAGTGGATTAAGACAAATTTTCAAACTCAAGAGAAACATTTTCATTATTGAACTAGCAATCTGCCCCTCAAGGTCAGATTTCATCAGGGAGATTTGTCTCAGTATCTTTAGCAACTGGTAATGTAGATCTCTCCACTGGAGATAGTCACTCTGGGATTCTCCAGGAGAGAATCAAAAGGCTATAAAAACATGATTCACTTGAACCATTTTGCACATTTTTGTTTTGGTAAGTGAAAACACTTCCTAGAATTGCTTATTTTTTCCCCATTGACTGTAAAGTAGTTCTATCAATTTTAGTTCTTGCAAGCTGAATAAACATCTAACAACAGAAGCCTGCATTTTCCCATGGGATATGTAAGAGCAGCAGCATCTCTTTTTCATTCTCTTACAGTATTTGCTTGATAGTAGAACAGTTCTGCAATACCATTTGCATAAATTCATATCTCACATTCTCGCTGATAGACTTATAATTTGCAGAAATGAGTTAGGATATTCTTGGCAGACAACACCAAGCAAAGACTTTATGGACATCTATGCTCCAACTCAAAGAAAGGAAAAAAAGTATTACTACAACAAAAGCACATATTACATATTTTAGATTTCCAGTAATATCATGAAAAGTAAGAAAGGAACTGGGAATCCAAACTCAGAATTCTTGTGTACCTTATCATAGTTAAATAATTATACTAGATATTTGAGACACTTTCCATTAAATATGGACATAAATTAAAAAGATATAGCAGATGTAAAGAATGAATTTGGAGTAGATGTAAGTCTCAGATTGGCTACATATACCAAAAATAAGGAATCTTTCTCAATATGTAATAGGAGGTCAGTATTAGAAGTTCCTGGCTTTTCTAACAGATACTGGGTACTCCCAAAGAAAGATGTTTCTCTGTATTAAGTGATCTTTCCATTTAGCTCCCAATGTTCCCCATCAAACCATAACTTTTAAATGAATTAATTGCCACTGACTTTGATTTCTGCATGCTGAAGTTTTTGTTTTAATTTTGCTTCTCTCTGGAATGCCAAATTTGCTATTCTTCCATCAGTTGACAATAAACAGCTTTGAAGCAATTGCACAACAAAGAGTATTGAAAGGAAGCATCTTAAAAGCAAAAGTTCTCCAAAGAATGATCTCTGATAATAGAATCAAGTACTGGAAGCAATTAAAAGCTGAAAGCATCTGGGAAAAAGCAAATTAACTGAGCTTCTAGAGTGAACAGACGTGATCTTTGGAGTTTAGAAATATGATTTCCCCCTTCTCATTCCCTAATGAAACACAGAGGCAGGACACCATAGCATAATATTTTCCACATCTTTTGTTCTGAGCTTTATATCAAAGTTATTGAAGGACTTGTGCAGGATATAATAATAATAACAATAATAATAATAATAATAATAATAATAATAATAATAATAATAAAAGGGAACGCTGTGAACAGTCATGACATGAACAGGAGTAATACTCAAAAAAAAAAGTATTTTTGGATCATTTTCTTTAATTCAAAATGGAATATAATGATTAGAGAGTGTGTATAAAATGACACTAATTCAGAGAAAATATTTTCACTAGCTGCTCAGCTATAATCTTCTCATCAAATGTTTTCATCAACTGAAGTTTTAGCTGCCTCATCTTTTGCAAGCCTGATAGAAATGCTGATATTGAAGACATATTTGAAGCCAAGGAGAAAATGGGATGGAACTCCTCAACCTGGAGGTAGAGATTGTTTATATTCCTGCCTTCAGTCAAGCCTGAGAAATTCAGTATCCAGTACAAGCTCAGAGCAAAAGGTCATGATAACTCTCAGATCTTTGTAACCTGTATTTGCAAAAAGAATAAGTGAACATTCATGAAGTTAGAAGTCATAAAAACTAAGGGAGATCAAGGTTATATGTTCAGTAATGAATGGCTTGGGTTGACAGGGATCTAGTTCCAACCCCACAGCTGACAGCAGAGCTGCCAAACACTAAATCAGGCCAGGGCCTGATCTAACCTGCCCTTAAACACCTCCAGGGATAAGGTATCCACAGATTTTCTGGGCAATTCATTCCAATATCACACCACTCGGAGTAAAAAAAATTCTTCCTAATATCCAAATCTCCCCTCGTTTTGTTTAAAATTGTTCCCCCTTGTTCTATTACTATCAGTCTGTGTAAAATGTCAGTTTCCTTCCTGTTTATAAACTCTGTCCAAGTACTGAAAAGCCACAAGGAGGTTTCCCTGGATTCTTCTCTTGGATGAACAAGCTCAGCTGCTTCCTTTCTTCATAAAAGAGATGCTCCAGTCCTTTGATCATCTTAGTAGCCCAACTTCAGATCTGCTCCAACAGCTCCACATCAGTCTTGAACTTGGCTTTGTCGAATCTCACTAGGGTCACATTAAAGAAATATTTTGTCATGTTCTTAGCAGAAGAAGTCTTCAAGATCTAAAATGTAGTCAGTCATCAGTACCAAGACTAAGAATGAAAATGCGTAAATATAAAATTATAGGATAATTGTTAGAGCCTTATATCTTTATTTTAGTGCTCTAACACTTGGCTCCAAAAAACCTAATGACTATAAAAAGAATTTATTTGAAGATAGCTAAAATGATTCTTCTTGATAGTCCTTTCTGCAGTTGCTGGCACTTGGAACTCCATCTCCACTTATGCACATGAAATAGGTAATAATAACTTACACAGAAAATGTTAGAAATTGAGTTTAACAAGAAGACAGGACAATCTACACACAGGGCACAGTATATGGCCAGATATTTGATACTTGATACAGATACTACACAGTATATGGCCAGTTATTGACAAGCCCTGTTTGCACATAACCAACTTTTTTATCTTTGTATTCCTCTAATTTTACATCACTGTTCTTCCCCGTACTGGGGAACAGGACAATGGGGAATGGGTTAATAGGACAAAGAGAAATTATTTTAAAGTAAAAGAGGGGAGATGAGTGTTGCAGTTGACACAGTGGAAGGAAGGGATGCCATTCAGAGGGATCTGATTAACAAACAGGACCTGGGGAAATGGTCGCAAGTCGTACCAGAGGAGGTTTAGATTAGACATAAGGAAGAACTTTTTCTCTCAGAGAGTGGTCAGGCACTGGAATGGCTGCCCAGGGAGGTGGTGGAGTTGCCATCCCTGGCAGTGTTCAAGAGGTGTCTGGATGAGGATCTGCGAGATCTGGTTTAGTGCTTGTGGTAGCAGTGGTGATGTGAAGATGGTTGGACTGGGTGATCTTATAGGTCATTTCCAACCTTGTGATTCTATGATTCTATGATTCTATGATTTCAACAGACATGAAAGGTGGGCTCAGGTGAATCTAGTGAGGTTCAACACAGCAAAGTGCAAGGTTTTGCACTTGGGTCAGAGGAATCCCAGACATCTATAAAGACTGGAAGGAGTGGTCCTTGAGAGCAGCCCTGTGGAGAAGGACCTGGGGGTCTTGATTGATGAAAAACTTGATATAAGCCAGCATTGTGCACTTGCGGCTCAGAAGGCAAATGGCATCCTGGGCTCCATCAAAAGAGTGGTGGCCAGGAGGGACAGGGAGGTGATTGTCCCTCTCTAATCTGTCCTTGTGAGGCCCCATCTGCAGTACTGCATCCAGGTCTGAAGTCCCCAGTATAAGAAAGACAGGGAGCTGTTGGAGAGGGTCCAGTGGAGAGCCACAAAGATGATCAGAGGGCTGGAGCACCTCCCCTACAAAGATAGGCTGAGGGATCTGGGTTTGTTCAGCCTGAAGAAAAGAAGGCTGTGGGGCGACCTCATTGCAATTTTTTAGTACCTAAAAGGAGCCTACAGACAGGAGGGGAGTCACCTCTTTGAAAGGGTTAAAGGGATAACTGCAGGACAAGGGGAAATGGTTTTAAGTTGAAGGAGGGAAGATTTAGGTTGGTTTTCAGGGGGAATTTATTTTCTGTGAGAGTGGTGAGGTGCTGGAACAGCTGCCCAGAGAGGTTGTGGATGCCCCATCCCTGGAGGTGTTCAATGCCAGGTGGGATGGGCCCTGGGCAGACTGATCTAGTGCCTAGTTAAGTGGCTGTCAACCCTGGTGTCAGCAGCAGGGCTGGAACTAGATGATCTTTAAGGTTTTCTTCAGCTCAAGCCATTGTAAGATTCTATGAATTTATGATTCAGTTCTATGATTCCATACTGTCTAAAGCTCTCTGTATGGTTCACTCTCAAAGAACCACACAACAAGAGCATCCTAAAATTCTCTTTACAGCACCCCATGATCCATCTCACTGCAATCTCATCCCTACACACTTCATAAAGTGCCCTTCCATTAACCCACAGAGCTTAATGTCACCTCTGTCCCACAGCTTCCATGAGAGAGACCTGGTAGGGTTATATCTATAAGGGGTTATTCAGATTATTCTACATGCTCTCTGTGCTTTTTCACATGTGCTTTTCATCTAGTAACCTTATGATATGTTTTTGAAAGTGAGAGTTAGAAGTACATAATTTATTATCCAAACTTCTGCAGGCTTTTCCTAAATAACACAAAAAAACTAAGGGCTAGATCCCAAGCTAATACAAATTAAAGCAGCTCTCCTCTGGCCTTTAATAATTCCAGCATGTCATCACTTTAAATGTGCCTGTTTCATCAGCTTTGCCACATTATTAAACTTTCATTTTTTATTCCATTTTTCAAGCATTAGACATGGCTACGTGGCAATATTGTCAATATATATAAAACTGTGAAAGTTGTTTCTTCTTTACTCACTTGTTAAAAACTTTCTGGAACACTGCAAAGCAACATATCTACATTAATGTTAGGTTAGATACATTATATTGTCATGTAGCATCCACAAGGTGTTTGAAGTTTTTAAAATATTTTTCCCCAGTATTTCACAATAAAGAATACACTTTTGTTTCAGATACTCACGAGATCACAAAAGATAGAGTAAAAGACATGCTTTTTTATGAAAAGACAATAAAATTTGTCTGAAAAGCTTTAATCTTTACTATTTTTTTGTCAGGTTTTCTCTTCTTTTCCTTTTTACCTTCTGCGTACCAACAGTTCAATGAATTACTTCCAAAGATGACATTTCTTTCTTCCCCACCAAACGAACGCAAAGCACCGACATCATAAATCGCTTTTTCTTCTTATATTGAAATTTACTTGAAACTTTGCTAAGAGTCGTGCCTCCCTCATTGCTGATTATTTTGTGGTATTATTTTACAGCTGACTTTGTTCTAACACATACGATCAGAAAACCGTAAATACATAAGTCACAAATTTTAACTGTACCTCAGTTCAAATGCTTCCTGAAGACTATTCTCCATTTTGTGATTTGTAGATGTTCTGTTTTGTTTTTTTTTTTCCCCTACTTTGTACATTGCCCTCTAGAAATGCTGACAAAGATTGGCTGCATGAGTTCACCCCGTGTCAGCCTTTCATACTCTTCTAAGCTGAAATGTTTCTGTTGTCATTACCAAGAAAGATTCAACATATGTAGATGCATATTCTGCACACTATTATGCTTTCAGCAGCCAAAACACTTCTTTTGTCATGCTGTCAGATTTCTCATCTACTGGAAAGTACCACTTTTTGTGTGTAAGACCAACTTCACATGTGTTCAATATAGGCTGCAGGAAGACAGGCTTCCCAGACCCCAGAGTGTTCATGGCTGCTGAGAACTGATTTCACTGGCGTACCTGCAACTTGAATACTGTGTTCAGTTTGGGGACCTTCACTACAATAAAAACATTGAGGTGTGGAGTATGTCCGGAGAAGAGCAATGAAGCTCCAAGGAGTCTGGAGGACAGGTCTTACGGGGAGTGGCCATTGAATCTGGGATTGTTCAGTCTGGAGAAGAAGAAGCTCAGGGGAGACATTATTGCTCTTTACAATTCCCTGAAAGGAGGTCATGCCATGGTGGGATTAAGCTTCTTCTCCCAGCTGACAATTGTAGCATAAGAGGTGTCATGGTTTAATATTTTTGTAATTTTGCTATCAGTATTCCACATCATAACATCATGTAAAGTTTGGATAATTCACCGAATGTTCAGCTCACAGAAGAAGACTACGTATCCCAGAGGACATCATGGTCAGGAGATAAGTCACGGGACAAGGACAGTATATAATCTCACTCCCGGACTGAAATCCCTCTCTTGGATCCTCGGAGCGTGGGGTGCATTCCAGCCGTTTCGCCTAGAGCTTACAGTAGGCCTTTCGGTTGTTGGGACTCACTCTCTCTCTCTCCTATTTTGCTTAATTACAATTATATTGTATTATATTATCCTGTATTCTGATATAGCATTTAGTAAATAAGTGTGCCTCCTTAGATCGCTGCTGCTGTTTTCTTTTCCCATTCCCTTTTCCCCTTCCCTGCGGGCCAGCTGCCCCCCCTGTCACGGGCACAGGTAGATCTTGCTTAACCCGCAACAGAGGTAATGGCCTTAAGTTGCAGTAGGAGAGTTTAACTTTGGATATTATTCAAGAAATGTGTAGATGTGGCACCGAGGGACATGGTTAAGTGAGCATGGTGGGGATGGGTCAATGTTTGGACTAGTGATTTTTTCCAGTCTTAACGATTCTCTGATTCTAAGATTCACGTTTTATAAAATGTGGGTAGGCTGTGCAATTTCTTGAATTGGGCTTACATGACAAAGTTTTGATAGTGGAGGGGAGCAGAGGATGTCACGTTTGTGCCCTCTGTGAGAAGTGTCCAGAAATACCGTACATCAAATCAGAGCAGCTCCAGTTGCTCCAACAGAGACCCACCACCAGAGTAGAGGAAGGAAAGGAACAGCAGACCTTAATTTTGTAATAAATAAATTTAAAAAATGAATAAAAAGGGTAAAGTAGGAAGAGGTAAGCCAAGAGTAAGGGATACTGAATATTCAGACACAGGAACACGTCTTTTTTTAAATGATTTTTGGAAACTGAGGAAATAGAAAATGTGGACAGAAGTGTCTGTCAGCTGACTGTTAGAAGTAGTCTTAATATGAATATTATATCTATTTGTGATGTAGTAGCAGGCAAGAACATCACTGAGAATCAGTTACTGTCTGTCTGATGCTATGAATAATGCAGATAATGTAATAAAACCGGCAGAGATGCCACAGATAGCTCCAGGCTGGCCAAGGTACCCAAGAGAACATAACAAATGAAACTAAGAGACTTGTGCAGGAAAGCAGCAGTCACAGCTGCTCGTGTATCCAGTGACTCAGGGAAATTCTAGGAGAACTTTTGCAGGAAGTTGTATAAATGGATATTGTGTTTCCTTATGCTTCTTATTTCTAACAGTCTAGCTTCTCTTCTCTTACCATTTTTTAGAGCTGCAGACCATTTGTTAATTAATGACAGAATTTCTATTTAGCCTATTAATTTCTGAACCATGACTGAAAAGAGTATAAACTTTTGATGACTTTGTAACAACTGAGCTGAATTCCCAAGAAAGTAATTTTTGCTATCTCTGACTGAGGTATTTGACTCCTCATTCAAGTTCTTATTCAAGTTCTTATTGTGCTACAAGGTACACTTCATTTTCATAGGGAATATTGATTGTTTTTATTTTTTTTTTTTTAAGGTATTTCTATATTCCTGAAAGAATGAAAGCATATGAGATGTCAGGCTTTTTCAGCTCCATAAAGAGATTCCTACATTTCCATATATCTTAAGCCAGAAAATAATTGTTTGCAGAAGTCTGACTTGTGTGGAAATAGGATGAAATATTTACAGATTTTATAGAATTCTGTGTTTAATTTAAGATTGTATCTTATCATGGAGGCAAATCTATCCCCTTTGGACACCACAAACTGAAATCTTTTATTCACCCATGTTATTAGCCATTAAAAGTAGTAAATTAAAATTGGGGCAGTGTTTTACAAGAGGGAGATACTGCTTCTATTGTCACCTAATGTTCCATTTAAACCAACTAATTCTTGCCACTGCTCATGATATTGTCTCTGAGCAACTGATCCCCATGCCTGAATTTACAGCCTGGCACATTAACCTTAGACCTCATTTTACTTCAGAGAATCTTCTTCATTTCCTCTAAAAAGTACAGAAACCTTTTAAGGCCACTCACTCTCATAATCTCCTTTTCCTTTGTAAAGATGAATGCATGAAAACTGGTTATACTGTGGAGACTTAAGTAGTTTTCCCAACAGGTATCATTGGAAAGCTCATGGAGATCAATGTCTTTTCTTTATGAAAATGCATTAAGGCAGATTCTTAGATTATGTTGATGTTTGAATGTTTGAATGTCTGAAAGTGACTGTTTGAATGTCAAGGTTTACCACACATAGAGCTAGTCAAGTATCCTTCATTTCTATTAAAAAGTAAATATACAAATAAATAAAATGTCATAGTATCATAAAATAATGGAATCACAGAATAGTATGGGCTGGAAGGGACCCTCAGGATCATCTAGTTCCAACCCCCCTGCTGTAGGCAGGTACACCTCCCTCTACACCAAGTTGCTCAAAGACTCTAGTTGTCTAAATATTTACAGACTATGATTGTTTATCATACCTTGAATCTGGAGCAACTGCCTGACTTACGAATTTAAAAACACAATTTCCTGACAGCTGAAGCACTGCTTGCAGTTAAGTTTCTTTGGTATCATAATGTTCTACAAAACTCTCATAGGTCTAGTCTTCATACTTAATAATTAAACCAGTGTAATTAAATATACTGTGATGTAAACAGAAATGCAATCTTTAGATTTAATGGCTGACTAGAATAACTAGTTTCTCTGAATACATTGACATTTCATAAATGTGACCTATTCTAAAATCAAGACAGTGGCCAGAGAACTGAGAAGTTGGAAACTGTAGCCTGTGTTCTATCTATGAATCGGGAGGCATATTAAAAGAAAGAAACAAACAAACAAAAAGCCTTTAATTAATATCAGTTAATTATCAACTTTTTTAAAGCTTGGTGACATTAAACAAAAAATTATACTTGGTCTTCTTTTAAAACTAATGAAAAATAAAATCAATTGCCACTACAATGCAGTAAGAAAAATGAAGTACAGGAGAACCTAACAGACTTGCAGGAGGTCTTTGAGTGAGTAATTATAAAAAAAACCCACTACACTCCCCGTAGTTCTGGAAGGAGGACATATATTTAGACTAGCAGACGAGAAACCAACTGTATTTCAGTTGGAAAATTATTTCAGTGCTTTTCAAATCCATGGTCAAGAATACCAGAGAAAGGGAAGATGATGCTGAGCAAGCTCTAGAAGATCAGTTACCGTAAGTTATGAAGAATAGAGAAAATTTGCTCTTTTTATAGAAAAATGTGCCAAATTTTGAAAGTGGAAAATTTGATAGTCTGAGATAAGATACTAGTATTACTGTCACAAGCAGCTAATCAATTACCGACATCTACAGAACTAACGTGACAGAATTGCACTCATGAGAAAGTTTTATAAATATACTGGGGCTACTGCGCAGGTCAGATCTTGTTCCTTCAAATATCAGAGGGAATCTTAGCAACTGACTTTGAAAAACACAAGAATGTCCTTCCAAATTTATGACTCATTACTCTGCCCCTGTACAAGAGAGTTAGCCTGCTGTTGTATTACTTTTCTATGCCAGAAATCCTCAAAGAAAGGTAAAAGGAAAATTCACATTTATACGTATATTTATTTTAATTTAATAAAGAACATATTTACTCAGTTTTTTGTTTTTTGGTGTTTTTTTTTTTAATCTTAATTTTCATTTTTAAGTAGAAAATGCTGAGAAAATCACACATGTAAAATACATCTACCAAAATACCCACACAGTACCAGTGAATTCTGCTTGAATTTTAAGAGAGTCTGGAGCAGCGCCTCTATTCACTGTGTGTTGGTTAAGTGGTGGCGACAGTAACATCAATGTTACCATTTTTACAATCCACTAAAGCATGCAAGAAAGGCCTTAAATGATCTGAATATTGCATATGTATATTTTCAGTAAAATTGTTTGGGGAAGGGAGGGACTAAATTTAACTAACTTGCAGATGATGCAGAAATGAAATTGTATTATAAAACGTGCAAACTGAAAGACTGAAGATAGAGAGACAACACCATCATTTTCATTTTCTTCAAAGAAGCATATTCAAATATTTGGTAATGTGATTCCCATCAGCATTAAATGCCTACAGTATATTTACCCAGATGCTTGTAGTATATTGAAATATAAGGTATAGAAATGTAACCATGTTTGGAGTGGAGCTGTCCTGATACAATTAGACAGAACAATGTCATTTTCTTCTCAGAAGTGTGTTATCTGTCAGCAACAACCTTTGACTAAATCAAGGTTGGGAAATAACTTCCAAAGCAGACATTTACTTAGGATGTTGGATCTGATGCTGCTGGAAAGGGAAATTGTTTTTCTCTTTTACAAAAAAAAAAAAGTAAAAAAAAATATAGTGGTTTCTAGTACTGTTCCCTATAGCAGGGAAAATGTTCTTCAATGCAAAAGAAAGGCAAGAGTAGCTGCCATTTCAGTGAGGGGGTACTGAGCTTCACAGTGGCACCTGACAACACAGCTGAGCAGTATACTTCATAAACTGAGCAGTAGAAAAAGCAAAGAGATAAAGGAGCACAGTTCCCCTAACTTCCAGTTTTTAATCTACACGCAAAACTTTCCATTACTAAACCCAACAATAATATCATTTCTTCCCAAGAGTGAGCAGTCATTTGCACACTGAGGCAAAACAGCATGAAAAATATGTATACCAGCACCATCTAGTGATGTCTGCCAAAGCATTGGTGCTTTGAAACTCAGGACCCAGAAGAAAGCTCCTGGTTCTATGCATACCTGCACTAGCACATCCATGAATGTCACTAATTATTTGAAATGTCTTTGAATTTCATATCATAATAACTTCTATACAAAACAAATTTGTTTTCAGTGAAGATCTTTCATAGAAATACAGGCAAAAATATCTGAACTAACTGAAATGTGATAGATGTGTTGATTATACAGCTTAAAATGGTATAGCATTGTACTCGACAATATAAAAGAGTTGGCTATGTATCTATGAGGATTTTTTTGTTGGAAGACACTTACTGAAATATTTATTCATGTGTTATTTATCAGCAAAAGCTATTGAAATTTGTTTGAGGTTTATGATGTTCTGAACATTGATACTGACCAATAATGAAAATTTGGACCTTTATTTTGTTTCACCTGACATTTCTTTTACTGTCACAGCTGTGATATTATATAGGGCAACCTCCATTTATTTTTGTTCAGTAGTGGTATTACATGAAAATAATAGCCAGCCTCTTTTTGCTCGGGCAGAAATATATGAACTTTTTAAAGACATTCCCTTTTCACAAACAGAGACACCACATTCCACATTTTGGAAGGCTCAATGAGCATGTTGCCAACAGGAGAGGTTAAATATGTAGATCAAACTCACGGTATGACCATGCAAAGTCTGCTGAGGACTTAGGGGTGCCAGTATAGTGGAGACAAGTATTCAAATAAATGAACTTTAGGTGTGAAAGAATACAGAAAGTGAAAGAATACTGCCACAACAGATGAAATGCAAAGTTTTCTGATATAGCATCATGAAAAAGCAGCTAGCCCGAAAATAAGACCTAACAAGACTACAGCAAAACTGAAGAGAAAATAATATTTTTATACCAATATGCACCCAAATCCTAGTTTACATTAGACAGTACTTATTTTAAAGAAGATCAATGAGCTCTTGGTGGGCCTGGAACAAGGACAGAGAAAACTCACATCCAAGCACAAGGTAAGTCATACTAGTCAGCAGAGATTACCACAATTTCTTCGAATGTATGGCTAATGAACACAGACATGGAGACTGAAGTAATTATCTTCTTTTGTTGATGACTATAATATAAAAAATTATACTCTTTTCATTCACTCCAGGTTCTTTACTTCATTGAAGATCTTTCTGTCTTCTACTGGAAGATTGAATTCCTTTAATACAAAGAATTAAAAATTAAAGGAATTCAAAATTCCTTGCATAGGAATTTTTGGTTTGATTTTCTGCTCTTGTTGAACTCAAGGATGTACTGTATTGATCTACTACAGCTGCTGCTATACGTATACATATTATCTTTTTTCAGCCTTCATTCTTAAAAAGCTCATAACTGCATCAGAGCATAAACTCATAATTTCCACCTAAGTCATGTAATGAAGGAAGATTTATAATGTATTCTCACTGACAAAAAAAAAAAACCAACAAAAAACAGAACTCCCCTTTGTGTCCAAATCTCCACTGTATCTGACTGTCTAGAGTTCTTTTCACATATGAATATTTTCCCAAAATCCACTCTCTTGTTGATTAGGGTATTGGTTGGGTACTTAAGTGTGTATAATCTTAGTGGATCTTAGTGAATCTTACACCACAAACATCTTTCCAAATGCTGCAAGATATCCACCATGTGATTTACACTGAAAAAAAAATATATATATATTAAAAAAAAATATCAGGAGTAGCAGCTACATCCATCTGTAATGTCATATCCCTTGATCATTTCTTCTTTTTATGACATGCTTAATATTCTATTTAACATAGTTCCTGACTTCAGTTACATAAACCATGGAAATTGATAACATCAACATAGGCACATGAAATAAAGTATATAGATCAGATGAAATGACATGTCTGAGCTATTGCTATATATTTCTCAAAGGGTGCCTGAGAAGTAAGATGAGAGAAGAAACCCCAGACAGTGCCTGAATTGGCTCCTTTTTTAAAGATAAACATGAGGAGACATAAGAACACAAGGAGCAGTAACATGGGATATTTTTGCGCGTTACAGTTTGATACCACCATTACAGATTGTGGTGTTCTTTCCCACTAGCATTGCCTTTATTAATAGGTTTACCATCACAGCCTTTTCTTTCTAGAGCAATCAACGTGGTCATCAAGGTGACAAAAACCCATCTGTATTTGCCACCTATGTAAGTATTCAAACCACCAAAATATAAATGTCAAAGTTCTCCTGCTGAGATTTCTAGCTCCCTGTACAATCAGCATTGACAGGTACATTCCTGTGGAGGACAATTCAGAGCAAGTAAATTAACTAGCTATGATAGTAACCTAACTGTAGATGAAAATGAATGTCTATCAAATGGAAAGTATGAAATGGAAATCTATGGAAGGTAAGAGTTATTCTCTAAATAAATGAAGCTATAAAGCAAATACTTGAGACCAGCCTTTGAAGAATAGGAGCAGAGACATAGGAGTCTGAAAGCTTCATCTGCTCTTTATACATGTGTTCATATAAATACACATGTAGTCATGAGTCCCTTGGCTGTCCTGAGGAATACCAAAGAAGACTGTAACCTATTGTTCACCTTAGCTAGGTTTGAGTTTGTTCAGTTTACCCAATGAAGGGAGCATACATAGAGGACACATATTATGTGTACCCTAACTTTTTCTCTCATATGCAATAAGCATAATATTTTATTATTTTTTTCACTCTTGCACTTGTGTCCATACATCATTTCTCCCCAAGTGCCTCCATCAAATGAGCAGAGTTTTGTGGGGAGGAGTATCTCCAAATGACTAATATTATTTGCTATGCATTCGGTAACTTTTGGGAAAAGGTGAATGAGCTAGGTGGACTCATGGTCTGATCTGGTCCCGTAGACATATCCTCAGTATTACACCATCCCTGAGTCTCTTGCCCTTTGGTCCTGCATGAGGGAGTCAAAGAGTTACATCTCCACCTATATGCTGAGGAAAGGAGAGGAGCTTCAGAATTTTTAACTTCTTTTTCATTCTTTCTGTGAAAGTAATTTGAAACCAGATGGGATCATGAAGATAAAAGAATTCCCATTAAGTATCAGCATAGATGCTATTAGTATGCTAATGGACAGATGTTTTCTTAAAGAAAAGATAAAAGATATAAAAGGTGTCAAGAGAATAAATAGACTTTTTTCTTTTATTTTCCTGTGCAGAATCCAACACAGAAATGACCAGTGTGAAAAAGCAATTCAGCAAAGAAAGAAGTTTATGAAGTCTTTTTAGAAGTCTTGGGAACACTGACTCAGGGATTACCAAAAAAAAAGGTGCTATTAAATGGTTTTTTTTAATAGCCCTATATATAATGGTATTTCTGAGTGAAGAAGAGATGTTAGTTAGATAATGGTCTTGCACAATATAACTACTTTCAAAAATTACAGCTAGTAAAGTAGTTTCCAAAAAATAAAGTGCACAATACTTCATTTATGTTCAATCAGCAGAAAACAAATTTGGTGAATAATATCTTAAAACAGCTTCTTAAATTACAAATAACAGTAAAATATACCTTTATAAAAGACATTCCTTAAAACCACATGTGCATTTATTTATTTTAATCCAGATATATGTCAAAAAGCCATTACCATGTCCATATCTGAGGTTCTGAAATGCTGCCTGAACTTTCTGTTTGTTTTTAATTAAAACCACTGAAGTCTGAACTTGGGAAAAGCAAAGTCTTATTACTGCAGAAAGGAACTTCCTATATGTGAGGTGATAACTGTACCAAGATGAAGACACTCAGAGGATTTATAGGTTATTAAGCATAGTGCTATTACTCTGTATCCAAGAAAAGGTGCTTTTTTCTCTCTTTGAGAGAGCAAGAAGCACCTTGTAACTGAGTGCCGAATGTCATGTAACTGCTTGGCCTTGATTCTGACTCTAAAGATACAGGATGTACATTTTTGTTTTATTCTACCAACAGCAGTAGAGACCACGTGCTATGTCATTAGCATGACCATTGCAGTGAGTACACAGTGATAGTCTGTTGATATGTATTAACAGCCCATCAATAAAGGTGCTTCTCTGAAAGTAATGCCTTCTACTTTATGATGTTGGCCCATGATGTCAGAGGAAGATGTTGGTGGTATGCATGTAAAATTGGAAACTTCCTAGCAATATTCCATTACATTTTGTTCCCACATGACAGATAGCAGCAGAGGAGCAGTCTGACAAATGGCATCTGATGTGGGAGTGTTATGAAGCAAATGTGTGTCACTGAATTCCTCTATGTCAAAAAAACAAAATGGCACCTGTTGACATTCAGCACTTGTTGATGAATGTCATCATTCAAAAACATTCATCAACACTTGCTGAATGTTTATGGAGACCAAATGGTGGCTATCAGCACAGTGAAGCAGTGGGTGATGTGTTTCAATGGTGGCAAGAGTGATGTGAAAATAAAAGAAATGTTCTGAACAGCCATGAAGATATTTATGAGCACAGAATGCATGCTCTTGTTCATCACTGGCAAAAATGCATAGCTAATAGTAATAACTATATTGAAAAATAGCATTTTGTAGCTGAGAATTTACTCTAGCAAATAGTGTTACTGTGATTTTTGTAGTGATTGAAGTTTCCACGGAAATAAATAGGAGGCATTACTTCTGGATCAAACCATATAGCTCAGCAAAAGTAAAAATTGCACAGGAATTTACTGTTGAAGGTTCTACAAACTGGTGGGCAAGGTTTTCAAAATAAGAAAGCATACACTGGGTTGATCCCAAGGAATTAATAGATTCATATTACAGTTTTGTTCAAAAAGTACAAGGTATATCATTCATTCTGATATTCAACCACTGCCTTTGCAGCCCATTTAAGTCATTAAGAATGATAAAATTATTATTTTTTTTTTCTTTTCAACAAAATGCATATACTCACATTGTTTTCCTGAATGCTCTCTAGGCATTTTATTTGAAAGTGATCAAATATGTAAGACTGGATCTCAGCAAATCTTACTGGACAAACGCTGGATAAAAATAGCACTATCAAAATCACTTATTCAATAAGCTAAACTGGTGTAATTTGGGAAATTATTTTGACTGCATTTTTCAACTTTCACTGGTGATGAGAGGAAAATAAAGGAATAAAAATCTGTTAAAATCTATTTGATAGTATTTTTTTCAGTTGTATTCTGTTGAATTTACTACCTGTGCTTATGATCCTGCATTAATCCTTCAGATGGAGACCCAGGCTACTTTGTGCCATCCATTGTAAACAGGATGGGAAGTGTTTCAGAAGTATCTGATAAAGAGCTATCAGTGACTTCAGACATGCTATTTCTGGCAGATTCCTCTTAAAAGAAAAAAGAAGTTAGGGACGGAAAGTCAACTATGGAAGAAAAAGTAAAGGGGCACACTGGAGACCTTTTAAAATTATCCAGTCAGGATTATTAAAATAATAATAATAATAATAAATCTATCTTGAAAAAAAAAAAACGTTATCAGTAGAATTAGAGAATTTCTTTTATAAAGGAGAACTTTGCCTACTTCAGTTTTTATACTAGTTCCCATGAGGATGGTAGTTAAACACAACAGGGAACAGCAAAAACAAAGTTGGAAGAAACTCATATCCCCCTGTGAAACTCAGAGGTATATTTCATGAACGAAAAAGGACAGAACACAGGGAGGTGAAATAGCTCAGCTTGAAGGAAGAACAAAAACAGTGGCACAGCATCAGTTTATCTTTATATACTGACACTACTCACAGGCAAAAATCAAGGGAAGGCAGGGCTTCCTTGCAGAGATAAAAAGAGCTGCTGATGGTAGGGAATGATCAGTAAAAGAATAACCTCATCAGCTCAGAGAAAAAAGGATTTGAACTGGCACATGTCAATGTGTACCAACACATACCTGTTCAGTGCAAAGAGTATGAAAAATGCATCTAGCTCTCTCTTTGCTAATTCCTAAAGGTCTGCTATATCACTTCTCAGATGAGTTCATTGCAAGCAAGAAAATCCTAATAGCTGAAATTCAGTCCTGTTGTCAGTGGTGTGATAGCACAAGTAGAAACTTCTGATTTACCATTAGTGAGCATTGTGAATATAATAAATAAACAGGAAATAATAGAGGTGTTTAATCTAATACCAGATGTTGTCGCATCTGTCAGGCAACTGCAGCCTATTGGGAAACATATCACCCACCTCAGTTCTAAGAGCACATGCACTGTAGTAAAAAGTCTGTAAAAATATGTTCTGTGAGAAAGTAATGGGAACAGCTGAGTTACTTAACTCAGAGAAGAGTGTGGAGCACACGTCAATAGTCTTCAAATATGTAAAAGTTGTGCTGTATGTGTAGGGCAGCTGGGAGAAATGATGGTAATATGCTTCAGCTTCAGAAACTTAGACCAGAATAAAAGCAGAAAAGAATTCAAACAATAAAAAAGTTATATATTGACATAAGAGGATTGTACAATTTCTGTCAGAAGAGGTTTATAAGGACAGTTAGGCTAAGACTCTACCACTTCCAAATACTAATTTCTAGTCAATCACGTACAGATTTTTTTGTCATAATTACTGTTTCAGTGACAGATATCAACTGAATTGCCCAATCTCAAAGGCCAGTCTAGTCTGAAGTTGGTAAATCTATGCATGAGCCAAATGTTATGACAGCTATATGAAATGCTGAAACAATCACCTACAGCACAGTAGTAACTAGGGCTGTTCCTGCAAGCTGGATCAAGCAGGAGCTACAAATTTAGATGCCAGTTTTACTTTAATAAACCAGAAAATACTCCTATGTGCAAATAATCAATCAATTCAATAGAACTTTTACTATCAGCAAATCAGTATCTTTTCAAGGAGGTACCATATTGGGAGCCAAAGTAGATTTATGTGTTTTTTGTTTTTTGTTTTTTGTTTTTTGTGTTTTTTTTTTTTTTTGCTGCAACATATTTAAAACTAGTAAGTTATGTATAATACATTCAAACAGTCCTGTGAATCACACAAACATCTATCTCTTAACATTCTTACGTGGGTCTGAAAATGATTTGGGGATACTGAGTTCCACTGTTAAATGCACTGCTCATTGAAGAAATGTTTCTTCCAAAATTCAGTTTTTCTTACCTTCAAGTTGTGTTGTGCTATGCTTCCAATTGATTTTGTGACACAGAGCAGGAACTTCTATCTTATTTTTAAACATATTTTCAGTAATATTGCATTCACTAAGTTATATTCTTCCAATGAAATCCATTTTCTTCCTACTTACATAGGATATGGCTTTATCCCCAGAAAACCACTTAATTATCCTTATTGATTATCCAAATGCAGTCAAATTTTGAAATAAGGAAGCCTTATGGGAAATATATCTAATCTTGTTTTATATGATCTTTGTTCTGTCTTGTTCCAAGACTTCTTAAACAAAAAGTTATTTTCTAATTTACCATTTGCCATTTGTTGACAGCAATGAATGGAAAACCATCTCTTTCAAATTCTTTATTTCAAAGGAACTTGGATCAAAGTACTCCAGCTATTATAAAAACACAAAATCAAGTATGGCCCCAGAGAACCTGTGACAGTCAGTCTGCGAGGCTCAGATGCTGGGTCCCCAGAGCTGGCTCGACTTAACTTTATTACATAGATTTGTGGTCAGCTGTGGTGTCAATTGATTGCTAATATTCACAGCTCAACATAATCTAATCTGTCTTCTAATGGAAGGTTAGTTACAATTTGTAGTGCAGTGTGAGCAAATCTGCTTATAATAGCCATCAATAATTTATGAATCCTTTGTAATCCTCATACAAATGAAATCTTAAATAAAAGGTTATTAACTTGTCTATTAAAGAATATAAAAAAATATTACAGAGAGATCTGTTTCCTAAGGTGTTAAGGAAGCATGTAGACACAATTTCTGCATCATAACTTTATTACTTATGTAGATTGCAAAAACATTTTTTAATCTCTGTTTCCTAGGTAGAGAGCTTGGGTGAGAAGAGAAGCAAGATTCCGTCTTCTGTTGTACCCACTGCAATAGTCTATTGCCTAAAATGCAGACAAGGTCAAGATAGACAAGCAGGTCTTTCCAAAGAGCCATTTAAATCTTCAAATTTGCAACTGTGGAAAGGGAGGAGCAAAAGGTTTTATTTCTATTCCTAATTTTGGGCATTTTATCTAATCTCAATTAAATGCAAAGTACACAAATAAATAAGAGTAAAGCAAAATACAGGATTTTTGTCATTTTCCATTCAATCTTGCTTGATCTTTGTCTTGCAGTCTTTGCATTCTTTACTCAACAGTCACCCAGCTTCCACTGAAAGCGTCAAAATCTTCCTTTTGTCTTGCTCTTCCATCACAATCTGCTAGTCTAGTGACTGAAGCATTCCCCTGAAGAAAAATATGGCTTTAATTCTAATTGGTCTCACGATGGGCACCTGAGCCTATTTGTCATTTTTTTTTTTTTTTTTTTCTAGGAACTGTAACCCAGAGCTGCCAGCAGCAATGATCTGGACAGCACACTGCCAGATTTACTAACAAATGGCTGCTGAACTTGGAACAGGGGGAACCTGCTGCTTCTGGACCTGACCATATTGACAGGTCCTCTTTAACAAGTAGAAGGTATGCAAATCAAGGTTTCTTGTAACACTGCTTTCCATCACAATGCATTTTTGAATGAAAATGACAATGGCTGGTGTATACTGCATTCAACCTCAGTGCTTCTCCAGTGATATTATGCATGGTCTGAGCATACAAGATAAAACATGGCTCTTTGGGGGCCCATTCCCTCTGATTTATGTTAAACTTTGGCATCCATGTTGCTCACACTAGAACATCTAGGATCATGTCTGTGTTTCTCTCCTTAGGCAGTGAATTACCACTAAATGATCTGGTCCTGTCTATAACCACTCATCAGCATAGGTGCTGGTCCTGTTACACCAAACTAGAAGTGTTTTTCCAGTGTTCTTCTTAGGTGTTCCTCTTCTTTAACTAATATATCAGCCAAAAGTATATTTAAGTTAGATGACACTGTGGCAAACATAATGACACACAATGCTCACTCCTCAACTCTACAACACAGTCTCTGAGCCTCAATTATGAAGCCAAGATTGAGTTGTAAAGCTAAGCAGATTTGTTCTGTTTCTATCTTTTATATCCTTCCCTCCAAACACTAGCAACATATAGTTGTGTAGAAGTGCCATGCGCTACTAACAGATAATTTATGTTTGTATTTTTCACAGAGTAGAGAGAGACAAAAATAATCACTGAATGCAAAATTGTGGGTTTGATGATCATCAGAGGTCCCTTCCAGCCCCTCCAATTCTGTGGTTCCAAAATTCTTCCCTGCTCTCAAATTCTACTTCTCTCCAACAATTTTCAGATGCCAACACACTGTCACAAACTTCTTAAACAGTTGTATCTCAAAACCAAAAAGACAAAATCAGATCTTTGTAAATAATTAACTGGGGGGCAGTTGCTGCTGGATCTTCTACTAAAAAATAGATAAGGGTATCTATATTGCATCAGCTAAATATTCTGTTTTATTCCAAATGATGTTCAGATACATATTTCAAATGGTTTCATTGTGATTCAGATAACTTAAATTCAAAAAGCAATATGAAATTTGAGATTAGCATATTTCTTACAATGTCTAGGTGAAATGGTATAAATTTGCTATAAAAAAAAAAACAACAAAAAAAAACATTTTAACGTGGAGCTCAAAGCTGTTTTTGAATTCTTTTAGGAAATAAAATATTTTATGAAAAGATCACTTAGCTCTCAATATGAGATATTTTATAAGAAGAATAAGAATTTCTTGTTTATTTATCAAAAGCTGCCTTGAATATTATGAGAGTGTACTTACGGGAAGCTGGAGTACAGAAACAGCAGAAATAGAACCCTCATAAACCCATACTCATATTGTACTAGTGTCCAAGTCTCTGAATTTTAAACATTCAGTTTTGCAAATGCGTTTCCTTGTCTTTTAGTATAAATGACTTAAAATAAATAATTATATTAAGAGTTAGATGGCAAATTAATTTAAATCAGCTCTCTGGTCAAACTTGCTTCCATTCTATGTGTGTAGTACTACCAGGACATGGTGGAGGTAGTTAAACCATATTTCAGCCATACATATAAACTAGTAAAAGAATGCATATCCTTGATAGATATCAGTAAGATTTATGTCTTAAGTGTATATAGATGTGTCCCAATTGATATCAAAGACTCAAACCTCCTACAGCAAAAATAACTATCAAACCTTTTACTTTCCCAGTGTAGACTAGGCTTCTTTTGTACAATTTTTTATTTGTTTGTTGAAGAGTAGTACTCTGAGATGTTGAAAGTAAAATATTCACAAAGATGTATTTTTTGAAATATGGATACTTCACTTGTACCAAGCTCTTATTTTTTTACCCGTATAAAGAGAATGTGTTTTTAAAGATAGGCAAACCTTGAGTAGAATGAATGACGCTTATGCTGAAATTCTGTTTGGAACATTTGTCTCCAGACAAAAGGTGAGACTTATTTTACACTATTAAAATCTCACAGAACTGTGTAAGCTCTAGACTGTCCTGGCTTCAAAATTCTTGTGTTCAAGAAATGTTTAGATGTTTTACTAAGGGACATGATTTAGTGGGGAAATCTGTGGTAGGCGGACCAGTTGACCTTAGAGGTCCTCTCCAAACTTGGTGATTCTATGATTGTATGATGCTTGTTCAAGGAAGGTTTAGACAGTACAGTCTCAATTCTGCATTAATTAGCAATCTAGAGAGGAGTTATGGACATTTTTCTGAATATACCACGGAAGGTGAAATTAAGATGTGATTGTTCTACAAAAAATTAAAAAGTTTTTTTGGTTTTTTTTTTGTTTGTTTTTTGTTGTTTTTTGTTGTTTTTTTTTTTTTTTAAGAAAAGGATTTTAAAACAAAGATCCCACTTCTAAACTGAAGCCACTGCATGAAATTTGATTTATGTACACACATGACTTACATGAAAACATTCATATTTCAGAGAGTATTGATGTCATAGTCAGTGGTCCTGTTTACCAAGAAGTACAGGACAATCAGTCTAAAAGAAGAATATTAAAAGCTTGGTAATATTGAAGAGAAAGCAGAAAAATATCAGGAAGAGCCTGGAACTGCAAGGCCCCGAGAATCAGTGGGAATCTGGAGAATTCTACAAGAGGCTTTTCAGTTTGTTAAAAATAGGCACAGGAATATTGTGTACATTAAAATAACCTTCCAAACTGACATTTATTTTGTATCACAATTTAGCTATCCATAATTTAGCTATCCAGAGAATTAACTCCCTAGACAGAAATTTTGTTCGTGTTAATCTGTGAGATTCTCTCTTGTCAGGACAACTCAGCATCCCTGTGTTGAAACTACTTAAGGCTCACCTTGATCTTAAGCATATGCCTAAGTCTTGATAAAAACTAGACAGATTTAGATGTGAGCATAACTCATTGTTATACTGATATGGACTTAATGAACCACAGGACTTATCTAACATGGATTGAAACAATAGAAAGACCTATGTTGATTGAAATGATTTGTAGGTCAGGTTCTAGATGCATCGCCATTTTTTCTTTTCACTTTTTATAGTCACCTCAATACATTTTCATTTTGCCAAATGTGTTCTGTGCGCTTCAGAATAACCTCCTATGCTCTCTTTTTGCCAGCAAAGTCTCTCTGTACGGCAGCACAGGACTGAAAATATTAAATTCGTGTCAAGAGATTGAAACATATTATCAGTTTGGGATTAAGTTACTTTTTCGCAGACTCCAGAATTTACAGCTGTACGTACAGATTGAATATTTTATTCTATTCCTCTGTTTAAACCAACATGATTGACATGATTGAAGAGGCATAAAACTACTTGAATTTATTAGGTAGGTGCTTACTGTATACTCAAGTATGTATTTACATATGCACTAATCTACAATGTGTCTGTGATAAAAAGTGTTTTTATGAGGACTTGAAACAGTGAAAATTAGTTTTTATTCTGATATAACTTGAAACAAAAAAAAACCAAACCCCTATTCATTAATTATATCGTATTTTCTTATCCCCCACTTTTCATAGTGAAAGTCAACAGTAAATCCATGGAAAAAGAAAAAGTTCAAGGCCAAGAAATCTTAAAATTACTGGACCATCTTCCTTACTGAACTTGTTTTGGGTGAAGTTCTAAGTGCTGAATGCGCAATTGAATTCTGCACTGCAGAGGAACAATTTACACCCATGGACAGATTGAAAAAGAATGTTTTGGCATGAGTCAAATTCAAGTCAAATTATGAGTCAAATTCCTTGGGTCAAATTTGTTCTCAGTTGCATTGCTCATCAATTTTGCTATTCTCAATTTATACTGGAGAAAGTGAAAAAGGAAATCTGCACTCTTAATTCTGTCCTCATTTTCATACTTTATTGACAAATAACCTGCAACAATCTAGATGTTATCGAGCTTCCCTGCCTGTGATTTCCTGAGTTTTATTAGTAGCACTTGTTTTGTAGGAGTAGATTTGATTTCTTTCAGCATAAGTCTACCACTCTGAAGCTCTGGGAAAGAAGGAAATCCCCTCAGAAGCAGTTGTTAGTTGTTCTTCTATGATGCTGGGTTCCCGCAGAGATTTGAGAATGTATTTTCATCTTAGCCTCATAACTCTACATCTCCTTGGAGTTGAGAAGCATAGCAGGCTTCCACTAGACCTCTGCAACACTGAAACTTGCAGTGTGATTTAAGAACAGTTTTCATTTTAGACCTGCAGACCTAATACTCACAGGAATTAGGAAATATGGCAGGCCTAGCACTATGTCCGCAGCTCCATCTCCCAGAGTTGTTTACATTTTGTTTGTTTGTTTTAGAGAAGTTTTTAACTTCTGCTCTTCATGCATTTAGGATTTCCAAAAATATCAAGCACACAAACTTCCATTAAATGCTTGCATATTCAGAATTAGCCCAGTGATGGAATTAGAGCTTCCATCCTAATTCCAAGACTTTGAGATTTAAAGGCCATCAGAAGAGAAAATAAAAGATCTCTTTTGAAAACGTAATGTGGTAAGTGGATTTTGTCACCCACAGGCAAGGAAAGGAATGAGGAGAAATTGCTACTGGTGAGAAGTCTGATTCTATCTTCCCCCAAAAAAGAACTCATTATGAAATTGAAGACAGCAATTAAACATTTGTTCCTCATTCTCTTCTCTGTTCTGAATGAATCTAAGTTCTTTTGTCTCCTCTCACATGCCATATGTTTTTGTCTTCAAACTATCTTGTCATTCGTCTGGATTTCCTCCAGCTTGTCAGCATTTTTCCTGTACTGCTGAGCCCCAGATCATACACAAAGCATATCCAACCCATGGCCCATGTGACACACATGCAGTCTGGCATGGCTCACAATGCTGCCCTCCCCTGCCCTGCACTATAAAGGAGGCAGCTTTCACTGCAGACTGGTCCCAACCATGCACCCATCACTCAACAACAATCAAATTGACTGAAACCAGGGTACAGAGAGGGCAGTACTGTCCATTGTTGACTCAAGCGATGGCAAATAATTGCATGTATTTTAATATATTGGCTAAACACAGTGCTCTGAATAGCGAAGAATATGCAGCTGTGCTTTCCATTTTGGTAAAGAAATTTGAGAATATGTTTCAAGATTGACAAAAAAAAATCATCAATTGATGTTTGTGACACCATTTTTAGTTGGTGTATTTACATTACCTGCAATTTTTCAAGTGGAATGTATAGTTGCATACAGATATTCAACTCAAAAATCTGATTTAGTCTGCGAGCTGACTGCTTGGTTTTTTTTGTTGTTTGTTTGTTTTTGCACAGGTTTATTCTATATGAAATGTAAATTGTATTTTTTTTCCTTTTCTTTCTTTCTTTTTTTGTTATTAAAATTTCCACCATTTGTGGAAGCTCATTTCTCTAGAACAATGACATCCCTCTAGAAAGCAGCCCTGTCATACAAAAAGTTTATTATTTCCTTAATTTGAATTTGCGTTTGGTGAACTCTGTAACAATTTCCAAGATATTAATGATCTGAAAACACATCAATTCAATATCAACTCCATTGGAATGTCAGTAGTGACTGGCTACCAGTTGGACTTCAAATTAATTCAACTCCCTTAGCTTGGTAAAACAATTATTTTAACACAGTTTTTGTTCAACATATCTAGTACATGAACTAAATTTGGCCACCTGAATATAATAAAAGAATGGATAACCAAGCTAAAGTCAAATAAATTACATTCATTGATTTCTTGTCTTCAGCACAGTCAACTATTATATTGTAGAAGGCACAACCTGCCTTTGGTCAAGCCATGCTGAATGTTCACAGGCACTTTGTCGTCCTTTACATTCCTGGATCTTCCAGGAAGATTTGGTCAGTAACCTTCCCAAGGGCTAAAGTGAGATTCGTAGTTTCCCAGATCTTTCCTTTTGTCTTTTTTGATTATTGGTATCACACTTACGTTTTTCCAGTTGTAATAAATCTGCTTTGACTACTTTAACCACTACAAGATGATAGAGAGAGACCTTGAAATGACATTGGTCTGCTCCCTCAGCATTCTTGGATGCACTTCATCTGGTTCAATTATCTGATTAATTTGAAGTCCTGAACTAGGACAGGCAGACTAATATCAGGTTGACATTTTCCTCAGTAGACCCACATCTATAAATTTAGCATATGACCTCAGCCTTCACCACATTGCTCTTCCTGAGCAGTATCTATTCCACCCTATTAATGTGCTTCATTTTCTGTTCTCTAGTTGTTTACATTTCTTCAAAATTGCCATTACCTGACCACTTTTTTACAAGTAGGATTACTTACCAGGCTTTAGAAATGTGCAACTCATCTGAAAATGGGATTGGAAATTTCTGTGTTCTCTCTCCGCATTATAGCAAAGCTGCATACTTGAAAACAAGATAAACCACAGCAAAAACTCTTTCCCCTTCCTAGACATATGGCTATGCCCTTTGTTGTCCTCTGAGGCCAAAAACACCATCTCATCTGCAGTTCACTAAGCCATTAAACTTCACAATTAGTGAGGCTCTGATTCTTTCCTTCCTTTATTTTAACTGTTAATGCCACAACGCAAATACACTTGCATTAGAGATAAGCTTATTCACTCAACTGAAAAATCAATGTGTTCATTTCTAATTGACAAGTGTAATTTGACAATATATATATATAGTTATATCCCTTTTTATGTAGCATTTTCCGCAACTGAATCTCAGCTTACTCCAGAAAAAATCAGTATCATCTTTACCTTTCAGATAGCTAACATGAGCCATAGATGCATAATCAAGTATGCCAACAGGCCAGAAGAAAGGTGAGAACAGCTCAACTAAATACTCCATTCAATGTTTCCCTAGACTACCTTCAAGTAATTCTCCCTAAAACTTCTTCAAGGCATATGAGAAGTTTTGACTTATAACCAGATGGACATTGGTCCTTCTACATCAATTGCTAAAACTGAAATTTGAAAGCTATTTGGGACAGAGTATCTCTATTCCTACAGTTTCCAAAGTGCCTATATAATCACTGGGCATTATACAATGAACTGGATGTGATAGGAGTAATGATCAACTTCCTTGAAAGTTGTATTTCCATTACCAGTGACCACCAGAATCAGGAAAAAATATGAACATGGAACAAAATATTAACCAATGAATATGTATTGTCATTTTAACTGCACTACTAAAAAAAAATCAATTATTTCCATGACTGAAAGAAAGAAAAGTTTCCTTTTCTATAAGATTTGGGAACGTACAAAACAGATTAACTATAATTTAAACTACATTGCACATTATACTGCAGAAATATGTACTGTGATTTCCACTGTAGTTACTCTACTGTCATCTGTCAACTACAGAGGTAAGTAATCAACACACCAAGAAAACACTCTGATTTTAAAATGAGCAATGACTTTGTGAAATCCACACCTTTCCTGTGATGGAACAGTCACGTAGCAGAAGAGTGACACACAACATTGTCCACCTATAATTTTAGGACAGGATAAGAAGAACTGAAAGAGATAAGCCAATAAAATATTATCAGTATCAGGACTTGCTCTAGGAAGACATATGAAGTGGCATGTGTTAGTGCTGTTTGCAAAGCCTAGGAACAAGAATGAATTGAAATCTACCATCAGAGAAAGTTGAGAAATAAAATATAAGATATTGAAATTGAAAGCTTTATATTAAATTATTAATAAAATTATAGCAGAATTAATAATTACAAGTCTTCAGGAATAAAAAATAAAGTTCCATCCATGTTGCCTTCTCACTTGCTTGTATGGTAATATAAATTCCCTTTTTGCACATTTCATTCTGTCTCAGATACATTTGCACCTCCTGTGGTACAAATCTGCTCAAGACCATTAATTCTTTACGTACATATTAAACACATATCATGCCTTATTTTATTCAAAATGTTTCTAAGAAAAATAATCTTAACATTTTCAAGCTAAATAGTCTGGAAATAATAAATTGGTATATATATATGCATATGTTCTTTTGAACAAAAACTGGGAACATGTCTGAATGCTTCTCCTGAAGATATGGAGAGTTTTATGGTTTGGGGTTTTTTTTCCTTTTTTTTTTTCCATTTTGTTTAGTGTCTCATAAGCAGGAATTTGACAGCTATGAAAATACACCCTACAAAATAGGCGTATTAAAGGGCCGGCCTAAATTTCACTGGCTGGTCTGCCTGTCTCTTTATTTGACTGTTCATTCCCACTCATCTCGTAATAACAGGGTATGTGAATTACTTTTGGAAGAGTTTATTGTGGAAGGTAATGAGACTATAAATTTGCAAGCTGTTTGATAAGTTTCCTGGATGAAAAGGACTCAAATAACTGTCACTCTGACTATGCCACAGAAAAATGCCAAACCTTTGTCTTTCAGATTATATATCTGATTATGCCACAGATACTTGCAAATTTTATGTTAATGGTTACACACCTGCAAATTTTATATAAAAAAAAATAATGTGAAAACTTAATTATGAATTATGTCCAATTCTTATTTAATTTGTATGCATCTTAAAAAATTCTTTCTTACGAGTGAATAATACTAATTCTTCTTTTAAATAAAACTTCCTTTGATGAGACTTTTACTATCGCTTTTTACTTAGATTTTTTCCTTTACATTTTTACTTATGTTGGATTAAAATTGGTGTATTCCCTGTGCCAAATTAGTCCTTTAAAAGGAAAATGGGGCATTTTTTCCAACTTTCTAAATAATTTTAAATTCATAAGAGCTTTATTTGCTCCACTGAAAATGCAGCTGCTTCAAAAAGAATGACAGTTTTTATTTGTTTGTTTGTTTGTTTGTTTGTTTGGAGTTTAGAAAGAGATCTCTCTTCTTGGATGTCATTTTTTCCTCCAGAGTAGCTGGGCTCCATAACCATTTGCTGTACATAGGTTCTCCAGAAGTAATGCCTACCATTTATTTCTGTGGAAACTAAAATACATACAAGGAGCACAGTGGACTATTTGATAGAGCTACAAAACACTGTTTCTGAACATAGTCATCCCCCCTAGCTATGCATTTTCATAAGTGATAAACTAGAGCCTGCATGCCACGCTCATAGAAATCTGCACCAGTGGAAGTGACCCACCATTTCACAGCTGCCATGATACTGCCATTGCTGAAACACACCACCTACAGCCCCACTATGCTAACATCTGTTTGGTCTCCATACATGTTTAGCAAGCCACCTATCTCTTACCAAATTGACATTTAGTGCTACTGTGAATATTTATATAAGCATTAATTGTTTGATATCTGCATAATTTTTCTACATTCTTGCAGTTGGTATCTCTGGACACTTAATGAAGTGTGCACCACAGATGTCAGTCCAGACAAGGAGTATAGTGCCAGCATTATCCTGTAGTATCTCAGTTCACTCAAATTCTGCCTGGAGTGGCTTTTTTTTTACTCTTTGTGAAGATATCATTGGAATCATCAGCCCTCAGGGACCCAATTCGTTTAAGAGTAAGGTTTCAATCTAAGTTGCTGTCACATACATGAAGGATCTTCTTAATTTCACCTTCAAAAACACTTCAACTTAGGTCCTGTCTAGGTCAGAAAGAAGAAAATAATCTTATTTTTTTTTGTTCTGACATCGTTTGCCCTCCTTGTCTTTGGCCTGACAACAAAAACAGGCTTCCAGTAAGGTGTCATATCCATTTTTCTGAAGAGGACTGAAAACAAAGTCCTGACTGACTTCCTCTATGTGGTCGTCCATTCCAGATTTGTGCTGTGACACAATGAACAGGATGAAGATCTTCTGTTGTCTTAGTGTATCTCTGCAGATAAAGAAATAATCTTGCTTTTCTGTACTATTGTACTGAATTAACTTCAGAGGAATGTAAAACAAACTTTTGAATACAATCTTTCAATGAACACTTCTATTCCCACAGTCTAGGCTCACATATATTATTCTGAAATTATATATTTGATCTTAAAGTACAACTTAAATATGTAACTCACAGAAGGTGATTAATCAGTTATTTGCACTTAATGGAGCACAGCATAGGAATCAGTGATAAAAGGTGGATGAGGGGAGAGGAAGGACCTTCTATCTTCAATTGTCTCCAGTTAAAGGAAGCATATCTATTAATTCTGTGTACACATCTAGTCATCACACAGATAAAACAAAACATTACCACTGAAACTTGTTTCCAACTTTATTCCTCTACATATTTAATATTACACCTCAGTGTTAAGTCAGTATATTTTAAATTAATTAAAATGAGTTTTTTAAAACTAGATAAATCTGTACTTAATAGATAATCTTTATCATTAGTCACATTTTTTTTTCTCATATTATCCTAGAACAATATATTGAAAATCTTATATTTTAGTTTTTACTCAAATACAATGGAGATGTGATAACACTTATATTATATGGAAGCTCATTCTTTCCTGTTACAGCAACTTTTGCTTAAACCTTTGATAGAGAAATTAAAGAAGCAACAGCAATCATGGCACACTTGGAAGTTGTGGTGTTTCTTCCTTGATGAACAGCTGTTATAGCACTTTATGCCATTAAAATTATTTGTTAGTTTCTTAAACATTGAAAGCAATTTTTGCAAGGAATTAATTGCCTCTTTAAAAGCTTTAATAATTTTTACTTATTTTACATTTCAGAAATATTTTCACCAGCTATAGACTAAAGATAATTCTTATAGTGTAAAAATTATACATTGACAATGATAGGTCAGTAAAATTCTGCTTATCCAGCAAGATGAATTTCATTGCTACAGCTCTAATTTCTGTTAAAGGCATGCTTCTCTCTGCAGGCAGGAGAGTAATTATGGTGGGACTGGAGAGGCAGAGGGGTGAGATATCTAACCCTACCATCTCGTTGAAGAAATTTACCTTTCTGAAGAGGAAGGATAGGATGATCAGCACAGTTTTTGTGATGGGATAAACCTATAAAGAGTTCATTAGCTGTGTTCTACCACGATATATACCTGCTCTGAAAATGCTAGGGTGTGCTTTTCTGGGTCAAATAGAATCACAGTTTTGACCAGCTCTATTTTAGAAGAAACTTCTGTCTCATGCTTGAAGGAGTGTAATGATAAACTCTCCATTCAGCACAGTTCTTGGCAAGTTCACAGCAGTCCTCAAGGTCTTTTTTTTAATTATCTGAGCTGCAGCAAATGTTTCCCTAGGAACAGGCTGGAAGAAACACCTGAGAAGTGAGATAAAATACAGATAAACTAAAAGCAAAACTCATATACTGTTCTATAATTATTTGAATTACAGTACTGCAGGACTTAGGAATTAATATTAAGAGTTAATATCTTCTTGTGAAAGATGCTATTTGAATATATTTCCTTCTCCTGAATGCACAGTAAAAGATACAAGATGGATTCAGACAAAAAGACATGTAGGAAGAAGCACATTAGCAGCAGTGAAACCGTCCTACTAAGACCAATGGTAGGACTACTAAGTAGTCATGGTTTTAGTAGACAAAATAGCAAATAAATTCCTTTACAAAAATAAAAAATAAACAGGAGCAAAAAGTTAGCTTTGAAATACCACTTTCCACAAGCATGACAGGTTTATTATTAGGTAATAAACTGAAGATGAAGAAAGCATTATAGAAAAAAATTGAGACAGCAATTCAATCTTAAACAGCATATCACAGAAGGGCCCTCGAGAGATCGTCCAACCCCCTTGCTAAAGCAGGTGCCCTACAATAGGTCACACAGATAGGCATCCAAAGAGGTCTTGAATATCTCCAGAGGAGACTCCACAACGTCTCTGGGCAACCTGTTACAGTGGTCTGTCACCCTTACTTTGTAGAAGTTCATCCGCAAGTTAATGTACCCAGGTCATTTCAACTTGCTGAGGATGAACTCTTCACCCAGGTCATTGATGAAGATGTTGAAGAAGACTGGACCCAGCACCCAGGGATTACTGCTAGTTACAGACCTCCAACCAGACTCTGCACTGCAGGTAACAACCCTCTGAGCTCTGCCAGTCAGAAAGTTCTCAGTCTATCTTACCATCCACTTATCTATCCCACACTTCCTAAGTTTCATATCAAGGATGTTGTGGGAGACAATTTCAAACACCTTGTTGCAGTCAAAGTACACAACATCCACTGCTTTCCCTCCATCTGCCCAGCCAGTGATGACAAATCAGAGAAGATTAGCAGGAACAGCTATTGCCTATGAAGGGATCTATGAAGGGATCTGTGCAGAAGTACATCTGCAGTCCAGTATCAAAGACTGCAGTTTAAAGAACTCAAGGTTTTTGTAACAGAAGTTATTATTAACTGGTTTTTGGCGCAGAAAATGGCTGTGTGAATGAACTGGATGTTGTGTTGAGGGACATGGTTTAGTGGGAGCTATTGCTAATAGGTGAACGGTTGGACTGGATGATCTTTTAGGTCTTTTCCAACCTTGGTGATTCTGATTCTATGATTCTATGAAAATATCCTCTGCTAAAAAACAAACAAAACAAAACAAAACAAAACAAAAAAAACCTAGGAGTAGGTTTAAAAGGTTTACTGGAAACAGCTGGAAGAGAAGAATTAAGTTCTAATGGCAAGTTCCACTAAGTGTCTTGTATAACCTGTCGTATAATTTTTGTGTATCATTTTGTAATTGGCTGTCTTCTGTTAAATTCATCTTCAGGATTTCAACATAACACTTTTACAAAATCCACTTGCTAGTAACTGTTTGAAGAAAGGAGGAAACTGTATTCATCAGTACATTCAGATTGAACAGTGAGAAATGGGCAGTAAAGTTCAATTTACATTGAAGAAGTCTAGACATATCTCCCCAGATGTATAAGTCTCACCTAACTTTGAAATACTGTCAACAAAGATCTCCTTTGTCCAGCCCTGAAATCTGCAGAGCAAACAGCTAACAGGTATGGGTGTAATTTCCTTGTTTGTAGGCGCTCTAGATGATCTATATCTCTTTAGACTACCAATAGTAGAATAGCTAAGACAGTCTGGAAAATTTTGCATTACTATGGATTGGAAGGGACCTCAAGAATCATCAGGTTCATAGCTCCATGCTGCTGGTGGGGTTGCTAGCCAGTAGATCAAGTACAAGATCCGGTTGCTCAGAGGCCCATCAAATCTGGCCTTGAGCACTTCCAGGTGCAGAGTATTCACAGCCGCTCTGGGCAACCTGTTGCTATCCTCCTTGATTTTCTTCTGTTTTTCTTTCCACCTTCAGCTGGACAAGGGTGAGCATTTAAGAAATTCAAATTCCCAGTGTTAAGAGCAAAGCTGGGGAATCAGTTCTGGAGAATTATTTCTGTGCAATTACATGCTGTGCAGCCACTTGTGAAAGTGTAAAGTCAGCTTAAAGCAGAAAAATTGATATGTCACCATCTATTGATAGTGGCCTAATAGAAGGCAAAGGACAAAAATCAGATTTATGTAAATATTACTATTATCATCTCAGATACAAAGTGAAACAGACATAACTTCATATTTATTTTTAATTTTATATTTATACTGAGTAAAATAGTTTTGTCCCATATGGTCCAGAAAGTCCAGCTAAATATGACAAAAATCAGGTAGTATCTTCAAATCAAGAAGATTATTGATTATTCAGTTCATAAAAAGTTATTAATTAGCACAGCTACACAGAAAACTCATACTTCTTTCCATCTCAGTGAATTTAATATCAAAGCAATTAGATTGCAGATTACTCTTTTTTGTTAATTTTTTCAGTGATTAAATATTTAATTTATACCTCCCAAATGATGTGCAGTTTATCTCTCCAGGATACTTTGACTTCTTTTCTCACCTTGAAGAGTATATTGCTTTTTCAGTCGCCCATTGAAACAAACTGGAATATTGGGCAGACTTATTGCTATACACATCATGACTATGTCCATTAACGTACAATATTCTGCAATACTTTTGGTAGTCAGTACTCTGAAAACATTGTTCTCCAGATGGGTGAAATTGACCACAATGTGAAACAGCAGAGTAAAGTCTAAGTGTTATTTTGCTCCTATTTCATGGCACTCATTTTCTCTGTTAAGTCTAATATTCCAGATGAGCATTCCCTTTTATTCTGAGTAAGAAAGACGTAGCTACTAAAATTTCAGCACATTTATCTGTAAAATTTAGATCTAGATGTCCACTGAGAACAAGGCAAGAAAATACTATAATAGCATTCATAACAACTGTTTGTCTAAATCATTCCTTAAAATTCCAAATAATGCAAACTCTGCAACTTCTAATAACATTCCTGCAATCCGTGGATACTTCTGCAGGAGAAGCAATGTGGGATGGAGCCATGTTGGAACAGTGCTCAGAGAGCTGTGACCTGTGGGAAGCCCACGTGGAAGTTGGGGAAGGACAGCATCTCATGGGACAGAGACACATGCAGCAGTGTGACAAGGGAAGAGCAGCAGAGATGATGAAGCATTATGAACTGACCTCAACCCCCATTAACAATTCTTCCGTGCTGCTCATGGGGTGGAGGTATGAGGATGGGTGAGGGAAAGGTGTAGTTTGATTTTATTTCTCACTGCTCCAGGCTGCTATCAGTGAGCTAACATTTAATATCTCATAATAATATAATAGTGAGATATTACATTTAATATCATTTACGGTGTGTCTCTTTTGACTGTGAAAGTAGTCACTGAGTGATTTATCTGACTTTATTTCAACCTGTTAGCCCCTTTCCATCCCATTTTAGTTAGTTGTGCTGAAGTTTAGCTGCCCATCAAAGTGAAATAACTATAGAATCTTTTAGGTGCCTTCCAAACCAAGACATTCTATGATTCTGTGATTAGTTTGGTAAATATTATTAGAATCACAGAACGTTTGGTGTTGAAAAGGACCTCTGGGTGCATCTGTTCCTACCCCAGATCCAGCAGGGACACCAGAGTAGGGTGACCTGGACCATGTCCAGCCAGCTTTTGGACAAGAAGGAGAGTCCACGACCTCTCTGCACAATCTGTGACAGCGCCCAGTCATCTGCACAGTACAGGAGTGTCCCTGATGTTCAGGGTTAACATATTCCTTCCCATTTTCTACTCATGGTCTCCTGTGGGCACTGCTGGAAAGAGCATTCTCTCACCTTCTTTATACTCTTTGTTACAATTTACCCAAGATTCCTCCAGGATGAAGAGATCCAGCTCTTTCTGCTTCTCCTAATAGGAGAGACACTCTAGTTAACTGGTGATTGTGGTCCTTTCCAATATGCTCAGATTTCCTTGTGCCCCAGAACTGGACATAGTACTCCAGGTATGACATTACCAATGCCAAGTAGAGAGGAAGCATTTAACTTCATTAACACTTAATTCAATCTGAGACACACTATATAACATGATATTTTTCTCTAAAGCTCTTAACAATACTCCTCTGTTCTACTACATTTCAGGAAAAGAATTTGGCTAAAAATGTGCAGTTCTTGAATTATAAATTTAATAACTGTATTCTTCTGTTTGTCATCCAAGCCAGTAAACAAAAATGTTGAAAAATACTGAAAACACCCTAGAAACCATATAAGGTTCTATTATATTCCAAGAAGTTAATTATAGCTGCTTTTATCTGTTCACCTTAGTTGTTATATCTCTTTTACATTGCTCTAACTTGATGCTGATAATATAGTGTGAAGCAGAATCTACAATATAAAATCATATTTTAGATTGCACCTATATGTAGATCTTGATTTGCAATTGCTACTTATTCTGAGACAGTCGCTATCAGCTAGCTGCGCATTGGCAGCTGGCCTATAGAATGAAGAAACTTCCCGAAAGGCCAAAAAATAATTTATTTGTGTGCAGGAAATAAATATTCCTAATAGCTATTAGATTTCTTTGGATTTGGATCAAGAAATTAAAGATAATGCCAGTTTCAAATCTTACTAACTACTTTAATTAATGCTTTCCCTTCACACAAATCTGATACAGATGTGCTGGTCTTGAACTGCAGCATATATATGTAGAGGTGATACAACTGATCACCACTAAAAGTGAGATTTATATAAATTCTGTGCAACTGTTACTGAGTAGGTGGCATTAATTTGTCAGAAACATCTGAAATGTCCTTTTAAAAGCCAATTAAATATCCTTTTGATATGTCCATTTAATTAGAAGCTGAAAATTTTTATCCTTAAACCATTGTGTGGAGCATATTGCATGCAGGGATTGGAATTTATTTGATAGGCTGCTCAATGTGTAGCTTCACTTCAAGGAACAAATCTACAGCACAGATAATTGGTGCCCTGCAGCTTTCCCCACCGAAAATCAATTGAATTTCCATTACATTTCAATTGTCTTTCAGTGGGAAACCTACAGGGTTTCATTGGTTGGTGTTTTTTTATTACCTTCTTCACTAGAGAATAAAAGTTTTTAATGCTTTTCCCTAGGTTATCTACTAGCAACATAAGAAAATAATCAATTCAAACAATCTGCTCTCCATGAAACTCTCTTCCCAAAAGTACAAGTAATCTCCTCCTATATTGTACTAATTTTCTCATACTTCTAAACCTGATGTCAGTCACCATTGTCTGAAATTATTTTTGAACTTGCTCTTCAATTACCACTTCATCTGTAAATGTTTTTCAGAGAATCGGAGAACAGCTAAAGTTGAAAGGAACCTCTAAGACCATCTGGTTCAATCCCTGCTCAAATAGTAGAGTACCCAGTGTAGAGTGTCCATAGCTTCTCTGGTCACCACGTACCACTGCTATAACCAGTAAAGAAGTGCTTCCTGATGTTCAGGGAGAATTTCTTATGCTTCAAGTTGTGCTTTCCTCTGCTCACCTCTGCCCTTAGCAGAGGTTCTCCAGGCCCTTGATCATCTTTGCAGCCCTTCCTTGGACTTTCTCCAATATGTCCAGATCTCTCTTGCAGGGCTCACTGTTGACTTATGTTCAACTTCATGTCCACCGGGATGCTCAAGTCCTTTCTGCAAAGCTGCTTTCTAGCTGGATGTGATCTTGCTGCTAAGAAGGCTAAGGGTATCTTTGTCTGCATTAGGCAAAGTACTGTCAGCAGGTGGAGGGAAGTGATCCTTCCCCTCTACTCAGTATTCGTGAGGCTGCACTTGGACTCCAGTGTCCAGTTCTGGGCTCACCAGTATGAGAGAGACCTGGACATGCTGGAGAGAGTCCAGTAGAGGGACACCAAGATGATAAGGGACTGGAGCTGTCTCCTATGCTTACTCTGATATTACTTCATGAGCTCAGAAAAGAAAGCGTTCTTTCAAGCTGTAGTTAGGTGTCAGAGCTGAAGACTCACACAAAAAAAAAGTATGTAAACTTGAAAGGAAAAATTTAAAAAATGTTGTTCTGAAGCTTTAATTTTATTTTTGATGTTCACTTATTCAACATAGATTTGATCCATAATGTCCTTCAATTTACTTGAAATTCTTAACTTTTTCTAAAAAGAATTTTTTTTTATCTTGTTCACTGATTATGTTTATTATCTGATGTGTAGCTGATATTTTAGGAATATAGACTTGCATTATTTACAATCTCTAAACAATTTTTACATTTCAAACAACACAGTTTTAATCTTCTCATCCTTTCTATGAAATGCTGCTCAAAAGTACTTGGGTACATACACCTGTCAACCGACCATTGCATTCCTATATAAAGAGACACTATCTGTGACTAAAAACTTTACTTAATATTTTCATGTTAAAAGCTGTTCTAAATTATTTTTTTCCCATGTAATGCTGCAGATCTTGAACAAACAGCATTTGCTTCCACAAACTTCAGATATGCACCAACATCCAAATTTAATTCACATAGTGTAACCAATGACATACTAATGGATGGTACATTAATATAGCTTTAGAAACAACATTACATTAATTAGAACTCTGTAAAAGCTGCAATTAAGATATTCAGTGGCAGCTGCCTTTCGTGTCCCCTAGCATCACCAAGAAATCTCTCAGCACTACTTACTTTGGAATCGTCAGCTGTGCGGATGCAGGAAGAGCCATCTGTTGGCATTTTTTAAACGTTAACTGACAGAGGTTCCAAACAATCTTCTAACAGTAAAAAAAAAAAATCTAAAGTGTTGTTATTTAAAAAAAATCTGAATCTGATTTTGGCAAAATTTATGTCATTAGTGCTCAAAAATGTATGCATCTTTGGCTTCAGATCTGAGCAATTTACTCTTTTAACTTTGTAGTTCCCAATTTAGGATCAGAATAATGTTATTGCTTTACCATATGCAGACAAGGTACTTTGGTGTTTCATCCTTGGTCATATTAGGGAAGTGTTTTACCCAGTGGAGATACACGCATCTACTGAATGTATACAAAGTTACTCTGTGGATATTTGTTCTTCTACTTTATCAAGAATTCTATTTCCTTACATCTTGGTCTTCCATGGGTTAAATTCAGAGATCATTTGGATATCAGTCTTACACTGTCCCTCTTTCTATAACTTTAATATCTCCTTAACCTGGCTATTCTTTCATTTAGTAAAATGGGAAATGCAGAAAGTTAACAACACCTTTGCATGTTACAGTTTTTGCTTTCATATTCTAATTTTTTACTGATATCAATGGACTTTTGTATGAATACTTGCTTTTCAGCACATCCCACATCCCTTCAAGTGTTGTAGTGAACCTGCTTTAGCAAGGGGGTTGGACTTAATAACCTCTAGATGTCCCCTCCAACACCTATGATTCTGTGAATCTGTGAAATCTATTTTTTTTTTTACTCTATTTAGATCAATCATACAAAACCATTTCCTTGTGAATAACATTTCTCCTTCCTTGATGTTTACACCTTATAAACAATCTGTTGCTGTTATCAGACCCGAAGAAATAATGAATTCAGTGAATTACACATTTTTCCCTGTGTCAGCAAGCAGATGGCAAAATTCTCAAACTCATTCATCATTTAAAATTATACTGGAAGAGGCTTCCCTTTTGCTGTGTGGGTGTTACATGAATGACAGACATTCTGCGCATCCACATTATCAAGTAAGTTGAAGCCACAGTTAAGTCCTGTTTATCAGTTCACTAGTCATTGACAGCAAAAAACATCAATTTTCTCCAGAAATCTTTTGCAGACTAAACTAGCTCTCCCCTAGGTAAAATCATGGTAGTTTTGTAATAGTTTATTTTAAGGACAACTTGAAAATGCCAGTTATGGACAAGATGGCAAATGATTTCCTACACCCTACCTAGAAGAAGATTCGAGGCTGCGTTGTTTAAGGCAGATGTGGCTGTAATCCTGTTAAGTTTACAGTTTCAAGCAGAGCGAATACAACTCTCTGCACCACTCCACCTTGAGTGAAAGCATTTAATATTGTAGCCAATAAGCCTCAAAGACAAGAATCTTTTTCACTCATCCAGGGAAACATTCCGTTTAATTTGACAGTGCAGCTCCTCAGGTGGAACAAGAGCTATTTCCCCGGCTCTTCCACTGCAGTAAGTAGATGGGACATGACTGAAATCCTGGATAGAGGTCTAGGCGATGATTCGTACTTTCATTCTGCCAGAAACAGAAGAATTAGGGCAAACTCATACTTTCTAAGGTAAATTCTGAGTCAGTACAGTTGGTTAAGACTGTGTCCAAAGATTAAGCAAAGTCTTTAGGAAAATTAATAAAATATAAATTAAGCATAAAGAAATCACTATCAAGTAATACTACTGAAAGGCAACAGCTACTTTGCGTGTCTGAGGGTATAGCAAATTGCTTGTAAATGTGATATTATGGTGTTAATAGTAATCTCTGATTTCTAGCACCCTGGGCACTCCAGCAAAATGCTTTTTAAAGAGGCTAGATGCTAGAACTGAGAAGAGATCAATACTTCCCTGAGCCTATATTTTCAGACTCAGCTCCTGTACTGTAAACTCAAATCATAAATTGTGAAATAGTGAGGTTCTCAAAAAAGCATGAAGAAATTTCTTCATTGTGGAACAGAACTAGCAGGAGAGAGTCTGTGTGTAAAGAACCACTGGATCTTCTGTCATAAAAGCAAGTACCTCCATCCAAATCCAGTATCGCATGTACATCATCCAAATCTAACTATCCTGCATCATTCTCTCCCCTCCCACTTCTGCCCTCCCACTTCCCCCCCCCCCCCCCCCCCAAAAAATAAATAAATAAATAAATAAATAAATAAATATATATATATATATAATATATATAAATAAGTTAATCTCTTTTCCTTGGGAAATTTGAGAAATTCTACATTCACTTATTTTAAACTGCCCTTCATGCTCTAACTCACTTTTTAGTCCAATCCCTTAAGAAGACAAAAACACAAGCTCAGTTCTTTTCTTTCACTGAGAACACCAATGAACTTACTCCTATAGAAACTGTAGATCAGTTGTAGATCATGTAGAAGTTCAACTATAACTATATCTTTATACAGTGACCTTTTACCATAAAACTTGGAAATCTTTTTTTTTTTTTTTTTTTTTTTTAGAAAAGGAAAGGGAAAAAAAAAGAAAAGAAAAGAAAACAGAACTTGGTCAAAGTACAAACCCTACTCTAAATATGGGGCTATACTACGTTTGTTCTCTTTGGCCTGATGAATCCTATAAAACATTAAAGAGTGGAATTGCTTCTCATATGTATCCATACTCCCTCTTTGCCTCTTTGCTGATTTGTATAGCTGCCCATTGCCACTTGGGTGATGTGGATTCACAACTGAAGCTGGATTGAGAAAGAAAGCATTCTGATCCCCAAGCTAACGTGTTAAAATGGGATGCTGAGTGTTTTGTTTTGTTTTCCTAAGCTAGTCATGAGTAAGAATGCCTTTTCTTCAAAGCTTGATAGAAATTGGTCATAATGTAAGTATGGTTGCTTTTACTTTTAGCACTCAGTCAACTGTAGTCATGGTGAAACAAAACTCTTGAGTTTTGCTAAACTCTAAGTGTGCTAAAAATGTCCATAGGAACCCATGATAAGATTAATCTAAGTTCTGTACCTGAGCTGGCTCTGAAGTGATTAAGAGTAATATTTAATGACAATTATCAGAGCTTGTGACTGAGCGTGAATACATCAACTGAAAAAACTCCAGTTCTGATCATGAGCAAATTAATTGAATCCGTCTCTTTTCCAGTAACATCAAATGTATCAATAGCATTGCATTCAAACTACACAGCAATGCAAAAATGTTTTAATCACCCCAATGATCTCTTTGGAAGATAGAGACTTAAAAATTCATTTAAAAAAATCCTAGAAATAAATCCTGTAGCCTATGGCATGTATCTCTCATTACCAACATTACAAATACACACAAAAGGCATCATCAAATTACTTGCCTTTGCATCAAAATAGTAAATCAATAAACCACTGTGTTAAAAAGGAGAAAATCTTCAGTAAAATTTATGTCAAAGAGTCAGCAGTGTTTCCATCAAAGCAAGCAATGAAATGAAGATAACAAATATACCACAAGCTTTATGAGCTTCCATTTGCAACTGATTTATTCATGTTTAAAAATGGAGTTATGCTATATAATTCCATTATGCCCTAAAAGATATTGGTAAATCAACAATTTGCAGTAGTAATAAAAGCAAAGATTTTATCTATTTGAAAAACTTTTCTGACGAGTTTTAACAGTTTTCAAACTTTTGCTTTTTACACTTTTTGCCCCTCTAAATTATAAGTATCAGAAAAAGAAAATCAATGTCATTAATATTTTTTTTTCCTGGTCAATAGCATAACAAGGAAAGAGGAGTGTAATTTAATGGGAAAATTCAGTATCCAATCAATTAAAGGAATTCAGAAAAGTCTGAGCATAAATGTAAACTTATTAACACTAACACAATCTAATCATTAGATGTTGACCTAGTTGAGTACATTTCTGCAGGATGGCTTGGGATTTAAGCTTAGAAAGCTTTATAGACAGCAGAATATATATATATATATATATATATATATATATATGAATCTTCTTTCTACTGAGAAATTCTTCCATACAGAAGAACAAAATACTTGTATGATGAGGTTTTCAAATTCTAAATTTTCACAAACATTAATGATGTTCTCAGAGGTCTAAATCTCCCCACCCTGTTTCCTTGCAGAAACTAGTTATCTTGCAATGTAACCTGAATATAATGTTCTCTTATAATTGTCCTCTTCTAACTTTATTCCTCAGAGGAAACCTGAGGACATCAGCACTGATGAAAGAGATTAAATATGTTCAGTTCGACTTTGCACAGCAACTGTCAGGGATTCCAGGTTTTACTGTTGGTATTAAACATATTCCAATGAAACAAGAAGGTGACAGATCACTGTCCTGGAGGGATTAATGGACACTTTCAGAATAATCATGCTTCCAATTCACAAGGGTGAAGAAAAAAAGCATCTTTTAATCAAATAAGGAGAACATGATTAGTTATTTAATAGTGTTCTCTGTTGGTTTAGGACAAACTGCAGTCTGTAACAATAAAAGACCACAATCTGAAATGCACCCAAGATCAATGTAATCCAGAATCCTTATTTTGACTGCAGCCAGAAACAAGCAGTTACATTTCCACAAAATGACCTAAAATAGAGACTTGTTTGTCCCAGGAAAACTGCATTTAATCCCTTGTTCCCCAGCTCAGTGATACTTGCAAGTCTTACCCAATCATATCCTTCCCCAGGGGAAGAGGTAAGAAAGCATATAGCTTTTACAATTCTTATGCTCCAACATATAAGTCGAAAGGATATGAAGCATGGCAAGCTGCATTCCAGTTTCACTGTCAGTGAGATTAAAAACTCTTCAGATACAAGTGCATTTATCTATATACAGTGCCTGCTAGAACAGTGATGGTATAATAGGAACAAGCTTGTTCTATTAAAATGGTAACTAAAAAAGAGAAGTAAACAGTTGTGATATCTGAGAACATACAATACTTTATAAAACAAACTATTGAAGTCTTGGAGGTAAAAACATCACTCAGATCTGGTCAAAGATCTCAAGATAAAATTATATTTAAAAAAAAAAAAAAAGTTTAGAAATACGAAATGTTTTCATAGAAAAAAAATCTGGAAAAGAGCAAACAAATGCTACTCCAGGGACAGAGAACTGCTTTATTTCACTGTTTTATCTTACTATTTCAGCATTCTATGTGACTTACAAGAATGCTTTTCTATTGCCTTGCTTTTAGATAGGCCATAAGTCAAAAAGATATTCTTTATGAACATTTCACTTTATTTCTGTAAAACTGATGCCCCGAGAAAATGTTTTGCCATTCTTCTTACAAAGGAAAAGTCTTCTATTAGAAAATTTCATCAGCTTTTCTTAATCTGTTTTAAATAATTGACACAGAACTGTTCTGTACAGCTCTGATAGACTGAATTAAACCCTTATTATTATGCATTTTTATGTTTTGCTTCTTTCTGCTTGTTTGTTTTAATTCATTAACTATAATGGGGAACTTTTTATGAGGAAAACTTTAGTTCAGTAAACTTTATTTTTTCTAAATTGCTTGATGCATGCTCTGATTTTGAATTCATTGATTTGCTTTCACCTTTTTTTTCTTTCTGAAATTCTGTTCTATAGTAAAAGTGACAGGAAAGAAATACTGCACTTTTTCCTCAAGGCAAATGTTGTCTCAATATGTTTGGGTCAGAGGTTTCAAGAGATTTTAGCTCTTTTCATCACAGAGTTAAGAAAATCAAACTGCTTAAGTTTTCAGTAGTAAATGAATACACATGAATACTCAAAATGACAGTGCTACAATTACCCTTCAATTTGATTTCGGTTGTCAAATAGTTAACACAAATACAAAGGCCTTTTGGTTGAAAATCATTAACTCTTACTCCAGGCAGCTCAAAATTCTATGAATATGCAGGTTGCACTGTAAGCTAAAGGTTTCTTTTACAATTCAGGAAATGAATAGTGTATAGGAAGTTACGCATCATGCTGTACTAGGGAGAGATGAAGAGGAACCTTTACTTGCTCCTAATTTAACATAGCCCCAGCTCAGCTCTAAACCCCTACCAACAATTGGAAGAGGTATAAAAATTAAGTACAGTTACTTTTGCTTCCCATTTTAAAGATACACCAATCATAGCTAACGCCCAAAAAAGAAAGTGTTCCCCCAGTTAACTGGGTTGCCAACCAAGTAATGAAGAAAGCAGAACCCATCCATTGTAGTGCTGAAGGGTTCAGCAAGTTCATGGGTCACATTTAGACACTAGCATCTAACCACATTTAAAACTTTTGATCTTCATTTCTTTAGAGCTGAATTACTATCGCTAAAGACAGGTTAAGTCTGATCTTAAATATATATTGGAATAAATATATAATGATTATAAGGTCTCTGGATATGGAGTCCACATAAGTGATTCTTTGCTATTTTCTTTCCTAACTGAACTTCATTAATAAATATTAATGCTATTTTAATACTTAAATGTGTTCCACCATGTATTCCACATAATTTTACTTTGGCATCTAAGCTTCCCATGAGAAATTACAATGAATTAAGACTAAAGACTTCCTCAGCATATCCTCTCAGACCAAACAAACTATCATGATTTCCTATTTTACTCTTCCTTACTCTGTTGTGATAATAGCCATCTACACCATTCTGAATACAGGTGATTGACAGGTGATTCTCTCATTTAAAGGAGTGAAGTTATCTGTATAATATTTTATAATTCTGTCTCTCACTGAACAGCAAGCAGCAAAATAGAAAAATCTTTTCTTTATGTATTCCTATAAAACTAACAACCTATTCCTTAGAATTTATAGATGCTATTGATTTCTGGAAGCAGCTTTCACTAAACAACCCTTAAGACCTTTCACTTTATAGAATGACCTGAAAACTATTTTTTCTTATCAATTAGTTAGTTTCTAACAGTTTGAAAATTTTACTGCCTGTTTCTGAAGTCTTATAAAAAATGCAAGGCCCCATTTCTATCTTGGCATGAGTATGTACATAAATAAAATAAATGTGTGCTTAGAAAATACTTTATCTGTGTTCATTATGTTACAGATATTTTTAACAAACATTTATTTATTTGAATAAGTAATTATGATAGCCCAGCTGTTCAAGGATTTAGCCAAGAGTTTAATGGAGGGATAATGTTACAATAGTTTCTTTTGAATACATAAAAATTCTACTGTAACTGTCATTTGTTATTGAGCATTTCCGAGTCTCTCCATTCATTATAATTACTACTGACACAGGTAATCTACTACAGAAGAGAGTTAAATATTCCACATATTGAAAATATGAGTGTCATGGTTTTATGTTTTTTGCTTTTCAGTATTCTACATCAAAACATCATGTAGTGCAGTGGAATTAAAGTGTTAATGGTCCAATTCCATGCACCTATCCCTGTACATGACGGAAGTCATGGGATCTGACCCTTCTGGGGGGGTGGTCTCTTACTGCCTGGCAGTGGTTGCTGGAAGGTGCTTTCCTAGCTGTTCCAAGCTTTTCAGGTTTGACTCGGTCTCAGGAACTCTCTCTCTCCTACCTTATTTGATTTATTAGTCTCAATTTCAATTAGATTGTATTATATTGTGTTATTTCGTATTCCGATACCATAGTTAATAAAATAAGTTTTCCTCCATAGATTGTTGTCGCTGTTTTTTTTTTCCTCCCTCCC
>JAPSGF010000160.1:453146-568909 GCA_035772895.1 Perdix hodgsoniae
TGTGAACTTTGGTAGACACTTGCTTCACTTCCATCAAATGGAAGTAAGCACCTTCCTGCTGCAACTAAACAAGTAAATAACTCAGGAAAATGCATAGAAACTAAATTTGGGAGATGACAGAATTATCTAGGAAACATATTTATTATACAAAATAGGTAGTAGCACTACTGAACTGCAGAAAGTCTTCCTCTGCCTCCTTGAAAAGGACAGATGCATTCTTCCATAACTCCCTGAAAAATAATTCACAGGTACTTGCTGTTCTCGAGTACTGTAGAACTGTAGTCCAGGAGTTTAAGCCAACATACACAGAAGTGAAAACTGCCTGAGCATGAGGAACATGTATCCCGAGATCTCAGTACAAAACAAAATAAAAAAAAATCTGACTTGAGATCCAGTCTGTTTGATCAGTTTGGATCAGTTTGAGATCCAAATTTGGCCAGAAAGTCCTGAATTAATACAAAACAAAAGAAGCACAATGATAGAGAGTAACAGACAAGTAATAGAAATTAGCAGGCAACTTATCTGAACACAGAAAAAAACCTTTTTCCATGATGAAAGCTGATCTTTATATACAAGTTTTGAAGATCTCAATTGTCAGCAGTGAATGAGAGCAAAATGACATAGTCATCATAGTCTGATATAGTCATCATAGATTTAAAGAATGGCTTAAGTTAGAAAGGACCTTAAAGTCCATCTAGCTCCAACCATCCCACCATGGGTAAGGACTCTTTTGTATCTCTTCAGTTTAGAGATAAGAATGTGATGTGGGACCACATCCACTCACTCCAGACTGGTTGGATTAATCTACTGAGGTTCACTTTTTCTGTAAATGATCTGAAGAAAATGAGTACAAGCAGGACACATAATACTGAACTGAAGCAGGGCAAATCATTTTCAAAATAGTGCAAGTAAAGCTGAAAGCAGAGGTAATGGACAATCTAGTGTAAAAACACAGTTTAGGGGAGATGTCCAGATGAAAGCAGCCTGGATAGACTTCTAAAATGTCTCCAAGACTGAGGATGTGTTTCATTTTTTTGTTAGAAAAAAATGTCATTTAAAGATATTTAAATTTAAATGTCAATTAAGTGTGCATCTGCACAGAATCAAATCAATGGTTATAAAGAATATACAAGTGAATAAGGGATTGAGTGAAATACACAGAACTTTAAGGCAGAACTGGATGCATATGGGGAATTCTATGACTGAGCCTGCTCAAAAGCAGTACTATACCTGTCGTTTGCCTTGTACCACAAGTGGTATATACTCCAAAAAACACAGAAAAACAAAGGCTAGGATTCTAGTAGTAGCTCACATGTCATCTCGAACCAAAGCAACCTGACATCTGACAGTGAGCATCAGAGAATGAAAAAAAATAGCAATTTCTTACCTTGAAGAAGGGATAGAAGAAAAAACCAGGAAGCACATGGTCTACAACCCTAAAATCACCTGAAATTTGTAACTTTCCTCAGGACTAGTAGCAAAGTACCAGGATTTATCTTCAAGGGTAGATTTATCATGAGGGAAGGTAACTAATGGTCCGTAGCGCCTCTTTCATTATATATTCATATGTAGTATAGTGCATAATTTCTATCACAGCACTCACCATACGATCTTTCTGTCCTTACTACAGACAGTCTTCCTATGCATCTCCAAAATGATTAAATGCTATCTTTTTTCAGGTGTCTCTTCTGAAATCTATTAGCTCTTTTTCAAAACACCAAGGGATATAAGAAAACAGTTATTTTTTTAGGTCTGAATATATCAGATAGAACTTGTTATTTATTAGTATTATATATTATATTTATCAGTAGACATGTTATTTATCAGTAGATTTCACTTTGCTTATGTGACTGTAGTGGGAAAAACAGTCTCGTTTCATGGAGCTTTTACTCAACTGAATGATTTTTAGCCTTAAAAAAAAACAAATTAAAAAACATACATACACTCATAATAATAATATTATCTCATGCTTGGTTACTCTGCTATTTCATATAATTTGACAATGAATCAACATATTTTACATGATGTGCCTACTCAAAGGGAAGGATGAAGGGTTACCAGTCCTTCCAGTCTCAATATGTCTTTATGAAACTTAAAAGACTCAGTGGTACTGACAAATTAGAGCTTCTGCTGATGTTTTATTATTTATATTCAAGTACAACATTCCAAATAATGGACCACATTATTGTTGTTTGGGTACTTTGTTGCCAGTGCAATTCACCAGGATCGATTTCATTTTCACTCAGTTTTTGCTTTTTCTGGAGTACTTCACTGACTTCAGAAGCAATGGTGTCTCATATGGGCAAGAAAGGAGATTTATACCTTTGGGTTCCTACTCCAGATGATTTACAGTACTGAGGAGATAGAAAAGTAGAGAGAAATCTGCTCTAGGAAAGCTCCTGGGAGGCCCAGTGTAAGAGTGATTGAGTCACACTGTGTGGTTCTACATAGTGGGAAGTTAGCAGATCTAGCATTCTTAGAGGTCTTCTGTTCTTCTGGGCATTGGAGTGAGTCAATAAAATGTATTTATAATTCAAGGACCTTGAGTACAAGTCATATTTTCTCTTTACCAGTTTTTGCTCAATTTTTAATAACTCATTGGACTTTGAACAATTTCAAGGTCATCCCTCTCAAATAGTATGAACATTTTGCCACCAGCTTTTCTGGGTGTCACTATATTAGGCTCAGAATCAGCACATGAAATGCTAAGTATCATTCAAATATTCAGGATCTTGTGCATTCAGAATGATTTGTGTCGGATTAAAATGTTCTCCCAGAGAGAGAACCATTAGAAAAGGTCGTGCTCATGTGACTTTTCTAACTCCTGGCACTTTTGAGCTACATTCCTCTTCAGTTTCTGTGACATCGAGTATGAGACACAAAGGAAGAATGTGCAGGTTCACTTAGTATAATACAGGAAGACATCAAACACCACATTTAAGTGGCATCCAGAAACAGTTTGAACTAAGCAGTTGATGCCATTCAGCAAGGAGTACACGTGACCAGGGAACAAAAGAGAAGAGCTTTTCAGATCTTTATTCCTTCTGCTGCTATAGAAGACTTCATGAAATTCTAAACTGAACTTCAAGTATAGTCCTAAGAGTCGTTTTCATAGTCAACTTCCTTGCTAAAGTAACATTGCTAACTCACATAAAATAATCTGGCAAGTTTTCCATTCTTTTCAGACAACAGAGAAACAATTGACTAAGAATCCATTCCTTTTTTGTGTGCTTTTCAAACATATACTCCATAACCATGGTTACATTCCTATCAATCTTTCTTTAATACTATTCAAATTTCTAGTAGAATATGTCTAATTTGACTTATTCACAGCCATGTTTCTTACAAGAACCAAGGAAATCTGAGACTAAAAGCTCAATGCTCTAGTATTTCAAAATAAAATGCCTCAGTGAATTGTGCCTACTTTTGTCTCAAGGATATGCATTCTGCATCAAAGACATAGAAAAGTAAATTAATGCACTGCCATGACTTCCAGCATCTTTGTCCATTAATTAGGATTGCTGACAAATTAAATACCTTGATAAGAAAAGTAGTACAAAGCTCTTCTTAAAATAAATCTTTTTTTTTTTTTTTTTTTTTTTTAACGTAGTGATGCATTGCTTTATTGACTAAAATGTGTTACACTCCAAAACATAACTGTTTTCTTCAGGAGACAGAGTTCTGGCAAAGAGACAAAGAAAATTAATTCCATGTTCAGAATTTCTCTCACACTTAGTGGTTCATTTGCTCTTCAGAATGTCCTTTTTATACATTTTTCTTTCATTTCCCCCCAATTAACCCCAGAAGAAGGAAATTAAGTTCAATGAACTAATGAATTGAACCTCACACAATTCCACATAATCCTAAAGTTCCCATTTGAGAGTATCAATTTTATGCTTTATCTATAAATAGATATCACTATCCTCGGCAGTGCAATAAATTCATACTTATGTTTTTTGAAGATGAGTTGTGTTAAGAAAGTGAAAGATCCAGGAAATAATTTGGTTGCTTAGCATGGAACACAAGTAACTAAATTCAGATTATTGTTGAAATTATGAGGCTGAAAATCTCTTGTGAAGAACTCCTTAAGCATGCATGCATTCAAACTCAGAAGGAGACTCCAGGTTTAGCTTAACATTTCTATAAGTTTTCAATATACTATTTATGCTCATACTCAGAATTGCTTCATTATTGCTTTTGTTGATTGAGTTGCTTGTTTCCTCATACCTAAAATATGGATCAGGGAACAGAATTACTGTATTCCAGTTCACTGAAAAGAATTATCTAAAATATATGGTCTATAAATCACATATTCCTAGGAACAGGTTATTCAGCAGTGTGATGCTTGAGGTCCCTTTCAGCCCAAGCCATTCTATAATTCTATGATTCTATGATCTGCTTTTTTTGAAATAATATATGATACGTCATGCTATCTTTCCACTCATTAAATAACAATTTTTTTGCAGACTGCTATGGAGAAACCACTTTTAAATGTTTGCTTTATATGACAATTTTGCAAATATTTGTCTATAGATGGAAAATAGGAAGAAAACTGTTCTATTAATGGTGATATTAATATATTTTGTGCTGAGCACTATATACTTAAAATATTTCAGTGATCTGTAGCAGACAAGAGCCTCCCACAAATATCCCAGGGGGAACAATTTAGGCACATACCTAAGTAATCAAATGTTTGAATCAGAAACCCCTGAAAGATGATGTTTTCTCCCTCCATCTATAGCTGCTGGTAACTGACTTCTGTTTAACAGTGTAATGTCCTCTTCTATTAATTGTATCAAAATTTCCAATGTAAGCCCAAAAAGTTATCTTTGTATTAAGAACAAGATACAAGATACAAATGCTGTGTGTATTAGTACAATCCGTAACACGAATAGTACGTTTTCGTTTAAATTGAAAGATCAAGGAACATCTGAGGTTGGAAGAGACCTCTGGATTCATCTGGACAAATTCTGTTCCATCAGGGACACCCAGAGCAGGGTGCCCAGCAGTTTGGTGCTCCTCCATGGAAGAGATCATCACTTAGAATTTTGACAGTAAAAATTTGAGGGAATCTGAGAACAAATCTTCATTTTACAGATATCATAGTCAAGATAAGGTCTCTGTTATAATGACTAATATGTCATAATAATAAATGTATTTACAAAAGTAGAAAATATCTCAAGGTGAAAAAACAGATAATTTACTATATTTATTGCATGAAAAAAATTGAGATATAAACCATATTTGATTACACTTTCAAATGGAGAAGAATCCTTCTAGAGTTCTGGCATGGTGATAAAGTTGTGACATCTGAGTTATTTAAATACCTTTTCTAAGAAACAAAACTAATTCTGAAATTCTTGAACCCTGAGCAAGAACACGAATCAGTTCTTTAAAATCATAGAATCACAAAATCATAGAATGGACTGGGTTGAAAAGAACACCCAAGATCATCTAGTTTCAATCCCTCTCTATGTGGAGGGTCACCAGCCAATAGATGAGGCTGCCCAGAGTCACATCCAGCCTGGCTTTGAATGCCTCCAGGGATGGGGCATCCACAACCTCCTTGGGCAACCTGCTCCAGTGTGTCACCACCCTCTCTGTGAAAATGCTTCTTAACTATATATATATATTTTTTTGAGAGCTATGGTCCTAAACATGGTTCTAGAACTTAGAGGTAAGAATATTCATTGACTTTTTTTCTTAGTTTTAAGCAGTTTGTATTATAGTTTTGATAAATGCCCTACGAAATTACTTAAAAATTGGTCACTTAAATTATTGGTTCACCATAGTAGTATGTAAGTAATTAAATCTAAAATAGAATATAACTGGAATCCACCACTGTACTGAAATGAAAAAATAGTAGGTAATAAATTAAATACTTAAGAGGATATATAGATTTTTAAAATCAAGAGAAAAACCATCTCTGAAATTTTATTTGTGCTATAAAACCAAGTTACACCTTATTAGTAATAAATTTTAATAGTCTATGGTTTATCTACAGAGTATTAAAATGATGCAGAGAAACTAGACTTCTGAAAGTTACAAGTAATAAATCGAATTCGTCTGTGAAAATCTAAAGTTTGCAAAGAGGAAAGATGATATCACAGAAATAATTCTTAGAGTAAGAGAAACCAGAAAGAACATCTGGTTTTTCAGTTAAACCAGAATTGATCAGAATCCCGTTGTTACAATTAACCATGAAAAAAACTGCTGTGACTCAAAAAGGATTCTACTCTAATTTGAAATGTGTCAAAAAATTGGTTATATCTCAAAATTTTCATGCAATAGACGTAGCAGATTGTTTTCGGTGTGATCAACAGTGCCAGTATCCTGGTAGAGAACAGTCAGGAGAAAGGGACAAGGGGTACAGTTGGAAGAAGGCTGGGGAACCTTACTGTGAGAAGAAGCCAGTCCATACCATACCCTACCATATAAGATGTCATGTTAGCTTAAATATGATGACAATTATAATCCTCCCTTTTTGTTCTAACATCTACAAATGTAAACTCTTCTGATTGTTTTTCACATTTATTTTTCAGTAGGATGCACTTTTTTTTTTTTTTTTTTTCCCTGGAAAAAAAAACTGTTTTCAGAAGTTCTACATGCGAATATTTTCATAATTATTCCCTCTAAATCTTAAATATTCCAGCCATTTGCAAATACAAAAATAAAAATATTTTTGAAGATTCTTCACAAGGAGGAATTTCAAATCCTTCAAATAACATTCCCTGTATTAATACAAATTTGAAACCCTAGTAATGAGAGTGAAAGATAAACACAAAAACTAGAATGGTAGTCAGGACAAATCTAACGCTGATACTGAATTTCACATTTAGGTGCTAAAATGAGGGCTAAAGGCAGCATTTTTTAAAAGTAACTAGACTTTTGTATCACAACATTTTGTAGCAGAGATGAAATCATGCACTAACTGAATCATAGACATAAAAGAGTTATTTGAAACTGTTTTGGAAAGCCATCACACCTGAATGATGTATGTAGATGTGAGTTTTTGGAAAATTCAAAGATTCACCAGGGAAAAACTGAGTAATCCAATTTTAACCTACACTTTTTTCTTCAATCTATGGGAAGATGGGGCAGTTTGCAAGTAATAATAACAAAAAGACCCAAGATTATGAAAGCAAAACTTTCCTTTGTATTCATAAATATGGATTGAAGGGTAAAAACAAGCATGTTTTCAAAAATGCTAAATTAATTTCTTTCTTTGCATCTCACCTATAAAAATGTGCCCACAGTTATCTACAAAAGGGTACTTAAGGGTGTTTTCAAAATATTTAAAAATGTTCCGAATATTCTACTGAAGGATGAATTAGTTACTTCCACTTTAAAACTAACATTTCAGGGACAGTATGTCATTAAAAAATAATAAAAATAAGATAAAATAAAATAAAATAAAATAAAATAAATAAAATAAAATAAAATAAAATAAAATAAAATAAAATAAAATAAAATAAAATAAAAAAGTACCACTTTAATGTCACTGTCACATCTTTAAGGGTTCAAGATTATTTCTTAATCATGCCCTGGTCTTGGAAAATCAGACATACATAAAAGGAAATAGGCATACTTGAAATACTTGAAATACTTGAAATACTACCAATTAGCAGAGAATATCTTTTTCTAAACGGGGAATGTTGCCAACTCTTAATTCTTATGTTAATACAGACTTTATATGAATTGTTTAAAGGGAGTACTATACTGCCTGAAATACAGAATGTACTCTGACCTGCTGTTTCTTTGACCAGTAGTGACTGTAATATGCAATAATCTCTAATATTTACTCATGATGAGTACAATTAGATTATATACTTTAACTGTGCAATGCTATATGTCAATGGTGTCTGCCTTTATAGAACTGCTCCCAATTTCATTTTAAATAGATATTACAGATATTAGTGATCAGCTTAATCTTGACCTTGTTGAGAACTGGATGTTCTCAACTGGATTTATTGCTTTTCTCTGGACACACTCAAGTAGCTCTGTACCATTCTCTTGGTGAAGAGCAGGGACACCTCCCACCAGAGTACGTTGCTCAAAGACCCAACCAGTCTAGCCTTGAATACTTCCAGGGATGGATATCCACAGCTTCTCTGGGCAACCTGTGCCTGTGCCTCACCACCTTCATAGTGAAATTGTTTGTTTTTTTTTCTGATATCTTAGGCAAATCTAACTTCTTTTATCTCAAATCTATTACCCCTTATCTTATTGTTACAGTTCCCTGATAAAAATTCCCTTTGTATCTATAAAGTCTCCCCAAGGCATTCTCTTCTCCAGACTGAACAACTCCAATTCTCTGAGCTTCTGTTCACAGGAGAGGTGCTCCAGTTCTCTGGATCATCCTCGTGGTCTCCTCTGAATCTTCTCCAGCAACCTCCTGTTCATTTTTTCATTTGGAGACCCCAGAACAGAATGCAATACTCTAGGTGAACCTAGGGCTTAAATGTTGCTGTTAAGTCCTGCTGTGAATCTGAAACTTGGAGCCTGCACCCACTCTTTGTCTTAGGACTTCTTATTAGTATGTTATCCTTTCCTGCATCCTGAAAGACTTCCCAGCAGAAGGATAATAGGTGAAGTGCGATTCCTCCTTAGAAAATATCTCCTTTTATACATTTTTCTGTTTTGTTTTTTTTATTTTCGTATCAAAGAACATGCTTCTGCATTTTTCAGAGTCTTGTCATTTAAATATCAATCAGTTCCAAATAGAATTGCCTAATGTGCACAGAAATATGCTGCATTATGTTAATTCATGACATGTTTCAGTAGGTAGGTTTATGCTAATACAACATCGCCATTGATTATTTGCTAAGCTATTCCAGTATATGGAATTATAATTATGGAATAAATGTATTAACATTTAGTACACAAACAACCATTGTCATTATATATCAAATTGGCAAGATTTCACCAATTTGATCAAGAAAAATGAAGAAAGTTACTTAAAGATTAGGCATTTTAAAAGCAAATTAAATGATTTTGCAGTATTATTCTATGACCATAATACAGAACATAGACATTTACTTCTTCCAAGCAGCTTTTCATTTCTTCCAAGCATTCTCTGGTTATACATGTAGTTGTTAACACTGTAGTTATAGGACAAAGAACATCCACATTCTGAATTAGCTTGTTCAGCAAAACTAAGTTAAACTTAAAAACATTGGCAGAGATACATACAGCAATAATTACCTAGGATCATCTTGAAACATTCTCCTTTATTTAGATTCTGGAAGCTAATACCCTAAACCTTGCTAGCACACTCCAAGGAACAATTTCAACTCAAAACAACACTTGTATTTCATTCAAAATTCATTTACAAGCAATAATATCCACTTGCATAAAACAGCTCAGCGACTCAAGCACTCAGCCTGGAGCCTTATTATGTTTTGGTTCCATGTTCTTCTCAGTTTGATAAGATCCACATGTGCCTCCTCCTTTTGCCCATCAGTATCCAAAATGGTTAATGAAGTGCAACTTCATTAACTTCATTAACTTAAGAAAAAATAAATAAATAAATAAAATAATAATAGTAATAATAAAAATACAAGGCTTGTGATTATGACAAAGAGTATAAAGTGTGCTACAAAGCATAAAAATACCATAGGGAATCAAGTCAAAGGATTGAGTCAAGCCAACCCCCAAAAAGTAATGTATACTTAGAAAAAAATGGAAACTGTTCATGCAGAAGGAGATTGTAGACTCCACCCTCCTGCTTACCAACAACAGTATCTGGTATTCCTCATGGAAGATATTCTCCAGTTTGGGGGATTTTCAGAACTTCACTTCTTCAGATGATCAGTTGCACAGTTCATTAATTTTTCACTTCTGCAAACAGTTTAAAAAAAAAAAAAGAAAAGAAAAGAAAATTTAAAAAAAAGGATTCAGATACATATCTTTTTAAACTGGTAAATTCTGGTGTCAAGCAATATGTTGGCTGCAGTATATGCCTTCCTAAAGTGCTTAATGATCCCCATACACTGTGCATGAGAAATCAATCGTCTCAGGAAACAAAATTCCTATTTTTTCCAGCTAAGAAGTAGTATCCACACCCACATCCTATAGGGTTTCCCAAAGATGTAGCAAGATGTAGCAGAACATCAACTCAAATACAAAATATCTGAGAGGAGTAGACTGAGGTTTTATGGGAACACATATAAAAACCAGTGCAAAAGGGATTCGCAGTATAGGTAGCACTTGGCAGTTTAGGCCATATGTAGATTTAGCAGTTTTTGAAGTTAAACCCTTTATTTATTAATTTCTATAATATGAATAATTGCTTCAGAAAAGCATTTCCCATGAGTGTGATGTTTTTGCTGTGATAGTGAATAAATCAGCAATGGAATAATCTTTAAAGGCAGTGCTAAAAAACAAAACCGAACCAAAACAAAACAAAAAAACCTGTCTCAAGAGGGAAAACTGAAGAAACTAAACATAAATAATAGAGAAATGTTTACAAAAAACTACACCACAAACTCATTAAAAATGCATTTATATTATCTAGAAAAAAAAAAAAAAAGACTGTGTTGAAAACTGTACTACCTATGCTTAGCATCGCAGATCTGACATTCAGTGTATTGATCAAAACCCTGTTTTGTCAGGAAAATGTTTGAAAACACTGTTTTCACATAAATTCAGTAAGCAAAGGGACACAAGGAAATCTTTAAGGTGTAACTTGCAATTTGAGGCTTTAGTCAAGAAAGGAATGATGACGAACAGATTGTTGAGTGTCTAATAATTTGGCATATTTTATTTTCTGTTTAACTTTTAAAGGGACCCACTAGAGGAGAAGCAACAGTCATCATTTTCCAAAAACCATTCCAAAGCTCCTAGTCAGGATGCTACAGTGTGGCACCACAAATCAAGATGTCATGCTGCTCCTTCGCCTTGAACAACCTCTCAAGGATATGAAGGCATGTTCTCATAGAAAGATATTCACAAGTTAAAAACAGAGAAAAGATGCCCCTGCCCGTGGTAGAGCTTTTGGAACTAGATGGTCTTTAAGATCCTTTCTAACCCAAGCCATTCTGTGATTCTATGCTTAAAACAATTTAGCATTCCTTGTTGTAAGAACCTTGTTTTAATTGCTTATAACTACATCACACATTAAGCAGTTGACAGAGTCAAATTTGTTGGATTCTTTTCATTTTGCTTTCTCTGGTATTCAAGGTTATCTGATGGGGGTATTTTAATTTTTGTTTCAGAAGAGCCAAGATGGCTGAAAAAAAATGTTTTGGAGAAAAATGCTATTGACAAATATTGTTTTGCCTACTCTAACAAAACTTTAGACACGTTTTCTTTGAGATGTCCTTCCACAGTTCTTGCTATGAAGTAGGAATTTGAAGATTTCTAGAGGTCATCTGATATCAATAACCTGTCATTTACTCATTCCATGAATATCCGGATACATTAGGTTTTTTGGGGACTTACTCAAGCATCTGATGCTGAACTACAAATCTTTAGTGTCCCAACTGAACTCCAGAGTTCTTTCCTTATAATAGCTATTTATCCTCTCCCTTGCTACTATATATTCTAGCTATATGATGTTCTTTCAATGATACATACTATTTTATATGAGCATTGCCCATTCCTGAACAATGAGGAATCTTTAATAGAAGAAAAACATCATTCTTATACAAACATGAATAGAGAAAAGAAGGTACAACTAATTGGCCAGGGAAACTTATTCCTGAAACCTCCTCAATATTAGTTCTAATTTTACAGCTCTTGCTGCAGCATATTTTATATGTGCATGTTTATGGATCATGTGCACCATAAGACACAAAGTGAGGTGGTTGCCAATCATGTCATCTGAACTAACTACACTTCTTACCAATAATAAAGGCTGAATATGAGATGCAATTATGTTTTCATATCATATGTATTTGCATGGAGTATATTAGTCTTGCAAACATTTGGAACAGAACTGTATAAGTTGAGAAAGATTTTTACTTTATGTCTGGCAGTGAAAATATTCAGTTTGTTTATGTTTGATATTAATTATGAAATGGTAGATATCAGATTAGATTTAATTAGCAGTTTTCTGGCAATCATGAATCTTTTCAGGCACAACTTCATTTCTGCAGTAAAGAAAAAAAAGCCTCTTAAAAGTGTTTTCTGATAAGCACACATAAACTATAAAGGGTGTGGGAGATAGATCAATGAAATAAATATTTACAAAGGATTAAGGCCTGTAAATTATGTATCTTCCGAAGAACGTAATTTTCCTGTCAAATATCTTATTGATTTTTTTTAGGCTCTTTAACACTTCTTCATCTCTGGTGAATGCGTATTAATGAAAAAAATATTATATTGCTAAGTTTCAGAGATAATTGACTACTTCAGCTACTGTTTCACTTCTGTATAGATATCAAGGAGAACTTGAGAAAATGCATAAAAATGTAGGAGTGACAATACTTATACTATTCTGAATACATCAGGAATGATCAGTCTTAGTGATGCTCCAGCCCAAGTACAATACTCATTGTATAACCAAGAGCCATAAGATTCATACTGTATGCTTTGGGAAGGTGAAAAAATAGTTCTGGACAACATTTACGAAAACAAGAACATTACCAATGATCTCATCATTACATTGCAGAATGAGTTTCAAATGGCTGTACAAACCAAGAGATCTAGTAAAGTCAGCTTTCCCTATTGACCCAATATAATGCAAGGATGTCTTAATTTCCCCAAACTTGGCCAACAGCAGGTATTAAGGAAGAATAAGGAGAGATCAAATACATATAATACTTTTTCAGAAGGTCCTGGCTCCTGGGAAGAATATAAATGGGACTGGGAACATGTACTAAAGAAAGAATATAATCCTCTTTCCACTTAAGCTTACAGCAAAAACATGGACCTTTTCAGGCCTCAGTAGTTAATTAGCAGAAAATGTTTAAATAGGTTAAGTTGTTGTACATGCTTTGAAATTCAATGAAACAGAAAAATCTAATAAGCAAAATCAGGCTCTTTTATGTAAACTAATCACTTATGGTTAAGCTCTCTTCGTAACATCTTCACTGCATTATTCCACAGACAATAAATTACTCCTTTCAGTGAAGGCAATATTTCTCAACTCTTACACAGCATAAATCGTGTTTTTTCTCAATCTGACATGCCAGTTTTATTTTAAACAATTGCAGTGAAGTGTGTGCCACAACTCACATGCCATATATTACCTTCTATCAATTTAACTGCCACAATCATTGTTTTCTAGTTTCAGTTTCATATTTATGTATCTTGTCAGCTGGGAAAACAAATATCTTGAATTCAGTTGTACACCCCAGGAAAACAGAATATTATATTGGATAAGGCTGTCAGTAGCACCTGGGGATTTTCAACATTATTTTGATAGGCCAGCACTTACACAGTTGTTAATGATTTTGATAACTAGTAATAGATCATATTTTTGAGGCCTAAGGAAATGTATTTATTTCTTATTACACACTGTTTACTTTGAAATACTTTGAAGCAATTGATGTTAAAACGGATAACTGGATGCTGAATGTTTTATGATGGGCTATTCTCGTTTCCTATTTACATTTCTCATTAGACCACAATTTTGATTAATTTGATATCCCTGAGAATAATACATAATAATAATAATAAATAAATAAATGTTTTAATTACATTAATTGCTCAGTATTGTAGATCAAAGGGCTGTAATTTCTAAGCAATTCCATATGTTGTACATGAAAAAAGTGACTGGGCCTTCAAAACTAATGAGCAGCCATGCTCGGTTTTAAATGTGAAATCAAGAACTTACTTTTCTTGAGCTCCAATAAAAATGTTCTCCATGAGACATTGAGGACAAACCTTAATTGTTAATGCTGTAGGGAGGTAGGGAGGTTTATCCTATTGCTGTATGTTATACATGGAGCATAAAGAGGATCATGAGGTAAATAGTTTTATTGCCATTAAGTCATATATGGGAACAACAAAGTTTAGCAGCAGTCAGTTCTCTGAGGAACTAAATGTATCATTTTCATATTTTGGCCTGCTGAGAAGCAGTATGAATAACCTCAGGACCTTTTGTCCTGGTGGACAAAAGCTTGGCCATGAACCACCTGTGTGCCATTGTAGCAAAGAAGGCCAATAGTATCCTAGGCTGCATTTTAAGGGAAGTGATCCTCCCTCTCTACTCTGCCCTGTTGAGGCCACATCTGGAATACTGTGTCCACTTCCAGGCTCCCGACTCCAAGAAGAACAGAGAACTGCTGAAGAGAGTCCAGCAGAATGTTATTACAGAGATGATGAAGGTCCTGGAGCATATCTCTTGGAAAGCCTGACTGATCTGGGGCTGTTCAAATGGAAAAGGAAAACAAAACAAAACAAAAAAAAAAGACTGAGAGGGGAACTTATCAATGTTTATAAATATCTAAAGATTGGGTGTCAAGTAGATGGAGTCAGGCTCTTATTGTTGGTACCCTGTGACAGGAAAAGGGGAAATAGGCACAAACTGGAACACAGGAAGTTCATGTGAGCATGAGAAAAAACTACTTTCCTTTGAAGAAGGAAACATGTTCCAGAATAAGGCACAGGCTGCCCAGAGAGGCTGTGGAATCTCTTTCTTGGAGATATTCATACCCTTCCTGGATGCTTTTCAGTGCAACTTACTATAGGAGACCTACTTTAGCAGGAGGATTGACTCAATAAACTACAGAGGTCTCTTCCAAGCCCTACAATTCTGTGATCCTGTGATTTTCTACCAATGGTTAACTGATGGAAATCAAAACTGTAAACAACTATAGGTTATGATAATATGATCATGATTTCATCTGGCCATATGTGCTATATACTTTTCACCCCTAGTTCTTAAAGAACATGATTCCTTGACATAAAGACGTGACATGAATCTAAACAAGCATAAACTTTATGATCCTCGACTTCCACAAAATTTTGGAGTGCTTTGCATCTTACTACTTCTTACTACTTCTGATGCAGCATCACTAATAGAAATGGAACTCCCCACCCTTGGAAATCCTCTTAGAAATATAGCAAAGTTTAAGTCTCGAGGAAACAAAACTTCTTCCCAAGGGAGTATCATTATTCACATACATTATTTTTTCATTTGTATATAAAGAAACCTAATTCTCTATATAAGTATTCAAAGTGAAGGTGAATGGTCAGTTTCCTGTGATAATGTCTTCCCATGATTATTTACTCTCAGTATTATCTTACATTTTCTTTCAGTGTGAAAGTTTCCAGCTTTAGCTTTCAGTCACTGGAATTGAAAGACTGTTCAAATCACCTCTAACATTTGGTAAATAGTATGGCAATACTTGGTACTTACACAGCACATCGTACACAGGTAAATTGTTTGTGTTATTACTTTCTCATTCTCCATTTATTTTGAGCTCTGATACGTCTGTAAAAGTCTGTGAACAGAATTGAATCTCATCTTCCAGTATTAATCTCACACATATGCCATACAAAAGTAACACTACCTACAACATGGTGCTCCTGGTTCTATAACAGAAATTCACTTCCTTTCTGACAGTTTATACCCTGGCTTTTGGATGATCAGTTCTCGTAAAATAAAGGAGGATATGTAACTAAAAATTTTCCTCCCTGAAGCAGCACAGAAGAACAGAATAAACACCCCAGGGCACTTGGCTTTGTAGTGAAAGTGGGCAAGGATACAATAGGGCCTTATTTCATAAGATATCCATGGAGGTGGAGTAATACCCCAGCATAATAGAAAATCTTGTCATACTTTTTTCAATTTCTTCTTAAAAAAAAAAAAAGAAAAATAGACATTTGAGGAAGAAAGTTCAAAGGTAGAATCAGAGATTCTGTAGAGCAGGAGAAACGTTAGCAGGCAGAAGAGGTGACTTTTAGTTGATTGTTGGAGTGATCTTGTAAATTACCCACATAAAGTAAGAGAAAAAAAACATGTGCAACCTTGAAAGCAAGGAACATTGTCACAGTGTCTCTCTTAAGCAAATGTATTGTGTGCTGTATAGTCCAGCACCTTTTTCAAAGCAAGGTCAACTTGAGAAGGCTGGAATGTGTCTATTCAGATTTTGAATATCTCCAAAAAGGAAATCACAGCTTCTCTGTTCGAGTGCTTGATTGCTCATACAGTAAATTAAACAAGTAAAAGAAAATGATTTTCTGATCTTTAAATGTAATTTCTTGTACTCCCACTTATGACTATCACCTCTTTCCTTCTAACAACTACAATGAAAAGACTCAGTCCGTCTTTATTCACCAATAAGATCTGTCCTGAGCTTTCTTCATGCTAAAATTCCCAGCTCAGTCTCTTTTTGTATGGTATCTACTCTGGTACAGCTCATTAATTCACCATCTCAATGTTCCTAGTGATGTCAAGTATTCAGGTAGTAGCTCTTGGTTCTGTGCTGGACCCGACAGAAGCCTATATGTGGTCACGCATCTGATCCAGCATGTCCTTATCAAAATAAGTTGTGGCAGCTCTGAAGTCAGTGCTGAATACATAAGAAACTATTTGAGACTATTTGGGAAAGTGTTTTTCAAGCTTCACTGGAAAATAAATAATAATAATAATAATAATCTTAAAACCCTGGTTTATATTTCCACCAGATATTCAGTGTTATTTGGTATAGCAGGTAACAGCAGTTGGCATGTAAATCCCCATCCAGTGAATCACATGCTTTCCCTCAGCAGACTGAGGGACAGAGTTGGAAAGGTTAAGGTGAGGAAAACTGTGGATCAAAACAAAACCAGTTTAAGAAGCAGAGGAAAGAGAAAGAAGGGAAAAAGATAGGAAGGAAGGAAGGAAGGAAGGAAGGAAGGAAGGAAGGAAGGAAGGAGGAAGGAAGGAAGAACAAGGTAAAGCAATTAAGTGATTCAAAGCAATCACATGAAACACACTACCAACATTCTAGACCAATGCCCAGCCAGTTTCCAAGCAACTACTATTCACTCAAAAAACCCCTAGACTTTGTTTTTATTGCTGAGTATAATATTATATAGCAATATATATAATATAATATTATATATCTTTTTACAGTGTGAGTCAGTTACCCTGGTTGTGTCCCTTGTACAGCTGCAGCGTTCTCTTAGGGAAGCAGTGAGAAACAGAGAAGGCCTTGAGACTGTACAAATATGGTTCAACAGAAATTAAAACACTGTTTTATCAACACTGTTTCCAACATAAATCTAAAACATAGCAGCATGGAGGACGTTGTGAATAAAATTAAATCCATCCCACACAGATGCAGTACAGGGAGCCTCTCAACTTTGACAACTCTCAAGAGCTCAAACATAGATGTTCAAGAAAGACTTTTATCCTTAGATACTCACTTTAAAACTATTTTCCAGTAAATAAATTCTTGATTTCTGTGATTTAGTTCCCTTGAAGATGCCTCAAATTTTAGAACAGAATATCTCTTCCCTTCCAAAAATCTTCAATAATAAAAAAAAAAGCGTATGCAAAATGACTAGCTCTTTTCAAAAATCTGATTCTTATCCACTAGATGTTTAGTTATGTGAACAAACTGAAAATCCAGCAAAAAATTCATATAAAACTAAAATAATAAAAACTTATAATTAAATAAAATTACATAATTTTAAAATTAAATTTATTTTTAATCAATTTCTTTCTTAGGAAAGAACAGTCAGAGGCTAATATCCCACATACATCTTATTTAGGCTTCATTCTGCAATTCTGCGCAAGATAAATTTCAGTCATTATTACAATTTTATCACTGACTTCTGCTCTTAATAAATACGTTAGTAGTTTACAGAAACATATGAGCCAAAAAGAAAAAAATCTTGAATGTCAAATTGGTTGCAAAATTAAGCACAATGCAATATTGTGCTGTATTTATAAAAGACTCAGGGGATCTTAGCCAATAAGAGATGATAATGAAACAATTGCCAAAACAAAAGCATATTTTGATATCCAGAAAAACTCTTGAAATATTACTAAATTCAGCTAGAAGGCCATATCCAAGAATTCTTTTGCTAAATACTAGTCTTGCACATCCTGTCAAATCAAAAACTTAGAAAGTCATGTCCCTCCCCAAAGATGTCTCTAAAACTGAATACACAGGCAGTATGAAAAGAAAAATGAAAAGCCAAGACCCATACAAGCAGCCTGTTGTACAGGCTGTTCAGTAGTTTTCCATTTACAAATATTCTCTCATTCACAGAGAAGAATATATGCAAATATATTCACAGAGTTTGCATATATTGACTGGTCCAGGAAGATCAGCCACACAAAATGTTACTTCTCAACACAAAATGTTACTTCTCAATAGCTTATAAGTGAGGGAAAACTCTAGTGAGGGAAAACTCCAAAGCATACCCTAAAGGAGTATATCTTTTTTTTTTTTTCTTTATCATAATAAGGTTCCATTGAAAAACTGTCAATCGAAGATAAGAATAACAATTCTTCATTAACATCAAAAGCCGTCACAGTTACGTCAAAGTTGTGTACTCTCCCTGCTGCAGTACTTAAAGAAGAGGAACCACAAACAAATCAGATCATGTCCATGAAGTATCTAGAGGCTTCTTAGAGAGAGTTTACTAGAACTCCTCCCAAAGTTTTGTTCCAAATAGAACATGACCCACATCCCAGACAAGATGGGATTTCACAACAGTGTACCCCAGCCAAGATTAGCAGTTCTACAAGAAAGCATCTTCATAACTTACATATAAAAACAATTGCTAAGTCTTGTTGAATGCAGAACTTTTTTGAAAATATTTTTCATTCTATTGTGCTCAAAAATGCTCATATGGGAGAAATAATTTTGCTTGTACTTTTTATAATCAAATAATACGTACACTTCTTGACCTCTTCAGGTCACAGTTAATTTATTATCACGATTAATGCAGACAGCATTGCCTTCCTTCTACACACTCCTGAGATTTACCACATGAGGTATTTTTAAGTATAAATCCCTTAACATCTGCCTTAATTTAGTAGATAAGATCATTAACAGCCATTATATCTAATCAACATCTAATCCTTGTAGAAGGGATTCATTAGCAGGATGAAAAGGGAGCAGAAGCCCACTAATGATAAATGTTTATTTTCGTTGAATAAATTTCCACAAGGGAAGAGATGGAAACACTTTAAAGACTCTTCCAGAACAACACTGAGCTGCAGATTGAGCTATCACCCTCAAGCAGCAGGTCATTAAGAACACGGTGCTTGCTTTTATATCTGTAATCACAAAAGAGATTTTTCACAAAATGGAGAAACAGGTTGAATTTAACAAAGTATCATTAGAACAATATTTTGCTTGTGGTGACATCTGTACTCACTGAAGTACAAAACTCTTCTCTGAGAGAAGGTAATATTACCATGCTCTCCAAAGCTTTTTACTGTATGGGGAGATATACAACAGCATATCACAGCAACAAAATTTCTGAGGTATATATGAGAGGAAAAGGAGTGCGACTGTTATTAAAATTATTCTCATCCTAAATCCAAAATGTAGCACCTACTAGCTATTAGGAAGAAAAATAATTCTATCCCAGTCAAAACCAGAACAATGTGGAAGGCCAGAGTGATTTGAGAACATTCAGTATCTGAGGGAGAACATAATGATTACATAAATTTTTGCCTACAGACCTCAAACATTTTTTGTAATATTTTTTCCTTTTGGATTAACTAAAGAATACTGCAGGGTTTTAAACTAGTAGTTCTAATAAAATCTCTAAATAATTCAAATCTTGATGACAACTGTTTTTTTGTTTGTTTGTTTGTTTGTTTCAAGCTATTCTCCTCCTCTCCATATTTTTTTTACAGGCAAATTCTGGCTGCAGTCATAAATAGTAAAGCACCTCCAAATTATTTAAAAGGCTTTCAGTGTAGCATAAGAATTTGTTCAGATTCTGAATGGAGGATGTTCAAGTATTTATTTTTCATATATTTGTCATACTACTTTTGTTGGTTTATACAAATGCGGAAATTAGTCTATTAACCATTTGTATAAGCAATCCTCTGCCAAATCTTTATTTATCCTTTGGCTGATCAGAGAGGATTTGAAGAGTCTGTGTTAAAAACCTACTGATCCTCAAATAATCTATGTATTATTTCATGTTTTCTTCTCATTTTTAACCTCAAAGATACACTCAGAGACTACTGTCATTTTATTTCTAGATTTCAGTTGATTTTTGCATTAAAACTATATTGAATGAAACTCATGTAAATCACTGAAGATTGGGACAGAAATTCAGGTCAAATGCTGTGCATTTTTTGAAAAGTATTTATATCTCTGTGTTACATAACAAGGCTCTGACTTCTTTCCAGCTTCTCCAGTGCAAGACTTCTGTGCTGTAATAACAGGTTTGACAGAATGTCAATATCATATTGACTCATCCTCACCTGACTACAGGTTGGTAGACTCTGGCTGAATCATGATCATGAACCATTCCATTCTAGAATGGACACACAGAATCCACAATTAAAATTTTGTATCACGTGTTTTGTTACCTTTAAGATGGTGTATCAAAGCCAGACTGAAGAATTGAGTGTAGCTGTAACCGTTGTGCGATGTTCTGAACTTAAGACTTAGAATTTTCAGGTTCTCTTAGAAGACGTAGTAGGACGATGCTTTCAGGCAATTTGTGTGCAGGTACAGTAGGTATGGGAAAACTAAACGGCAGGGTAGGAAACAGGGTAGGAAAAAGATGAGTCATCTTACAGCTCTGCAACAAGATGTCTGTGGATATCAGCAGGACAGGAGAATGGATTCTGAAGTACTGGCCAACTAACACTGGGTTCTTCCAATGAATTAATCCTAAACTCACATAGTTGTTGATCACTGAACTTGTCCAACTCAAGTTCATGAAAATATCCCAACTTTGAGAAATAATATTTGACTATTTTTAGAAAAATTCTTAACATTCAGCCCACAAAACCTTTACATTTCTGAACAACATGACCTCCAGTCAGTGCCACTAGTGTTCAATTCCTACATAATAACAACTACAAAAGTTGTCTATGTTCTGAATTCGAGGACAGTCCAACCATCTGGTATCTACATTTTCTCATGTAAGCAGCCTGCTCCAACCTGAAATTTCAAACTACCTACAAATTACATCTGTCTTCATTGCAGGTTATTTCAAAACAAAATTTCTGCTCAACTTCCTGCCTGAGCCTGTCAGTGTAAGATTTTATGGGTCTGCTTGAGGATGAAGGCAAAATGAGGCACTGCGTTGAGCTTGATCAATGATCTTCCCAGGAGAATAAGCTAAGAGATACAAAAGCTAATTTATGGTAGACAGGGAAGATAAGTGTTTATGCTGGCTTAAAAATGGCCTTGGTGACACACTGAAAAGAACCGTAGACACCACATTTGGTCCCATTCCAGGTTAGATTTTTCTGACATATTTCTTTTCAGCATATTTTCAGAGTTCAACAAAAGCAAATTAATATTAATCTTCAGAATTTTGTTATGAAATCTACAAGAGACACCTATTTAGTTTTTGCCCTTTGTATTTGTCCTTGCACATCAAGTCAGTTTACCTATATCTCTCATTTTGCATATGTTTTATTGTTGTTAAAATCTAAAATCCATACAGAAGTTTCACAGATGTGAGGTTTGACATACTCTAAGAAGCCCTGTCAGTCCTGAGGATATCTTATTAATTTATTTTTTCAGCTGTGATAACACTCAAGAAACAAGATGAGCAGCCCCAGAGATAATTTTCATAGTGATATATGCAGCTACAGATAGGACTTAACACCAAGGTCAGGAAAATTCACACAATCTGTTTGAGAACATAATGTTGCAAAACTGAACTCATAAATAGACATTGATGAAAAAAAAAAAAGAACAGAGATGAATAGTGAGAAGTGTGTGTTCATTTGTCACTAACCACCTACTTGATATTAACTCCTACCCAGAAAATACCTTTCTCAGCTTATGAGATGAGTCTCCATCAGATTGATCAGATTGTTCCATTTGAAATTTAGTGTCCACTCTTTCCTCAAGCTGGAAGTAGTTATCTACATTGATTCTTAAAAACTGAGTTAAAATCTTGTCAGTAAAGGGCTAACTGCATTTTTGCCACTTTTCATAAGACTGCCTTAATGTCTAAATGCTGATGCACAATCAAACTTCTAGCCGGACATGGGAGAATACATAGCACAGAAAAGGAGCAGTGGAAAGAACCAGCAAGGATCACTCCCTCTAAGACAAAGTGAAAGATTCTAAATCAGAGGGCTTGAATGGACAGTAGCCAACATTTTCTTGAACATTATACCAGTGTCTGTGCAATGGTCATTATATGGATGAGGAATGTCCTTCACTGTATTATTACCCAATACTGTCAACAGTTTACAGGCTGGTTTGGCCCAATTCTGTGACATGCAGGGCGGAGGAATTTCGCAAAATCTGCGCCTCCGGAAAAAGCGAACAGGGAACCCCAAAATAATTAAAAACAGCGGCAACTATCTGAGGAGAAACAAAATAATTTACTAAATGTAGTATTGGAATACAAGGTAACACACTATAATACTATATAATTACAATTGAAGCCAATAAATAAAATATAATGTGAATGTCCGAAAGGTATATAGGCCTCACCATAACGCTGAGGTGAGATGCGCAGTCTGGTTGAGCAGAAGGGAGATGAAAAAAAGTCGACAAAGAAGCACGCATCAAGTGACCTTGCCAGGAGTTACATCTCCTCTCTGACCGCAAAGCCTCCTGGGGAATGTAGTTCTTCTTTTCTTCCAGACAGGTACCCAGAACTTGAGCATTAATAGTTAAACTCCCAGTGCACTACATGGAATACCAATAACCAAAAATCACGAAACCATGACAAATACTTTTTAAAAAAAAAAAGATTAACTGAAACAGACATATTTTTTGGATAGAAAACATCAGGCTTTTAAGAAATATGTGATCTACATACACACTGAAATTGTCACTGGATAAGAACATGCATTGTTGCCTCTCATCACAAAAGAGTCACCTTCTACTGCTTCCTTTCTCAGATAGCTATTGCAACACTTGACAAATGGGTGTCTAACTCAAGCAGAAGGATTTAAAAAACCCACATGAGGATTCATTTAAAAAGATATTTTGAAATCTAAGCATGTTACCATTAATTTAATGTTACTTCTTTTTTCACATGTATTCCACGTGGTTTTTATTTAACAACTGCATGCCCCTCAGGCAAACACCTAAGCCAGATGTTTATATTTGTCCAGAGACTGTGAAGGGATAAATATACACCTATTTCACATTTATGTTGATATTCCAGCATATTAAATAGTAGGAATCCAAAGCCAGTAAAGAGAACCATTGAGGGTTTGGATGATTCTGAATAGGTTCTGAATGTGTCAGGGTGAAGAGCAAAAACTCTTAGTATTCATCAAGGCAGGATTTCACTGTAGGTGGAATACAGTGTATATTCCAGACAGTGGATAGGACACTCACATGTAGTAACCAGCTTCACTTCTGTGCAATGCATTCTGAAGTAACTGGTTGCTAGTACACATACCAGTACACATTTCAGCAACAAAATACAGCAGACATCTACATTTACAACAGGGAACACCCAATTCTGAACAAAGCCAGTGGGGAAACCATGTGCTGTGACTTTTAAAAATAATGATGGGGAAAAACAAACAAACAAACAAACAAAAAAAACAATACATGCTTTTAAAAAGTGTTAAGAGCAGGCTGCAAATTTAGCAAAAATAAGAAGCAAGAGTGTATGGAGAGCTTCAGTCATCACTTTCAAGGAACTTCCTACCTCTTACCCATTTTATTTCATTCATGTTATACGGATAACAGGTTAATGCACCGTATTGTTTTTGCACCTACTTCACTGTTCTGCCAAATCAATTCCTGCCAGTGAGGTTTGTTTCGCTCTTGTGCCTCCAGGTACTTACTTATACTTGGGATTTGTGCTTTGTGTTGTTATTGTTGTTTTCTCCCTGAGCAAGTTATTCTGGTTGCTGAAGCAATGCACCACTACACACACAGTGCTAAAACCCAGAATGCAGATGAAGGAACAGGTACACTGCATACTGCAATTCAAACATTAAAACGAGTTCTGCGGATACCTTTTATTTTCTGGTAAGGGAGGTGTTATTCAAGCAAAAACACTATTTTCTGCACACAAGTCCCCAAAGTTTTACCACCTTTATTCTTTTGGATCTAGTCTGATTAAGTACAGAGGGTTCACCCAAGGAGGTAAGTTAGGTTATGCCTTTAGGCACAGCCCTGAGCAAAGAGTGCAAATGAGGGATCCAAAGGCTAAGAACTGCTCTGAGAAGGTTAATTATTTCTTTTACTCCCTCATTTGTGTGCTCCATTATTTTTAGTTTTCAAATAACTGCGGATAGCATAAAACAGATCTATATTTTCACTGCAAAACTGAATGAGATGGAGTTGGAGGAAATAGTTTTAATTCTGGCATGGGGGGGAGACTGGCTGGCCACCAGCCAACCAGCCATTCTCTCACTCCCTCTCCTCAACAGGACATAAGGAGATAATAAGAAGGAAAAGATGGAAAAGATGGAAAAGGACATGGGTAATAAGGACAGGGATAATGCAATCAACAGAAAACATAGTCAACATAGGGAAGATTAATTTAATTTGTGGTCCATTAAAAATAAAAGAGAATGTTGAGAAACGAAAACAAAACTATAATCTGCCTCTCTCCTCTCCATCCTCCTTGAAAGGCTCAGCTTAACTCCCTCCTTCTCAACTCTTCTCCCTCCTCCACCATGAGCAGTGCATGGGATGAGAAATAGGGGTTGCAGTCAGTCTGTAACACTTAACCTTTGCCATTTCTTCCTTCCTAGATTTTTCTCCTGCTTCATCAATAGTCCCTCCCATGGGCTGCAGTACTTCAAGAACTGTTCCGGCATGGGTGTTTACCACAGGGTGAGAGCAGCTGTAAGGAGAATATGGATGGCCCCATCATGTGTTTGGTTAGGCCAGCTAGCACTCTGCCAGACAATTCCAGCCCATAGCCAGGGCATTAGCCTGTGCCAAGAACCATTACCAATAGACAGTTTAATTGGAAAGAGTTTTGAAGGAAAAGAGAAGTTAAAAGTACTATAAATAAACCACATCATGCCAGTTGGCCTCCATTCCAGAAACAAGTCCCAGGACAGTGTAATTTATTAATACAAAACAGAATAGATTCCCAGAATCATACAATTGCTTGGGTTGTAAGGAACACTAAAAATCACCTAGTTTTAACTCCCCATCCAGTAGATTGGGTTGCCTAAGGCAACTTTCAGCCATAGCTACTAACAAGTGAAAGAAGATGATGACTGAGTACATCTCTTGAATGGTTGGCCAGTCAGATGTATCTCGTTCACAATGCTTTTCATCAACCAAAATCACCACAGCATTTTTACTTCTTTTCTCTCAGATTTTGTGGGAAATATCAAAATATGTGCTTCCTACGTTCAACTTACTCAGAGATCTCTTCAGGAATCAGGGCCTCCAATATTTTGTGCTGGCTGCTCTTAAACAGGAAAAGGCAGAGCAGAAACTAGATCCCTATAGCTTAGGTCATCAAGCTAACACTACTTGCATTGGTATATCTAGAAAACTCACCTGAGACCACTGCACAACTGAAGGTTTGGACGCTGTCCTCCACACACAAAACTTGCTGGTTAAGGAGTATCTCTGAGGCTGAAGAGAAGAAAGTAGGTCATGTAGGACTGATACAAACATCCTTTTTTTTCTACAGGGCTGGATGTGCTTAGCAGTCCTGAATTTTTCACAGCAATCTAATTTAAGAGAGATAAATTTTGGGCTCTGGCATTACAGCATTTAACAATTTTTGAACAGGAGTACATTCACTACATTCACTCTGTGTTTGCTCTTGCCAGGATTTATAGGAATCCATGTTTAATTACTGCAGTACTGGCAGTCCTCCAGCTCGCATTCCACACTATCCCACTTTCTACCATTCTGCTATTAACAGATATTTCCTAGTATACAAAGAGAAGAATCACAACCTCTAAAGCTTAGTTCAACTATTTTAGCTTATCTTGCACCAAAATAGATAAAATTCTTTACATTCACATCATAGAAAATAAAAATTAAAAAAAAAAAACAAAACAATTCTGATTGCATTGGATCACAGTCCAACTGTTAATTCCTAAACAGCACCTTTGCACTGTTTGAGAAAGCTGGTTAACAACAAAGCCATGTCAGGCTCACAGACCATAAGGTTGTCATGCAAACCATGTGTTCTGACATTAATGTTAATGCCATTTTAATATTAATATGTATTAATATAGATAAACTTTGCTCCTGAGACATTTGGTGACATGTTAACTTTGCATAGTGGCCATCCATTCTCTAAGAAAATATATACATGCATATACACGTAAGTACTTTAAACTGTATAGTTGTATCTACATGTGGTATATTACTTTCCTAACACCCTCTTCTATGTTATTACTAAGAAGAGTCATAACAGGTTTTCCTTATTACAAACTACGTGTATATGATAAATATCTCTATCAGAAGGGCATGATATTTCTCAAGGTCACCACTTTCTTAGCAACAGAAGAAATGACAGCCTGTTTGCCCTCATGACATTCTGGTTCCCAAATTGGATAAAAAGGGTTTTGATGGATGGACCACTCGTTGGATAAGATATTGGCTGGATGGTCATACTATGACAATTGCAGGCAATGACTCAATGTTCAAGTGAAGACTGGTGATGAGAGGGGCTCCTCAAGGATTGGTGTTGCAACCCGTATCGTTTAACATTTTTGTAGGCAACATGGACAGTGGGATCAAGTGCACCCTCAGCAAGTTTGCAGATGACACCAAGCTGAGTGGTGCAGTTGACATGCTAGAGGAAAGAAATGCCATCCAGAGGGACCTGGACAAGCTTGAGAGGTGGGCCCATGCCAACCTCATGGAGTTCAACAAGGCCAAATGCGAGGTCCTGCGTTTAGAGATGGACAATCCCAAGCACAGAAACAGGTTGGGCAGAGAATGGCTTGAGAGCAGCCCTGAGGAGAAGGATTTGGGGCTGTCAGTTGCTGAAAAATTGAACATGAGCTGACAGTGTGTATTTGCAACCCAGAAGGCCAACTGTATCCTGAGTTGCATCAGGAGGAGTGTGACCAGCAGATCGAGGGAGGTGATTCTGCCCCTCTACTCTGCTCTCATGAGACCTCATCTGGAGTACTGTGTGCACTTCTGGAGCCCCCAATACAAGAAGGACATAGAGCTGTTGAAGTGGGTCCAGAGAAGGGCCATGAAGGGCAACAAAAACTAGCACATTCAACATATATGCAAAGGAATGATTATCAGTGGCACACAACATTACAGCATTACAGGGGATCAACTTGGAGCAATCTTGTGAAGAATGCAGGAATGTTGTGAGATCTGCATAAGTACACCAAAACTCCACACTACAGGCACTATTCACAGTGCAAGCAGTGCTATTTTCTGTTACTCATGGGCAAAAAAAAAAACCTGTGGAACATGCTGGAAGAAAATTATCTAATAATAATCATGATTTCTAAGGAAGACTTTCTGAATTATACCCCTTATGTGATTTGTACAGAACTACAATGTTCTCTTCTGATCAGAAAATTATACTTAGTTCTAAAATGACTTTTGAGATTACTTTTTTTTTAAATCATTTTTCTTCCAGAGAGACCTAGGTCCTGTAAATTGCTCATTTTTGACATATTTGAGGATCTTATAAAAAACCATTTTCTCAGTATACTTATATATGCTAAATGTTAATCAGATCCTCAGTCTCAAGAAATGTACTTGACTATTTTAATCTTGGAAAAATTTTCTTATTCTCTTTGAGACAGAAAATTATAATTGCAAGTAGATTTCATTGCTGTCCAATGCTCTGCTACTCTTCCTTTGATTTAAACCTTTGGTGGAAAGGAAATAAAAGTTACCAAATCCTAATTAAAGAAATTTACCTCCTAATATAGTCATTTGCCATTCTAATTAAAAAAAAAAAAAAGAAAAAAAAGGTTTATTAAGTAAGAGCTGATGATTTGAGGTAGCAGCACTTTTTTAATCACAATACAAAGCTGCAACTGCTTAGATAACTCTTGACTGTGCTTCTAAATTATACTTCTGGTAAAGAAGCAAGAACTGAAGGCTGACATTTTAAAACTCAAATTGTTACATGCTTTCTTTACTAGCATTTTACTTGACTGCTTTTAATTCTGCAAAGTTGATTTATGATAGCAAAGACTAGCACACAATAAATTTCACTCTGAGTGGATAGAGGTGCTGTCAAGTCTTATCATCTTTAGAATGAAGGCAGAAGACCCCGGCACAACTCACTTCTAATTAAATTTTACCCTCCATTGAACACTCTGCTGAAGTTCACAGTTGCTGGCAGCACAGGAGAACCTAGGGCTGTGGTGCTGTGTTTGGTACATCTACTTTTTTTTCTGCATTTCTGTAAACATTCTTGTATTTTATCACCTCATCAAAGCTCCAAGCTTCATTCTTAATACACTAAGAGTAAAACAGGCTTGTTATATGTTACTTCTGGATCTAGATAAATGTCAGGTGCAGAGTGAACCTTTATAAATCCAAGACTTATTTGCTTTAAATTATAGATGATGACAGAAAGCTTGAGGACAAGTATATCAAATTAAAGATTTACACAACTCCCCCAGATGCTATAAATAAATTTTTAAAAACTCTGATTTGTTCTATTTTTCAAAAATAGGAGGATATGCATCCCATCGAAAGGGCAAGAAAGAAGTAAATGTACTCCCCACAGGGAAGGAAGTGTAAAATAAACATTTACAAATCCTTCTACATCATGCTTTCTTAACATTCAGCTCTACTCTGATGCTTGTGATAACTAAATAGGAAGTTGGCTGTGATATTCTCAGCGTTCTTAATCCTCTCACTGTCATACTGTGTTGCCATTGTTTTGTTCACCTGTTTTAACTTCATATTTATGTCATATTTTACTCAGGACAGGAAATGTTGTAGCTATGGATTTTGTGCAGCACCTTGAACAAACTGCCATCAAATTCTCAGGGTTATTGCAAGTAACAAAACATGAGAAAGCACTGTTACCTGTGACAAAGAAGCCAACATACTCCTTCCAGTTCATAGACAAGGGTCAAGTGTCCAGGAACAAATCAAAATAAAGAAGTCTACACCACAGAGAAGATGACTGTTCTTCTGAATACAGAATGGGCAATGAGTGGACAGATAGAAGCCCTACAGAAACAGCATAGAGGGATTTGGATGAAAGACTCAGCATAAGCTAGTAATGTGCACTTGCAGCCCAGAAGGACAGTTGCATCCTGGGCTACATGAAAAGAAGTGTAGCTATCATCTTGAGGAAGGCCAAAAAGATCATTAAAGGGCAGGATCTCTTCTGCAAAGATAAGCTGAGAGAGTTGATGTTGTTTAGACTGGAGAAGAGAAATCTCCAGGGAAAGATCATATAGCAGCCTTCCAGTACCTGAAGAGTACCTACAGGGAAGCTGAGGAAGGTCTTCTTGTTAGTCAGTGCAGTGACAGGACAAGGGGTAAGAGTTTTAAGCTATAAGGAAGAAATGCATTACTACAAGGATGGTGAAGGATGGTGAAGCAGTGGAACAGGCTGTCTGGAGCAGTGACTGCCATCCCATCTCTGTCATTGCTCAAGGCCAAGTTGTATGGAGCTTTGGGCAACCTGATCTAGTGGAAGACACCCCTGCTCATGGCAGGGAAGTTGGAACTAGATGATCTTTAAGATTCTTTACAATGCAAACCATTCTATGATTCTATGAAGTGGGTACAGAATAAATGATTTGTATAAAATTGGTATAAAATTGGTATAAAATAAAATTGGTATAAAATCTTGTATAAAATAGGTATCCTAGACCAGCATAATCATAGAATCCCTTGGGTCAGAAGGGACCCTTAAATGTGATGATAAGAATATTTTAAAGTTCTTAACAATAGGTTCCTTTCCTCCTCATCAGATATTGCTTTGTGTCTGTCTTCTGAATTTTACTAATTTTACTAATACATAATTTGTTTCCTCTGCAAGTGTTCAATTTGTCTTACCCAGTAAAAGTGAGGCCTTATGCTGTATATATCAATCAAGAATTCCTACATTATAAAATTGATGCTTTCCAGAGATGAAGGAGCCACTGGTTTTAGGATGTAAAAGCTCTGTCCATTTCATTGAACGTATAAGATCAAGGGGATATAGTTTTTCAAATGCATGAAAACAGGTATCAGCAGCATCAGACATGAAGTACTGATTTGAAGGAAAAGTAAACTGATACATTCAACAGGTAAAGGTTTTTTTGAGGGAAAAACAGTTTTCACTTGTTTTTCTCACTAGTGATGTAAATACAGTCTTCATCCCGTAATTTCTTATTTCCTTGCTTCTGCTCTTTAAATGAAAACACAGTATCTTCCCTGTATATACACCTAATTTAAATTCACAGAAGAAATACACCCAAACAAGCCTCATTTTGAGTCCTGCCAGATGTTGAGGATTCTTAATTTCCATCGATGTCAATAGGACTCAAGGACAACTCAGTGTTTGGCATCAAGTTCTTAGCACCAACCACTCTACTGTGCTTCTGGCACTACATGTTCAAATGCATTGTCTCCAAGGATATCATTAATGCTGGTGCACAGAGCCAGAAATTGGCCCATTCACTTCCAAAGCTTCATTTTGGCTGTATCAGTCACCATCCTGCCAAGTTCTGATCTCCTTTCAAAGGAATTGGTTCTGGATATCAACATACGCAACTGGTGATCCGAGGGTTGTCAGATACCATCAATATATGGTCAGACTTAAATCACAGATATGATGAGAGTTTTTAAAGTGTTATCATACATCAGCTGCTGTTAAAAGTTTGGGTCACAAGTCCTTTACAGAGAAAATGTCATTAGTTCAAATGTCTTACTGAGATATGAAGAGAGCATGCACAAACAAAATGATATCAGAGTTTAAGATCAGTAAGGGATTGGGACATTTTCTGCTATCCAAGAATATTTGTAGGATTAGAAGAATCTCCATTCTGCAAATAAAAACCTTTTCAAAATGTCATTACAACAAGACAGGCTCTTCAACCCTAAAACACTTTAGCATTTTAACACATCAGTTTCCATGGCCCAGGAAAAACTATTATCTACTGAGATATGGAGCTGAAATCTCTTCAGCCCAAATACTTTGTGATTTGCACAAAATGAAATAACCCCTGTAGGCAAGACTGTAAGGAAAGCCTGACAGACATGCAGAGTGTGTGTCACCTACTCACCTGCTAGGACATCTTGCTTCAAATACAAGCAATGAAACACTTTCTAATGAAAATTCATATCACAGAATCATAGAATGGCCTGAGTTGAAAAGGACCACAATGATCACCTAGTTTCAACCCCCCTGCTACGTGTAGTGATGCCAACCACAAGACCAGGGTGCCCAGACCATACCATATATACTGGAAGTACTGTTGTAATCAAAGTCTACTGACCATACAAGAAGAAAAAGGATGTTTCTAACAGGTTAGACAAAACACCAACTCAAATATAGCTAAATCTGCTACAGAGAAAGCAGGCTGTAGTTTCAATGTGAGCCAACTGGTTAGGACAAAGACTTTGCAGAGGTATGGGGTTTGCCTTTTTTTTTTTTATTATTTTTGTGAAATTATTAAAGTGTAAAATTTTTCATTAGGTCTAGGAAAACAGACAGTTGTATGTTTTTTTCCCTTCTGAAGATGAAAACTTTTGAAGGAAAAGCATTTTAAAAATTCAGAGCATATATGGGTTATCAACTCCCAGTGTTTCCTGTACATTAGAACATCTTGATAAATCCAATAGTTCTTACAAATATTTTTAGTCTATACATTACTGGTCCATTTTTAAAATCATATTTACTCTCCAGACTTTCATTTGTGGTATGGTTTATTCAGAATATGTAGTGAACAATACTATTTTGGGAACTTTTCTTACAGCAGAAAGCTGAATTCATAAAGGAATTGTCACGTATCTGGAGCCTAAATAAGTGTACAGTGTTGCTAAATTTAACTTAGCTCTCCAGAGATTAAATACAGATCCATTAAGTTGCTGCACGCTTTTATCCATTCTCATTTTCCTTAAAGATTTCTCATTTATTAACATGGCTAATTGTTAATTAGAAAACGCATACAAATGTGATAAGATTTAATTCGATCAAACAAATACAACTCAAATCTTTAATGAAAAGGTTTGGTTGTTCTTTTTTGTCTTTTTTCTTTTCTTTTTTTTTTTCCCCTCTGTTTTTGATTATCTGATAAAAAAGTTTTAGCCTGGATTCACCAGTCCTGTTTAACACCCCAATTACAATGGAGGGTTTAATTTCCAAATTTACTAATTCAAAACGTAAAACAAACAAACAAACAAAATAAAGCAAAAGCAAAGAAACAAGTGCAAATAACAACTTTAAGTACTTCACTGGAAAAATTGTAGCTGAAATCTTTCCAGTGTTCTTTCGACAAGAGAAATATATCATGAAGAAAAGTCAATATTTATGAAATTCTCAACAGAAAAAAAAAAAACAAACAAAAAAAAAAACACTGTTCTATCCTGGAAATGCTGCAAATTTACTTTTCGAAGAAAACATTCAATTTCAAAGTAATTTTATTTTAAATTAGCTTTGTTGTGTAGGCTGACTCAGCAGCAGACACGTTGCATAAAATCTCTGTCAAGGGAAGTTAATATCAAATTTGCTCTCTGCTCCCAGTAACATCTGAATATTCCAGAGCATGAAGGATCAGGATGCAAAATGGAGTACAGACAATAGCATCTTAGCATTTGACACTCAAAGCTCTCAGCTTACATTACTAGTAAATTCCATTTGTAAGGTACAGCTACAGCCTGATTAATAGATTTTAAAAGTAACATTAAAGATAAATTACCATTTTAGTTAAGAGATAAAAATTCACAGTTACAATTTAGTGTACCATTTAGGCTTAAATGAATTTATGTGAAATCTGAGAAGCAGAAAAATATATATATATATATGAATTTCCCATAAAACTTGAAGGGTTTTGAAAGACTTCGGATTGATGGATGCAATAAAATAAAAACTTCCATTATTCCACTCTCTTTAAATAAAAATTACTGATTCCTCCTGGCAGATCTCAGATGATAGTCTAGGAGGAGGCATATATTTCCTTTGGAGGAACAGGGATCTTGAAAAAATAACATCATGTGAAGGATTTACAGGAAAGCCTCTCAGAGTCCTTCATGGTTCTCTTTCTCGTGGAATTTATTTATTATTAATTTTTGGTGAAACATCTGTTGTATTAATTATCTTGCATCTATCATTTAAAAACTACAAAGTATATCCAAGTGCTTAGACTGTAAAAATATAGGAATGACTGCAAAACTAGGAATGCAAAATTGTCCCAAGTCTCAGTACTTGTCAAGCAGTGTTAGGGCATCATTAGACATCTGCTGTTTTGTAGTCCATTGTCAGAAAGAAAAGCAACAGGAAACAGTTAAATCCAAAATGGCAGTAGAGATTATGTTCTGAAAAGCAAAGGGTAAACAGCTCTGGGCTTTGCAAAGAGGTATTTATTCCTTGTAGACGGGCACTGTACCCAGAAATAATTTTTAAATCTGTAAAGTGTGCCAGTACTGCACCAAGAAGTCTTCCATTATTTCCCACATACATTCCAATACTTCAATTTATGAATTCTGTTAAATGTCCATAACCAGACAGCTTTGTTGAAAAAATAAACTGGATTTGACATGCAGGCTCAACAATAGGATTCCCCACTTTGAACACAACTAATAAAACCTACTGAACAGTTGCTCCAGGATATGTAACATCACAGGGCACTAGTGCTTCACCAACTTTCAGGTAAAGGAAATAAGATCATGCTTACACAGAAGTGGCCACCCTCTTTGAGATACTCAGCAGTGCCCAGGGTATGAGAGATTATCCTTTCTGTCTGGCTATAATATCATACACATTGCAGTTCTGCTGTGACTAGTGTTGTTTTCATACCCATCGCAGTCAGCAAATCAGTTCTAAAATTACAAGGGATGTAAAAACACCCATATAAGCTCTCTCTTTCTTATACACTCTTTAAAAAGTTATCTGTATAAATTGCAGAAAAACAGAACTCAACTGCATGAAGAAACAAATTCCCCAACTTACTGCTCTTCATGGGTGTAGAAAAGCCATGGTTCTTTGTGACTGTAATAACTAATGTGACTTTGAACACCATAATACAAAACATCTGTGTCCACTCCCACAGTGACCAATGAGAGCTAATTTTCTACACACAGGACAAATTATCATCTTCAAGGATGATAGCATTTGTCTCTGTGATATATAAACATGTCTTCCCCTTTGGCCTAAGAAAAGATTCATCTAAGGAAGAGAGCAGGAACAAAGGCATTACTGCAAAAATACCCCTTGTGGAAAACCAGCTGTTAACTATTTATCTTTGTAGGGCCAACGAGCCTTTATCCAACATACAGCTGTTCCTTCCTTGCCTCCTTATTAGCTACACCTGTCTCAAGTAAATGAGTGTGATTGTTAAATGTTTTTTCCGAGTAATTAAAGTTTTATACCTGTTCCTACTATACCCTGACAGGTAGTAGTTTAAAGACATTGTTAATTTATCTTCAGCATAAAAAAGAGACAGCCTTATTTTTATTTTCATAGGGATGAATGAATTAAATATTCCTTGTTTTTAAGGTATCACAAATTCAGGTGAGACAGCTACGTTCATTCCCTCTGTGAATTCTTAATGCAGATGTAATATTATGTGACCTCACAATCTTTACGGGGACTGAAATTTCCCAGAGGAAACACGTTTCTCTAAGCACATGTCACATAATTCTTCCTCTTTGCATAAGACGCCACTAAACATTTAGTGGCCAGTTAGTCTAATTACAGGGCCATTTTTTCTTTCAGATTATAGCACTGGTTTTAAAAGCACCAAGACAGAAGTATATTTCCTACCCATTTATATGCAGTCTTCTAGTGGATATATAATATTTTCACGCTTTCTTCCCATCCTACCTTTCCAGTCGTTTGCATTAGAAGGGATCTTTAAAGGTAATCTAGTCAAATGCCCCTGCAATGAACAGGGACACCTACAGCTTGGTGAGCTGCTCAGAGCCCCATCCAGCCTGACCTTCAATGTCTGTAACAGTGGGGCATCTACCACATCTCTTGGCTACCTATTCCATGCCACACCGACCTCACTGTAAAAGACTTCTTCTTTACATCAAATCTAAATCTCCCCTCCTTTAGTTTGAAACCATTTCCCTTTGTCCTATCACAACAATTCCTGCTAAAGAGTCTGTCTCTTTCTTTCCTGTAGCTTCGCTTTAGATACTGAAAGGCCACTCTCAGGTCACCTCTGATCCTTCTCTTCTCCAGGCTGAACAGCCCCAGATCTCTCAGCCTGTCCTCATGAGGGAAGGTGTTCTATCCCTTGGATCATTTTTGTCCCCCTTCTCTGGACACGTTCCAAATAGGTCTATGACTGTGCTGTTCTGAGGACTCCATGTCTGGATGCAGTATTCCAGATGAGGTCTCACAGCACAGAGCAGAGGGGTAGAATCAGACCCTCACCCTGCTGGCCGCACTGCTTAGGATGCAGCCCAGGATATGGTTGGCTTTCTGGGCTGCAAGGATTAATGTCCAGCTGTCATCCACCAGTACCCCCAAGGTCCTTTCAGCAGTGCTGTGCCCTATCCTTTCATACCTCATCTTGTACTAACAGTGGGGACTACCATCACCCACCACACACCTTGCACTTGGATTTATTGAACATTATGAGCTTCACCTGGGCCCACTGCTGGAGACTGTCTAGGTCCCTGTACATGGCACTCTGTCCCTCAGGTATGTCAGCTGCACCCCACAGCCTGGTGTCATTTGCAAACAGCGGAGGGTGCACTCGACCCCACTGTAGCTGTCATCGATGAAGATACTAAAGAGCATTGGTCCTAATAATTGCCCTTGATGGATAGAACCCTTCCTCTTACGTATTCTTAATTCCATGCTTCTCTGCCATGAACACTCATATAATGTAGCCAATTTTCATACAGAATCAACTAAAGACCCCATGTGAAAACTTTTCTAGATTTTGCATATGAATATGAAATTGCAAGTTATGTAGAATGAGGCTGAGAATGGACCAATCAGGGACTACCACAAAGGCATCCCAAATTCCCACTTAGTGCCCTTTCTGCTGTTCTATCTTATAAAAGACTGATGGGTTGGTGGTTGGACCAGATAATCTTAGTGGTCTTTTCCAATCCTAATCATTCTATGATTTATGATTGCAGTAACATGTACACCCAAAGCCATCAAATCACTTTTGGGAAAATGGCTGCACAGAATCAAAAAAAGGCTTAATGCCACAAAATGCAAACTCACAGATAGATTTTACAGTAATTTCATCTTTGTCTTGTCACTTGATCAGCAGCCACACAGTGTCTAAAATTTCATCCAATATAGAATCATAGAATAACAGAATGGCTTAGGTTGGAACAAAGCTTACAGATTAATGAGTTCCAACCCCCTGCCATGGGCCGGTTGCCACACACCAGCTCAGGCTGCCCAGGGCCCCATCCAACCTGGCACTGAGTACCTCCAGGGACGAGACATGGCTGTCTAGAATTTGAGAGTAAGTGCACTATAGTCAAAATTCATGTGGCATGAAAGTTTATCTCAGCTTGCAAGCAGATGAGTAAGAGAGGTCCCAGAACACAGCTGAGGTTTCCAGTCATTTTATGCCAGGCAAGTACATATCTGTTATATTCTCAAGCAGGGCTGCCCATAACCATAAGCTAGAAATTATAGAACCTGGGCTTTGCACTGTGTCCTTGTTTTGGTGGGAGCAGAGAACTCTACTCAGAGTAGCAGAAGAGCCCATTAAATACAGCTTCCCTCCAGACACCATTTCTTTTTATCTGGGACACTCTGCTTGCCTCAGTTCCCAAGAGCTGCAAGACTGCCCCTGTCTCTCACAGACTCCATTTATCTGCAGATGATTCCTGTTGTGTTCAGAAAAAAGATAAAACGATTATTGCAAATCATTCCAGTAGATAAGCAGGTCAAATAAAGTAGTGTCTGCTAATTCATCTACCCCACTTCTTGGAATTATAAGGGCTTTCTTGTAGATTGAGAATAAATTAATGATGATTCTATAAACCAGAGAACACTAGTAAACTCAAAGAGAATAGCAAGTACATGACAGGAAGCAGAGCATATCATATGCAAGGATGTACTTGCTCATTAAGCACTACACATAAATATGCAACCTCCTATTCTGAAGGATGTGAAGGATGGGCTGTAGGTGGAAGGCACTAAGGAGTAACAAATAAAAATTAGCTCTTATTCAACCACGCACGTTCTTGTAAAAATTGATACATGCAGACAGACAGAAACAAAGCAAAAATGGGGGCAGAAAGATATGCAAAGTATATTCACAAAGATTTAAATAAAGAATTTTTGGCCTTTTGGGAGGTGGAGGTTATCTGAACTTCTCCTTTTAATTGGGGAGGAATTTCAGTTGCAATTCAATTATTTAATGCAGTTTACATTTATTTTTCTGCAAGAGTAATTGCTAGGGAGAAGGGAGGAGGAAGATAAACTACTGATTTTCTACCCTCTATCTCTTGTCCACAATTATCTGTATGCAGTGCAGTAGGACTCCTGAGTATGCCTTTTCTCTTTGGCCATACACTAAAGCTTTATTACGAATTTTGTTCCTCCTGGCCATCTCCTGTATGTTGGCTCTCAGCATTGGAATTGTTCCAGCATGCTTTTAGTGAGAAACATCTGAATGACATAATCTAGGGAGACTGGCTTCTATACTGAATTCATTCTTATTCTCAAGAATAATCTGCTTCTTCTTACATCAACTGCTGAAGGCTGTGCACTTGGCTTCCTGCAGTCTGAAACTGGTATCATTTTAGAGTCTGATGTAGGATTGAGTGACAATGAGCTAATGAGTTTATCTTCTCTACAGCCTTGCTCATCTCTCCAGAACCACAAAAGTATCACAGAATCACAGAATGGCCAGGGTTGGAAGGGACCTCAAGGATCATGAATCTCCAACCCCCCTGCTCTCAAGCAAACTTGCTGAGGGTGCACTCGATTCCATCATCGATGTCATTGATAGAGATGTTAAAGAGCACCGGTCCCAACACAGACCCCTGGTGGGCACCGCTCGTTACTGGCCTCCGACTGGACATAGAGCCATTGATCACCACCCTCTGTCTGCGGCCTTTCAACCAGTTTCTTATCCATCGAGATACTCATTCAGTACCTCAGCCTTCTCTTTGTCCGTTGAAGCCAGTTCTCCTTTTATATTTGCCAAAGGAGGTACACTCGCTTTGGCCTGTCTCTTCTGGCCAATGTACCTGTAGAAAGTCTTCCTATTGTTTTTCACATCCTTCGCCAAGTTCAGTTCCGCCTGCGCCCTGGCTTTCCTGATCCCCACATCTGCAAGTACAGACAGTATCCCTGTATAATACGTTGTAGAAGGTCGTTATGAAATCATTTGCTGTTCTGCCTTCCTCTTGTGCAAATGAAAACCCCACTGTGCAGTAGCATAAAATGCTTATCAAAGTATTTTCTATACTGAAGAGCAATGCAGCTTCTGGAAAATAAAAAGGACCCAGCTATATGCCTCATTGTATAGGGTAAAATATGTTTCTCTTCTCATTGCTGATGTTAATTAAAAGCCTTATTGAGTCTTTGGAGTCTGTTTTCCCATGGTCATCATCTTTTTGAGTCCTAGAAACCACAGTGTGATAGCAGAGTTGTTAGAAGATGCTTTATAAAACATAGTTGTTTCTTATTGTTTTAAGATACTCTGCCCCCATTTTTTCCAATCTAGTTTTCTTTAGTTCAAAATTAAGCTTTCTAAAAGGGAAAACTGTAATGTCCATGGTGAACTTAAAAACAGCTTCAGCTTCTTGACTTCTCAAGCTCTGATGAGTAGTGAACTCAGCGAGTTTCTTCAAGAGACATCTATTTTTTATATCTCTTCCTGATATAATCTCCTGTAGCCTCCAGCAAATCTACCTGATTTGGATTCTATCTTCAGTTCTTTAGGGGGATATTGTTGAGAGAGTTGAGTTGAGAGGAGAGGAAAAGGGAAAAGAGTTAACAGGGTATTTCTCCTGGTCTCTGAGCTCTTTCAAATGTGTACATGGTGAATGCACTCACTGGACCAACTAAGCTGCATGAAAAGCAATAGAATTGTTACAAAGATGTTGAGAAATAATCCAAGATTTATCTTTTCAAGTGGTCTGAATAAGATTTTTCTTATTCAGAGAACCATGAATAGTCTGAAAATCAATCAAGACTGTTTCCAACACATGAATGTTAGTCTTCTGTGTTTAATTATGAGAAAATTTGTCATTTTATCATTTTAAGTATAAATTCAATATTTCATATCTATAATGTAATAGGTACGTTGCAGCACAGAGAAAAAGAATGTTTACTAGATCAGGCAGTCTTTGTTTAACATTTTATTCCATTCTTTCAAGCCCATAAAGACAATAATTTAACTCATTTCAGTAGGGAAATAGCTTTTCAGTTATCATCAGTAAGGCAGCACTAACACCATTTACCCTAAAAATATATTTTCACAACCACTAGGAACAAAGAGCAAGCATAAAACCCACTAGTCTTCTTTGGGTTCAATGACATTTGTAACAGAGCAGAAGCATCTTTTTAAGTTGTGAAGCAGAAGTATCCTGAGTGAAATCCACCTTGATACTACATTGGGCTTTGTCACAGAGTTAACTAGATCAATCTATGCCTGTGACAGGGGGCAGTAGGCCCCTGCTCCCCACCTCCCTACAGCCCTACAGAATGGGAAGGAAGGAAAGGAGGGAAAAAAAAACAGCGACAACAATCTATGGAGGAAAACTTATTTTACTAACTATGATATCGAAATGCAAAATAACACAATATAATACAATCTAATTGAAATTGAGCCTAATAAATCAAATAAGATAGGAGAGAGAGAGTTCCTGAGACCGAGTCAAACCTGAAAAGCTTGGAACAGCTAGGAAAGCATCCCCCAGCACCCACTGCCAGGCAGAAAGAGACCGCCCCACCTGGAAGGGTCAGATCCCATGACTTCCGTCACGTACAGGGATAGGTACATGGAGCTGGAGCATTAACACTTTAGTTCCAGTACACTACATGATGTGTTGATGTGGAATACTGAAAACCAAAATACGTAAAACCATGACAGGTTTACACTGGGTTTTGTGGCTGCAGGATCAACCAGTGTGAGCAGAGTTTAGCACTGACCCATCTCAGATCAGAGCCAGTTCCAGCTGCTCCAGCAGGGACTCTGCTGGGCAGAGCTGAGTCATGAGCAGTTTTGGGTGCATGTGGAGGCAACATAAATACACAGACCAAAGTTACCTCTATCATCCCTCACAAAAAACTTGGCTATCGCAGAAAGATCTTAGTGAAAATACAGCTGTCCTGTTCACTTTCCACTTTCCCATATCAGGAACCTAGAGATAGAATTGTTCTTTGCAGAAAAAAATGGGACATTTGTTCCAGCAACTGGGAAATTCGTTTCTGAATATGATTCAGAAATTCATTCCCTTGGTTACTTTGGCTAACTGCTTATACCTCTGTTACAGACGCTGGAAGATTTAGAAGATCATGTTGCTTGTAGCTGATTTAATTGGTATTTGGGGAGTTCAGTCTGGCAGGTTGCACAACTGCTTGCTGGGTGGGAATTCTCAATTAGCAGTATGCTAATGAATGCACAGAACCCATGTTTTCTCATTTTCACCTTTTACCCTTTTCCCAGTTTCAGAGGATAAAGCAGAACAGTTATAATTTTTGTTAGAACAGGATTAATAGCTTGATTTCATACATTCCATGTAGGACAGCTATTGGCATCTCATAGAATAGCAGTAAGGACAAATCACTTAAATACATGTCTAGTATTTCATATGTTTTAAACATTTGATTATTTTTTTTTAATGGGTTATTGCATTTACACATCTTAGTAGATTCATTTTTGCTGATTCACTGTATGAGATTCATTGTTCCTTATAAATCCATTGTTTTTGCTTTGGAATTAAATTTTTTTCTTCCAGCTCTGCAAAACTAGCATATGTGACTGTGGAAATCATCACAGAATCATTTGAGTTGGAAGGAACCTTTAAAGGCCATCTGGTCCAACTCTACTGCAGTGAAGAGGGATATCTCCAGCTTGATCAAATGCTCAGAGAGCTACATCAGGTCATTCAATCATCTTGCAAGTCAGATAGGATTATTATTTTTTTTATCCCTGTTGTGTTTTTATTCTTCCAAAGTAATGTTTTAATGCATCAATATAATGCTGATAGGAAACACAAAGGAATTCACTCAGTTGGCTTAAATGCTACCACAGATAAAAACTCAGCTGGTTTTGGTTGTTGTCTTGGGCATCAGGAATTGTTGTGTGCATTCTGTGTAAAATAATGCACTCAGCAATAAATATGAGGTAGAAATTATTATACAAGTGAATAACAGTCAGATTCTCAATGTCTCTCAGTAAAACAAAAGTTGTGTTGTACAAGCCTTCTGTTCTTGCTCTTGTTTTAATCTGGCATCAACTCTATGATCATGATGCTAGAGTCATTCATAATGCAAACAAATCTCCACTTAAATATTAGAAGGGGAGAGGGATGTTTCTTTTCCTTTCTCTATAGATATGAAATCCACTACAGCGATAGAAGTGATGAGATTAAAATTAATTTATTTTTCTGTTATGGACATACCAAGCTATTAAAAAAAAAAAAAAAAAACCACCAACAACAAAAACTATAAAAATGGATTGTGGTCAAATATTATTTTCATTTAAGTGATATTTCAAGAAGCCACTTTCCTGCCTGTCTTGGTAGAAAATTATTATCCAAGGCTATTACTATAAAATTAATTGGAAAAAGAAAAAAAGATTACAAAAAAAAGAACATCCTTGCCTGACTGACTATAAAGTGATGACATATTTTTAACCTAAAAATGTTTGTCTTTGATGAACAATGAGTGCAGAAACTGATGAACAATCTTTCTCTTCTGTTTCATTTTCCAAACAAGTTTCTCAAAGAAGCTTCCTGCTGTTTTAAAGTAATACAGAACATCAAAATAAATAATTACTAATAAAGTTACTATTTCTGCAACTATGGCATAATTTGTAAAGAACTGGAAGGAAATAACATGGAGAAACTTGGATAAGGGAAGAAACTGGATCAGTGAAAAGGTCCAAAACAAAACAAACTCTATAGTTACCTTCTACACATTCTTATTCATTGAATGTTTCATGTGCCCATTAGAATAGAGATACGTAAGAGTTAGGAACAATTAAGTGAAGATGAAAATCATTTTTCTGTGCATATAATAGTAATGGCACAATTTTGTTCTTTTGGATTTTGGCATGAGTTTCAATTCACCTTACGACTTTTTCAAGCATTCCCACCTTTCCACTTAGAAGGCATACATTATGCACATTCCACTTCCATTAGGTTTTTCAGAGAAGCAAAATAGCTACTGTTCACATCTGTGATTGCACACCTCAACTAGGATTCACCTGAGAGTCACAGCCAAAGGAGAAATATACATGAGAGATTTGTCTGCATCTGTCCATGAACTAAATACCTTCTCGGTATGAAATAAATACTGTCAGTGTGTGTAAATAAAACAGGAAGTGCAGCAGCCTGCAGGAAAACAGAATATACTCAAGTATTCTTAAAATTGGATGCTTGTGGTAAAGTACTGAAGATCCCCATTTAAGCTATGAGAAATGAGTACACAGACAGCAAATGACTGAGGGCTCACAGACCAGTGGCACAGCTATCAAGTAAGTGATCTTTACACATACAGCAATACCTGAGGCCAGAACACTCAAAATCCCTGAGCCCTGCAGCTGGGAAAGAATAAAAGCCGAATCAAAGGCTCCATTTCATTCTTTTCATCACATCCCTGGACTGTCACCCTGGGCTTTTGGTTCCAGATAAAGACAGCAACTTCTGCGTTCTCTTTGCACTCATTAATTTTTAGTGGAATCTCTCTGCTGGAGGCCCTGTTTTGTGTCTAGCCAAACTCCAGTCATGAGTCAGCAGCTTTCCTGGAGATTCACTTTGCTTCTTCTGGTCAGAACACAGTCAAATTGAGAGCCCCCTGTTCTACCAGCTATACAGTCCATCTCAAAACAAATACTATTTCATTCCCAACAGTGAAATACTTTATATTTTGTTTGCATACCCTAGTCAGCATTGTGCTAACACTAGCTGCGGTTTCTAGCCACATTTTATCTTTGCAGTGTATCAGAACCAGAAACACTGTGATAACATCACGTGCTGTGTTCAGTTTTGGGCCCCTCACTACAAGAAAGACTTCAAGGCCCTGGAGTGTGTCCAGAGAAGGGCAACAAAGCTGTGAAAGGTATGGAGCAGAAGTCTTTTGGGGAGCATCTAAGGGAGCTAGGACTGATCAGTCTGGAGAAGAGGAGGCTCGAGAGTGACCTTTTGGCTCTCTACAACACCCTGAAAGGAGGCTGTGGCGTGGTAGGGGTCAGCCTCTTCTCACAGGTAGCAACAATTGGATGAGAGAACATGGTTTTACAGAATCACAGAGTCACAGAATGGCCAGGATCATTAATCTCCAACCCCCTGCCACATGCAGGGCCACCAACCTCCACATTTAATACTAGACCAGGCTGCCCAGGGCCCCATCCAATCTGGCCTTGAACACCTCCAGGGATGGGGCATCCACAGCCTCTCTGGGCAGCTTGTTCCAGCACCTCACCACTCTCATAGAAAAGAACTTCTCACTGACATCCAATCTAAATCTTCCCTTTCTCAACTTAAAACCATTTCCCCTGTCCTGCTGTTTCAAGTTGCACCAAGGGAGGTTAACTCTGGATATAAAGAAAAATTTCTTCTCCAAAAGAGTGGTGATGCTGATTGCAACAGGCTGCCCAGGAAGGAGGCAGTGTCACCATCAGTGTCATAGAGGCATTTAAGAAAAGCGTAGATGTGGCACTGAAGGACGGTTGATGGTTAGAGTAGATGATCTTAGAGGTCTTTTCCAATCTTAATGATTCTATGACTCTATGAACCGTGATTCAACAGTTTGAGCTTAGAGCTTGTCCTCCCCAGCACAGTACAGCATCCTATATGACTACAGCTTGCATGCTGAAATAAGAAGAAAGAGAAAATAGGCCTGTAGCCAGGGAAGCCATTTTAACTGAACAGACCTTTTAAAGCCCAATAGAGTAGGGGTATTTTTTACAACCTGCATGTTTGCTGGCACTTCATTTTAATTTACATGTGGATGAATTTGTGTCAAGTTGTCTGAAGTCTGTTCTTCATATTTGGGCTACTTTTTCTTCCACTTCTCTGTAATGATCTTAGAAGCTTATAAAATTTTATACAAGTCCTTCTTTTCTTGACAGAGCATAAAAATCTCTTCAGCTAGATATAACTAGGACTCATCTTTGCATTTAGCTAAAGTAGGTATGCAGAATCAGTATTGGTCTTACTTAATCCTGTCTAATTAATGTGATTAGGTTTGGTGTGTATTTTCCCTTTTAATTATAAACTTTGTTCAGTTTTTATACCTTAGTTGCTTTCCTGATACTTTTATTTCAAAACTAACTTATGAATATTTAGCATCTGATTGAAAGTCCTTTGCTGCTTTCACTGAGTGAATTTTTATCAATAATCTCATTGGTCCTCATCAATACTTGCTCACCAAAGGGGGTAAGAGGACTTCTACACAATAACAATCTTTTCAAAGTTATTCATTTCTTAAGAAGCAGGGAACACATTCAGATATCCTGACAATGATGCTACAGTCCTAGTTACCTACAGTGAACAGCATATTTAACCTGAGTATTGGTGTCAGAAAATGGTTCTCAATATGTCAAATGGTAACGCAGGGGCACCTGCCTTAGTGGAAAAGGGATGTGGGAGTGGACAAAACCATCCAACACAGTGGGCCCTTCCTTACCAGCTGCCTACAGTTCTCTAAAGGGCAAAAAAAAAAAAAAAAAAAAAAAGATGTTTTGAACTATATTCAGGTTTCAGAACCTCAACGGTTCCAGAAGGGAAAATCAAAATGAAAGAGTGATTATCCAGGTTACATGGAGTAAAAAGTCTGAAAGTCGGCAGATGTGATGTATCATTGTACTGTACACAATCGGTCTGACTGTCTTGTACATACTGTTCAGTTTATCTTTCCATGAAGAGCAATTTCTTTCCTAGACACTTGCAATTTCCTCCATAAAAGCAGGTGATTGCACAGAGAAACATCCTGGGGATTCAAAAACTTCTATGGAAAAGTCCATGCAAAAGCTTTCTGAAATCCTTGCTCGTCACGGATGTCATTGAAGCTTACACAGCAGGGCTCGGGACCTGTTGGCTCATGCCCTGAAGTAGAACATCTTCATGAATTGTGCATCTTCATAAACAGAGAGCTTGTAACTCACATCCCTACGTGCACTACTGAGATATATTGGACTTGCTAGTATACTTGGCGCTTAGGATAGATCTGGTACCTTTCAGTCATCTGCAGTAAATATCAAAGGCTACACTTCCATCCATTTCAATGACCAGTTCATAACTGCTCAGCCTAAGCTATAACTTTAGTATGTGTCTTTTGATTTAATCTTTCTGCAGTTTGATCTTCCCTGTGTTTTCTCCCCGTACTGAGTTTTTGGCTCAGCACAGCAATGTGACATTTTCCTTTGTCTGTTTAATGAGGTACTGCACATCCCTCCCTTGCTGACTGTTGTAAGGATGAACAAAGGGAAATTCACTCATTGGACTCAGAAAGGCTGCATTCATAAGTGGGAGTGGGCATGGGAAATGCCTCAAAAACTTCCACAGAAAGATTAACAGCATCTGGCAGTCTAATGTCTTTCAAGCACCACTTAGAAGCAACCCATAACCATTACTGAACATACTTAGTGATTTTTTTACAGGAAGCAATTCACCTGTTTCCTAGTTTTTGTCTTTCTGAAGAACGGAAAAGAGGTTATAAAAGTCACTATGTAGGAGTGTGCTACTTCAGAATAAAACACCCACAAAACCACCCTCCTCTTTCTATCAGATGACTCATATTGACGCAATTACATATTGACAAGTACCTTATACATGAGACGGGCTATCCAGATGGAATATTTAGACTGATTAAAAAACAGAAAAAAGCAAACAAAGAAAACATCCTGATGGAATGACATGTTTGTCTGTTTCATTTGTCACAGGAGATGTACTAGACCTGTGGAAAGCACACTGGAAGCTATACTCAAAGGAGATCGTCCTGTTGAAATGACACCGAAGTGTTCCACATATCTAGCAGGAATTAGAGACTACTGAGGGACCATCTGACTGCAAAAAGGCAGATCGGAACTACCCCATGTAAATCAACAAAAGAAAGGGGTAGTCAACCCTGGATTTTCTAAATTTCCCAGATATTCTAGTTTTTTTGTTTGGTTGGTTTGTTTTGTTTTTTGTTTGTTGTTTTGTTTTGTTTGTTTGTGGGGCTCTTTTTGTGCAAAAGAAGTGTTGAATCCGAACACAGTAATAATTTTAAATTTTTTACATAACATATATTTTTTATGTATTCATGCATTCACAGAATCATGGAATCATAGAATGGCTTTGCTTGGAAGGGACCCCAAGCATGAACAGGTGCCAACCCTCTGACCACAGCAGGACCACCAACCTCCATATCTGTTACTAGACCAGGTTTCCCAGGGCCCCATCCAACCCAGTCCTGAACACCCTCAGGAATGAAGCATCCACAGCCTCTCTGGGCAGCCTGTTCCAGCACTGCACCACTCTCTCTTTGAAGAACTTCCCCCAGACATCCAATCTAAACCTTCCCTCCATTAACTTAAAACCATTCCCAATTGTCATATCACTCTCTACACTTGTAAAAAATTGATTCCCTTCCTGTTTATAATCTCCATTCAAAACATATTTCCAGAGAACAGAAAAAAATGCCAATGGACTTAGAGATTTCTTATTAAAATAAAAATCACTACTTTGCAGGTCAATTTACTCATATTTTAATTGCTCAAACATTCAAGCTTTTTGAAAATTAAGTTAGTAGAACTGAGCTGCATAGCTGAGGCATGTACATCTCAGCAGAGGTTGTCTAGGGAATCCACTTTCAAAAGCCAGAATTAATCCATTGGTATCATACAAATTATGGAAATACAGACAGCAAAGGCTATTCATGGTTTATATAGCCAAGAATAGATATGAATTTATATTTGCAGGATATTGACTCTCCATACTATTTCTGTAATGGATCTGCCTTATTTAATTCTCTGTAGCTCTGGAGCAGCTCAAGAGCTCCAAACATTTTTCCAAAAGCAAAAAATTTTTCTGATTGAATGAATTTATGAAGCAACAAACCTAACATTCATGTTTTTCTGCACATTTGATCCTTGATACTGACAGCAATGAAGCAGAGAAGATAACTACATATATCCAATTCTCGGCTTTATAATATATAGTTTGTATCCCCATGGTATTGTACAGATTACAAAGTAGATGTATATGTTTACTAATATCCTTATAATGATCTCCTTGATTTAAAACTTAACGTAAATATGAGCATGTGTTATATATTAGAAAGAAAATGGTGAAATCTACAGAACTTTAAAAATGATAAGTACAGTTTTTTCATAGATCAGAATTGAATAGCACAGTCATAGAATCATAGATTTATAGAAGGCATAGAATCATAGATTCATAGAAACAATTCAAGATTCAACATGGTCTTGAAGGTCTCCAAGAATAGTGCATGCTGGTACCTAGATGGATCCCTGGGGAGCACCTCTCACTATCAGCCCCAACCTGGACATAGAGCTCCAGGCCACTAGCCTTTGGCTGCAACCATCCTGCCATTTCATCTGAATTTATTGTTCCTTTTTTTCTCTCAAACTGAAAAATCAGCCATGAATTTGGATGATTTTTTTTTCTATTTTAAAATAAATAAATAAACAGAATATAAAATCATTCTGTCTGCCTTAGTTTATCAAATGCAGATGATCAGGAGTCATCCACTCATGTTCACATTCATGACTTTATTGTCCAAGCCTGTTGGAAATTACAGAAACACAGACTAACACTTCTGCTAACTCTGTACCGGTGCCTGGGAAAAGAAGATCACGAGGCAAAGGGAATTCCCAGACAAGAAGTGAGTGACCCAAATTAGTTTTTCTCTTCCCACCTGCCTTGCTTCATTCTGAGCCCTTAAAGCAAAATGTAAACATAATGAATTGCAGTGTCTTTTTAAAACAAAGAATGGTTATGGCCAACCTGTGTGAAGCCTTTCTGGGGAAGCAATTGTCACAGCAGATGGTGTCCTTTTCATAATCCAGGTTGCAGAAATGGCAGTGCAGCAGTATGAATATTGTGTAAAGGTTGTAAATGTCACAGCCTGTTACTGCCTGGGCACCTGTACAGAGCAGGTGTCAGTGCTATTAAAACTTTTCATCCTGTGAGGCTACTCTGCTAACGTGGGGAGGGAGGTATGTACTGGAACTGAGTGCTGCTGCTTCTTTTGGTTACCTGACTTGGGCTCACATTGAGCAATGGAGCAGTGAGGAAGGGTTAAACCATGCATCAAATCCAGCAGTGACACATTATTTTCTCACTAACAAGAGGCAGGAAATGTATATGTATGCATATATATGTATATTTGTTAAAAGGTGTTCAAACTGGTGTGTTCAAACTGTGCCTCTAGCTCAGCTAAATCCAGTGCTTGAACATCCTGCAAATGGTCCTGCTCCATGAAAATTGAATGAGCTGCTTGGCATTTGGTGAAGGGCTTTCTTACCTGTAGACGGAATGAAACAAGAGAGCTAAACTCAGGGCTGATTTAAAATGGCACAGATTTATCAAAGCCAATAAACCCACAAAGGTACTCACGAAGGGAAAACCATTCCTGAGCAACCGTCAGTGCGTCTCTTGTGTTGTCTTCAGTGATGGCAACAATGCTTAATAGTGCTAATGATATGCTATTTTTTGTAGTTAGTCTTTTTACATTTTTCATATATTCATATTTTGGAGATTATCTGCCAAAGATTTAGTTGCTTTTCAGGAAAAAAAGAAAAAAAAAAAAAAGTGCATTTTTAGGAAGCTTGAAGAAAAAAAAGTATAGTGAATGAGACCTGGCTGCAAATCAAACAGCATGCTATGGACAGGAGGGCAGTTCTCTTGTCTGTATTTTGGGTGCTGTATAACATAGAGATCAGCACTGGCTAATTAAGGGCTACACAAAACTGTAATCGGGTAATTAAAGACAATTCATGGCTCAAAGGATATGAACTATGCTAAGACAATTATTTTTGCCCTATTCTCAGCCACTAGGTGCCACTCTGTGCTATGAGAAGACCCTTGCAGCACCTCTGGTGAACAAAAAAGGCAATGACAGGTTTCAAGCTATTTGGGATTCTGTTCTTTCTTCCTGTAGATACAGATACAGATCTTCTTTATGTTCTCCATTATATTTTGCTATCTATGTGTTCAGACAAACAGAATTAACTGTACCGTGTTAAATTTGACTGGATGTTTCTTGATTTTTGAAGAGTAACTTCTGCAGCCTTCCAGCCCTATTACTGCAGAAGAGTAAATTGGGGAGAGGCATAAAATATATAAATGTAGCGTGCTTGCTAAGCATAGCATTACTAATTCAATACAATTATTTTTCAACTAAGCAGCTGAAAAAGATATGTAGGAACACTAAAAGTTAAATCAACATCGTATTGATATACAAAAGTGCTGATGGTGCAAGGGGAATACAAACCAATCAACAGACTAATTGTTATCCAGAAAAATACTAATAGCTTCTCATTATCACAACTACAACATATCTATTAGATAGAAAGGATTGTATCTCTGTCTTCACCTGCTCATTAGAATGGTGCCTCACTTATTAACATTCAATTAGTAGAAAACTTATTCTGTTTTCTCTTGTGTAATGTCTTCTCAAGAGCTGATAGTTATTTCCAAGGAGAGAATTCACTTTATAATGACATTCTGCCCTTCTACCACTGAAAAATAAGAATAAAAACAAAGAAAGAAAAAACAAAGCCCTAGCAAGTCAACCCTCAAAACCCTGTTCATAATCCATTCTTGGCCTTTTTTCCAGCTCAGCTGCTTCTGAGTTTATTCATTCCTGCAAGCTGATCACCCATACCATGGGTCCAAGAATGTCATTAAAACAAAGTACACTCAGTGTACTGCTATAGCAACACTGAGTCTTTGTTACTGAGGGTGGCTTTATGATGTATTTCTCCCCTTTCATCACAGTTTGTGCTAAGTAGAGGTGGGTTATTGGCATACCTACAGAATCGTGGACAGCTAGGCCATGCCTCTGTGATTCTGCTAATCATGCTCCTTGTTGGAAAGTGGAGAGTTTCTAGAGTGCATTAGATGAAACAGTACCACATTCCTCAGCATTTATTTCTGGTGAGAAAGATCTGTCTCTGAATATACATTGTTTTGCTGATCTTTCTGCACCTGCCCTTACTGCAAAGCTCTTTTTGAAAACAACAGAAACTCCAAGATTTCTCACTGCCACCAAGCTCATACATATGAATGACCACCTGATGTGACTTATCCTGTTGTGAAAATGGATGGACTTACTGTCAAAAGAACCTCTACATTATACATTAGGCTGTATTCTCAGAAAATTTTAAGTTGATCATGCTCCAATATTATCTCTGGACACTGCTTGAGCAGTCACATTTTCTGACTGATTATTTCTTGTATTCCAAGTCTTCATAGTCCAACTCTCAGCATCAACTAAAACAATGAATTGGAGATCCTAGTGAAAAATGCCATTGCCTCTCTTGAAACCAAATTGCTCTATTTCAATGTATAGTTGCAACTGTTAATGAGGATGTAACTTCTGATAAACATTCTTACAAAACTCACAGGTATCAGACTCAGACAGCCCTTATTGCTGTATGCTTGATTTTTCTGGTGTTTCTTGTTTGGAGGTAATTTTTAGAATATTAGAAGCCCTGACATATTTTACCACACTTGGAAGATCTTATAGAGATAGAATACCAAATGCAAATCTTAATCCAGAGGTAAATAATTTTATTTTTTTCATCCTCGGAGGAAGGAAAAAAATAAAAGGTACTACCTTCTTGCAGAAACTACTACCAAGAATTAGACAGACAAATTACATGGCTGTTTTCAGTGGAAAGAAACCCAAATTCCAGTCATGGTCCTCCAACTTTCATATCAGCTATTGGCTAAAAAGACACTTCTGAGATCTCAGACAGAGCTGAATATGCTTCCTTTGTCTCCACCACTCATGCAAAACAAAAGGATGCCATGACAACCAAGCAAGCATATTTCAGAGACTCTAGTGTCTATGCTGACTGACACTTGCAGAGCTTAGCACTACCTGTTGTAACCAGTATAATTGATTTCATTGTTTTTATAGCATTATGTTTACAATACACACACTGGTACTCCATAAACCCATTATTCTTGTTCAGCTGGTTCCTCAGATTCAATAAATGTACAAAATGAGACATTTTACCAGGCTGCCTCATGATATCTGGGTTGGACATTACGTTCTCTAGTCAAAAATCTCCAGCTGCTCTTTTCATTCCTCACCTAATACAGTTTAGTTTGAAGTAAATTCATATACAAAACTAGGTTACAGGCATCTAACATCTGTCCTCTGCACAAGACCACATCTTGCATCTAAACCAGTTGCATGTGAAGTAAATGCATTGGTCTTAGGTGTTAGAAGAGCTGCTACAATTAGGCAAGTGAGGATAGTCCTCACTTTAAAACTTCACCAGAAGGGGCAAGTTGTGAATTATGCTCTTCCATCCACCTGCAGCATGCTAGGTTGTCACAGAGAAAGAAAACTCTTCAGACATACCAAGGAAAAGTGTGAGAGCATTTTTTTCAATTTCAAAAAGTACAGTTCTTAAAACACGTGCTGTTACTTTGCCTATTTACAGATTGCTTATGATTAGTGGAACATGAAAGATCCCACTAATGTATTTTCCATTGTGATGAAACATACCTGTCTATCTATTCTGAGATTTCAATGAATACTCCAGTAGGGCTTTAGACACTCAAAAAAGGCTACAGACATTAAACTCATTTGCTTGTGGAACTGTCTTCTTTTGCTTCTTTCAGGCTTCACAGCTGGCCAACTTGATCATCGGACCAGATGTCAAGCTTGAAAACGTCATAAAATACTCGCAGTCTTGAACACTAACAAGAGACCCTACAGTTTCTGGGAGACATATTATTTTGATTAAGTGGAAATGGATACAAAAAGATGAGACTGTTCTCATTGCATGGCAATGAATAATCATCTTCGTGTGATGATGATATCAAAACAAATCCTTTCTTCTCATCAAATATTTTTCTGAAATCCTTAAAATAGGCAATGAGTTTGTAGTACGCAAATGACTCTGTAAGATATAAAGAGCACAAGAACTCTATCTGATAGAGCAAAGTCTCAGCTATGAAACACTAATTTTAAACATAGTCACCACCATTATCTGTGCATTTCCAACAGCAGTGAGTGCATGCTATGCTTGTAAAAATCTGCACCAGTGGAAGTGACCCACTGTTGCTGTCAGCCCTTCTGAAATACACCACTTACTGCCTCACTGTGCTCCCATCCACTGTTTGGTCTCCATAAGCATTCAGTAAGCATTGATAAATGTCAATGAGTATAATTTTTTCCACATGGAGGAATTCAGCGGCACCCCTTTGCTTCATATAAACTTCCATGTCAAACATTGTTTTCTCAGACTGCCCCTCTTCTGTTATCTGTCATATGACAATAAAATATAATTGGAATATATCTGCCTCTGATATCACTGGCCAATTTCATAAAATAGGAGGCATTACTTTCAGAGCGGCTCCCATAAATGAAATCAGGCAAAAAGGAATACATTATTTAAAGCTGCAATGCTGAGACTGTATTACTGGATATAGCCTTCCTGTCAGCCTCTCCTGAAGCTGCCAAGTTAGTCTCCAAGGAGCTATCTAGGGTGTTAAACTGCTTCATCAATCCTGAGTGCCTCCAACCCTTTGCAGAACACAGTAGAACTACTGCAGTGAGTAATAATCATTCTCTAAAATGAACATCCACATTCAGAAAATTCTTCCACTCACACGGCTTAACTTTTCCACATACATGGCTTTGCTTGTGGGCTTTGCTTTCGACCATTAGCCAGGAACACGCATCTCCATTTCCAGTCCAGGAATCTAGAACACCCAGAAGGAGCACACAAATATTTCATAATCTGAAAAAAAAAAAAAAAAAAAAGCTGTGAAAAATTGGTTTCACCCTCAGTTGAAACAGCCAAGGCAGAATTGAAAGGACAAAACAAAAACAAAAACACCTTTAAATACTCAAAGCTAAGCAACGTAAGGCATTCAAACTGGATATATTTATTCATGGCCATAGCCAATTTACATTCAATTCTAAGCTTCATATAATTTGGATTCAGACTAGGATCATGAGCAGAAACCACAGATGGAAGATTTTATAATTTCTATACATAAATGCATTTCCCTTGACATCTCTGGAAACTTCTTTATTTCAGTCTTGCCTGGAAAAGGTGATAGGCAGAAACCTGCTACAATTCCTAAAAATATTCATATTCTTCCTGTCATTTCTGATCAGCTCTTTTCCTACAAGAATTGAGTTCTCCATCAGTGGAGTTACACAAGATCCACTTTTTTATTTTTTAACATTCACCTGAAAGCACTGAGTTAACTATTGAGGAGATTTGAGATCAAGTTCCATTCATGTATAGATAAAAAACTGCTCCTGCACTTCTCACCTGCACGCTGTATGACCATTCCTGAAAACAACCACTGGTTAAATGAGATCAGTGAGAACACATATTTGAGTGAAGACCCATCCCCATGAGAGGTTTGATACAGATGAGCATCTACTGCCGTAACACAGCCTGTGATGCTATAATACATACCTGAAAATCACCAAATTTGTTTAAAAGCCTGGAGCACACCTGGATTCCTGACTGATATTGGTGCTATGGAGCTGCAAAAGCATGCATATACTTCATCAGTTTTGTTATGTAAGAGATTCCCTGACACTGCAGCAATGAGATTACAATTATTATTGCCATAATGTTTTTCTTGATGGCACTAAGCTGATATGCTGAAATTGGACATGAATCTTTCAGCATTTCTAGAACTCGTTAGCACTTCAGACTTTCTTTGGTAAATGTCTGGTCAGTGTATGATTTAGGTTTATTTAGATGTTATGATATATATTATGATTTAGAAACCTAAATTTTCCTTTATTTTTCAATAATCTAACTTATATCATAGATAGACTCGTTACAACCAGCCAATTCCATAGTATACCCAGTGGAATCCTACTCAAAAAAAAAAAAAAAAAAAAAAAAAAAAAAAAGCATCTAATAGATGATCTAAACCTCTATTAGTAGATAAAAACTATCTTTGCTCTTCCATAAAATTTAACTCAAGTTTCAGATCTCTGAGCTGATTTTAAATATTCTCCACAGTGAAGACCTAGAAGAGCTAAGGTCTTTATGATGAACACCAAGTCAATAATAATACTGTGCTGGCTCAGCTAAGACGTAGGAGTACAATCCTTTCTTGAATACATACAAAGGCATCCATAACTAAGACCGTCACAGACATTGCAGAATTCTATTCCAAGAAAAAGAACAGCATCTTCAAACTTATCTGTATTTCCTACAGGGAAATATATGCATTTTCAGAAGAAAATGCTTTGCAATAAAATACATTGCCTCTCACAATTCTGCCACTGGAAAAGGGCTAACAAGTACTGTGATAGAAGTCATAGTCACAATTTGCAGACGTTGGTTGAAAAACATCTCAAAAATTACACAACTAGAATGATTATACAATATTCCTCATTCAGTGGCCAACCTTTATATAAGGCCTGCGGAGCTCAAAGGTACAGGCAGGAGGAATTGAAAGTAGCCATTTTATTAACGGACTCAACTCTGCAACCTCAATGAAAAAATTCCCTAAGAATATGAGAGTGCCACACAACAGTTCTCAGAATAAATTTCATGTGTAAGGTCACCAAAGTAGCAACACTGCTGGCATTATTCAGTAAGGGTAGTAATATCCAACTTAGATATATAAGGAAGTACATGTACTTCATTTCAGTTCATATATTAAATTTGGATTGTGTGTACACTTTAAAAAGTTCCAGTATTTATTGTATTTATTTGAATTAAGCACGATTAACTGCTAGCCACCCACCTAAATAGGGAAGGAAAAATTAAGATACTAGTGTAAGTAAACTTTGTGTAAGTAAACTTGTAAACTGTGCTAGTGTGTTAGAATTGAACTGTAACCTTTAGTCTCATACTGATTTCTGTTGTTCTTGCATTGGCTTGGCATTCTGAATCCTCACATAAGATATGCCAGTTCATAAGTACACATGCATACACATTTTAATTAATTAATTTTATTGATTTAAAGTTTATAAAAAATAAATTCCTCATAGGTTTGATTATATATGTTTTATTGCTATTGTTTTAATTTTCTTCTGCTGCGGGCAAATTCTACCATAAAAAAAAAGCCAATAAATCTTGATTCAAAACTCATAATCCCTACATAATATTGCAAAAGCAGCAAAATATGAGGCTGTGCAGCAGCCCTCACTTTAGTTAAAAGTAGTTTTAATGACTTCATCCTTCATGGTTGCCCAAAGCACCCTGTGAAATAAACCTTTAACTCTTACATCGTTTCTGTCTTAAGGGTAATGAGCCATATGTGAAGACATCTGCAATGCCTGGAAAGAATGATCATTAATTAGAGAGAAGACAGGACACTTTCTGATTGCTGATATGGAAAGAAAAGCCTTTCAAAAAGTCACTGGGATTAAAAAAGAGTATTTGTCCTCTAGTTTGCTAGACGTGAACACTGTTGGTATGATTTTTAATCCTTGCGTGTGCTGGGAAGTAAAATTGCTGCAGTGTAAGAGCAAGACACCAGAGAGGAGATGAAGAGCCAAGAGAAGGAAATTCTGTGGAAAAGGCTAAGACAACAGCATATGTTGTTTGTATAGAAACTTCTTTCTGACTTATCCAGAGAGTCTGAAGCAAAAGCAGGGCACAGACTGTAGCCTTAACCTCTTCTTTTTTCCCACTCTAATTGCCCTTAGTTTACAAGTTTCAAGGTCAGGCACTTTAATCTAGTAATTTTCTTTGGATCGAGGTGAAGCCTTGTCATCTCCTCCTGACTGAAAATCCATTTTGAGTCACATTCATTTACACCTTTATGTGGGCACCATCTGGTGTCATGCACACCATCCTGCAGGGACAGCCCCATTACACCCTCTCAATGAAGCATTTTCCTCCAGTAGACTGGAGTTTTTGTATAAATTTTTAACTTCTTCATTGGTAGCAGTCCTTGGCTTTTTCCAGGTCTGGAGAAGAAGAGCTGAAAGTGTTTTGCAATAGAAAGAAGCAAAAATACACTCACAGATTAGAGAAAATAATTTACATGGAGAAGCAGAAAGAATGATTCCTGGCAGACTGAGATAAGAGGAATGAATCATCACCTTGCTGATCTCTCTCCATTGATCATAAAGGGAAATGAGACAGCTAGTTCAGAACAGATGCCTGACTTTTAGACTCCTGAAGCTAGACGATCATAATCCCTGTCAAGCTTGAGAGATGAGTGCTTCAGAGCCCAAAGTTCTACGTGTTCTAGAAGGTAACTCCCAGCCAGAAGTCTGTCCTGTGATCAACTTTAGCGCCAGTTCAACTCAATCTCTCAAATTGTATTATAACGACTTACTTGGTTACTATAATACATTCTGTAAGGATGGGTATATTTGCTAGGAAACTCACCCGTTTACAGCCTTGCAGGTTTATTTTTCCATCACATAAAACAGATATGTATGTAAATATCACTGACTTTTACAGGATTTTTTTTCTACTTCTCTGTCTCCATCAAAGTCCATGTCCTAACAGATATGAAAACAAGCAAATTGTAGGTTATGCATATACCATTTATATATTTGGCATGCTAACTGATCAATAATAGCATATTGCTTTGTAATGTGAAAAATCTCAGTATATAAAACAGAAAAGAACTAATTGTGTTCAGTTCAGAAACAACAGATTGGGTACCTGGGTCAGGAGTAAGAAGGCACAAGCTGACCCCCTAATCATGTTAAAGCATGAAGGCCATGACTCTGAATTAGTAAACTCTGCTGGTATATAACATCTAAGCCAGAGCTGCTTGACAGCATGTCAATTTATAACATAAAAAGCAAATGATTGGTCTGTCTCTATTCACTTTCAGCTAGACAAACAGCTGAAGCATATTGTTTCTTATTTGAAAAAAAATAATAATTTTTCACAGTTACTTCTTATTTTATTGTCATTATACTATTATTCTGTATAATTTATTACAATTTCCTTTCATTTCATTTTTTTAAGTGATTTCTTTGTGCCATTGAAGACTTCACAGAGAAGTAAAGAACAGAACTTTGTGAAAATGTCCTTTGTGTTTAATAAAAAGAAGCATTATTTCACCAGGAGTTCCAGCATATCAATGCTTTCAGTTTTCATCAAATACAACTTGTCCTCAAATCTTAATTTCTTCATAGCTATTTAAATGGAAGCTATGATCTTCGTGAATATGTACTCTGATTTTTCCCAAACAGAGTTTGCTCAGCTAAGGAATTTGGCCCTGTGAATCTACTCCTAGAGGCGTGACAATTGCTAAATGAGGATTTTGGTGCATTGTGGGAGTTTCTGGAGTATAAGTCCTTGACAGATGGAGACAGCGCCTGATCAACTCTACTAGATTCAAGCCAGCATCATCATTAATGTATATACATAACCTATGTAAGTTAGAACATTTGAAAAAAACAACAACAAAAAAATGCCAATGGAAGTCTCCAAAAGGATCAGCCTGTTCTTGATGTTGCTTTTAATTCTAAGTAACTAGATTGCTGCTACTACATTCTCTAGAAACAGAGTGGTCCGCTGAAAAATCACTGCCTTTTGTCCAACAAGGATAATGGCATCTCAAGGAATCATCAGGTACAATGTTTAGGACAGCATTTACAGAATTTAGGACACTGAAAACATTGGTAACTTCTTAATGGATAGCAACAGACACAGCAGCTTCATAGCAGCTTTTTGAAGGACTGTGGTTCATGCAGAGTAAGGGATGTGCAAGTCTCTCATGCTATTTCTTAAAGTCATCAGCCATTCAATGCAGTGAATGACTGTAGCATATAAAAAAAAATTACACCATCCTTAGACAGTGCACATATATTACAAAGGAAAATGAATATGGTGGTACTACTCAGTGCTGACATCGTAGTGAAGAGCATGGAGGAGAAAATCACTGCTATCGGAGAGATAGGCCTCAGGTGACACTTGGAATTAAGCAAACCTGACAGAAAATAAATGTCTATCTTGAACCGTTAGGAGAAGATTGCTTTAAATATGGGTTTTGCTCCAAACAACAGCTTGGCAATTTGTGATCTTTTAAAGGAAAACCTGTTTTCTTTTGCTTGAAACATTTATGGATGACAGCCCAGTCCTCAGTGACAGATGCTGATAACAAAAACTACAGCTGACAGAAATTCTCATCATAAAAAAAAAATAGTATTATGACTAAGAAATCCACCCTGCCAATGCTGATTTGTAGCCTTAACTTGTAGCAGACAAACATTTTGATTTTTCTAACATCAGAGCCTAAGTTTAACTGGATAGTTTTTAATATATGTATTTTTTCTGTAGCCCAACCTGCTTGGCACTTCCTTGCTTGCGTTACAAGAAACAACAGAAGCTACATTATTAGTTTCAGGGACAAGAGATAAGCAGGCAGTGATTTTCAGGACTGACGTTGCAAGCCTGGAAATATCAATAGAAGGAGAACTGTAACGCTGAAAACGGAGTCAAAAGCAGGAAAATAAAAAGGAGATTACTAAAGTAAGCCTTGAATTCTGCCTCAAAACAGATGTGATAAAATTCCCTAGGTATTTATATCTTTCAAACGTCTTTGTAAAGGTAGTTAACATATTTATCATTGCACATCTGGAGAATCAGGTTCCTGAAGGCAAGCAACCCTGACTGACAATATTCAGAATTGCATTTTTGCGTTTCAAATAGAGCTATTCCTGATACTCCCTGCTGGGAGAACAGGGATGATCTCAACAGGGTGAATCACTTCAGCTATCCAAATCATGTTCTCTTTATCCAACAAGTCCTCTTTAGTCCACATTTAGTTCAGTGAAGGCACACAGGGACTAATAAGGCACAATTCATCTGACCTCTTTAGGTGATTGCTTCAGATCACATCCTGAAGAGCTGTCGGGTATCATTCTTTCATGTCAGTAAGGGAAATTGAGAGTGACTAAGACAGGCTGACCTAAAGTGAAGTGAAACCACCCCAAAATCACTGGTTAGAGGATAAAGATTGTTTGGTGGCCAAACAGGACTTCTCTGGCACAGTGTTGCCCAGACATTGAGATGAGAGAGTTCAGAGGAGACCTATGAAGATGCTCAGAGGATGAAATCACCTCTCCTATGGAAAACGGAAGCTGGACTTCTTTAGCCTGGGTATAAAAATGCTCTGGGGAGACCTCATTGCAGCGCTCCAGATCCTGAAGAGGAATACAAGCAAGATGGGGAAGGACTCTTTGTCAAAGAGTGTGCTGACAGGAGAAGGGGTAGTGACTTTAATGTTATGCAGATTAGACATTAGGGGAAAAAAAATCATTTACTGTGACAGTTGTGAGGTGCTGAAACAGGTTGTCCAATGAAAATATGGATGCTTCATCCCTGAGGGTATTAAAGGCCAGGTTGGATGGGATCCCAAGCAACCTGGTCTTGTGAGAGTCCCATGGCAGAGGGGTTGGACAATGATAATCTTTAATCTCTTCCAATCGAAACTATTCCAAGACTTTATAATCAAATCTAATTTTGGCATTTGTAATAGCTAAATTTGGATGTTGGGACTCCAACACACACAGGAAGCTGCACATTTATGTTTAGTACCTTCCATCAATGTGGCAGCCGTTTATCCCCATACAAACATCTGCTTTTTTTTTTTTTTGCCTTCCATCTTCTCCACAGAAGCAGCTACCTTCCTTTTCCTTTTCTTCCTTGCAGATAAGCTATCACATTTCCCCTGTATCTCCCTGTCACCTTCTCTCTTTCTCCCGAGCCCTTTGTATTTAGTTGATGATTATTATAAAAATTCAATTTTAATACCATTTATGTTGAAAATGTTGAAAAAGTACATCTCTTCAAGTCAAAATGGATACATGCCCTCCTGTCACAGGAGTGTCAAAGACATACAGACCTGATAGCAGCAGCCCATTCTCTGTGTGTGCTATTAGTGTGTTTTCACAGTTCTCAATCCATGGATACCCAAAGGTTGTGGCAGATCTTTGAGACAAACTTTTAAAAGGTTTCTTGAAGTAGGGATAAAAGCCCCACTTAGATTTTCCTAAAATTTTGGATTATTTTTGTTCATCCTTTGTTGCCCTAAAATGATAAAGCTGCCTCACTCTATGTGCTTCACATGATATTATTCTTCTCAGGGTCTCATCATTTTGGAGCAACTGAACCACAAACTGGCAAGCTCACCAAATGAGGGAACATAAGTGTAATTGCACTTAATTGACAAGGCATCACACACTGCAAACTACAAGTTCAAGGGCAGAAACATTAATGGCAGCAGCATGTATATATAGTGGCAGTTATTTTTGATCAGGAATAGGATGCAGAGATGTTTTAATTGCCATACTTAATGTTATACATGCCGTGCTACATTTAACCTATTTGAAAGCTGGCATGCAGGTTGAACAGCATTAGAACATTAATAAATTGCTGCTGCTTGTGGTTCTGATTGAAGAAAGAATACAACTCTAAGCTCAGGCTGCACTGTAGAAAAATGTACTGTTTACTTAGGGGAACAATGCTTCCCTTATTAACTTTTCTAATGCTGCAGCAAAGGTTACACAATTATTTTTTTCAAGGTGAGTCACCTCAAATTCCTGTAGTGTTTTCATGTTTTCTGTTAATTGCAGAGAAATCAGAGTAGGCAGAGGTTTGCATAACTTCAGGACACAGTGATGTCCATATAGACCATGCCTTCCTTCAACTTAGATGTCACGTCATATTCATTCATCTCACACTGACTGCACCTTTAATGTTCTTACCCAATGGAAAGCAGTTAAGAGCAATATACATTTTTTTAGAGGATCAACCAAAGGGTCGGATTACAGTTTCAAAGAGGACTGATTATCAGTCAACACTGTGTACAGTGTTGAAAATTGGCAGGGAAATTAAAATAAAAACCAGATGTAACCAATATGATTTGAGAAATCCTGTCCAAAAAATAAAACAGCAGAATTCAATTATGCTTTCATGAGCATACACCAAAACTCTCTGTAACTGCTGTACAGTATAGGCACATTTCAAACACAGATAAGTTTTATGTTCATGTTCTGATCCTAAGTCCTTTATACTGTCACGAGAGATGTATTGCTATGAGACAAAATGAATAGTCTTTGCTTATAGGAAGGCTCTGCTAGTCATAAGACTGCAGTATTTTTAGTATTCAGAGGTAGAAGAGTGTGTGGAGTTAAGTGTATATTCACTTTACCATTTTCTGAAGGGATAAAATCTTTGGTTCCACTCTTTATAGAACTGATTCCACATCCATGCACATAGCAAGTAATGCGAGGACTCAACTAGTACAGGAGTGTCCAAGTCACAGCTTCAAATTATTTTTTCTTGCCTTTATTCTCTGTGTTATCAAATGTGCCTTTATACAAATTAACAGGGACCAATTAGCAGGAGCTCTAGATAAGCCTTTATATGTTTGATTATATAGCAAAGAAATTAAATGACCGGTGTCTTATCTTCAAGTTACAAAACTAAAACAGCTAACGAGTACAGTGCAAGCGCAGATCAATCCTCACAGGACTGACACATTCAGAATATAATTGCAATTAATGTTTTAAAAGTTGAAGGAATAACCGCATGCATCAGTACAGTTTAGGGGCGAGAGTGGACAACAGGTTGGCCATGAGCCAGCAGTGCGTCCTTGTAGTCAAGAAAGCCAGTGGAATTCTGGGGTGCATTAAAAAGAGCATGGACAGCTGGTTAAGGGAGGTGATCCTCCCCCTCTATTCTGCCCTGAGGAGGCTAGATGTAGACTAGTGTGTCCAGTTCTGGGCTCCCCAGTTATAAAGACAGGATTCTCCTAGAAGGAGTCCAGGCAACAAAGATGATAAAGGGCTTGAAAATTTCCCATACAAAGAAAGGATGATTAACCTGGGTCTTTTCAGCCTGGGGAGAAGTCGTCTGAGAGGGGATCTGATTAATATTTATGAATATCTAAAGAAAGGTGAGAGGCAAATAGATGAGGCCAGGTTCTTCTTGGTTGTGTGTAGTGATAGGACAAGGGGTAATGCCCTAAAACTTGAACATAGGATGTTCTGTACTGACATGTGGAAGAAGTTCTTTGCAGTAAGGGTAACAGAGCACTGGAACAGGTTGCCTAGAGAGGTTGTGGAGTCTCCCTCTATGGAGGGGACCATCTTTCAAGACCCATCTGGACACCTTCCCATGTGACCTACTGTATTAAACCTGCTTTAGCGAGGGGGCTGGACTCAGTGATCTCTTAAGATCCCCCTTCTGGTTCTTCAATTCTGTGATTCTGTGAAGTTAAAGAATTCACAGAGCAATAAGTTTGTATTACAGCCAGTCTTTTTAACGTCTGTTTAATAGATACATTATGAATGCCAAACACCAGACGCATACAATCAAAGAAAAAATATTATAGAAGCTATTACAAGATTTTCACTTGTTTCTTTTCTTTGCCATGCACTAGCTTGGTAATGGTATTTTGTTTAAGAACTGGACTTGTATAACTGCTTCAACAGTGATGACTTCAGGGACACCCACATAAGAAACAAAAATCAGTAGATTACACAGAAACACATGTACCTTTTAGAAGTTCACTGTTGCAGTTTCACTTTGAGCTTCTTTTCTTTTATTCTTGGCTGCACAGATTTGCCTTATTACTTTCGATTCATGATTTATAATCTCATAGAATGTGTAATGGAATATGCATATTTTTTGTCAGTAGCAACACTTCAGGAAACCTTTCAAGAATGGTGCAGGAATATAATTCAAATCACTTGACTTTCCACTCACCCACTGCTGGGCATCTCCAAGTTTTCAGGAGTTGTTTGGCCTCTTGAAAACCACACTAGTTTTATCACTGATTTCCTGCTCACTTATTAAGAAGGGAAAGAAGACACGGTGTTATAAAAATGCTGATTTCCATGATGGAGACGTGTTTAAGGCCAGGTTCGATGGGGGCTCTGGGCAAACTGATGTAGTGCCTGATTTGGTGATTGGCAAACAGCCCATGGCAGGGGGGCTTGGAACCAGGTGATGTTTGAAACCCCATCCTCCCCACACCATTCCATGATTCTATGATTCTATGAAGACGCATGTTATTGGGGCCCTGGAAATAATTGTTTGGAAACATTCTGAAGCCCTCGTGACTGAAGGTCTCAAAAACATGCTAAGCAAATATTTGCGAAGAAGAAAACATGTACTTTAAGACACTGCCTTCAAGGTCTTACAGGCTTTTTCCAGGTTGTGTGATAAGATTTTATACAGAACTGCATTTTTAATGCAAACACACTCACATCTAAACAACACAGAAGATAATACTAGCAAGTTAGATGTGCAAGAAGAACAAGCATGGCTTAATAATTGATAAACTTTAATTTAATAGTTATTATCAGGTAGATGGAGGTAATAAAAATGTAAGCTTGCAAATTAATAAATTAAATTATCTTTAGAAATGAATAAATCTACCAAGTAATTATCTGTTCCAATGGAAACACCTTTTTTTTTTTTACAAAATACAGGTCATTAAAATTAATACTTTGAAAAATATTATGTTGGTGGAAGAAAAAAAAAAAAGAACAGAAAGAATTATATCTATCTAGTAAATAATTTGTGCCTGGCATTGCAATACATGCTCATCTTCTTATCCTCCAAGAACTTGCAGTTTTTTTTCCAAATAGGGACCATAACCATGAGCGCAGACCAATATTGTGTTAAGGACAATATTAGCATTTGAACAGCAGGGAGGCTCAAGTTTCAGTGCCCAGAAATGTTTTCTGTCAAAATTTAATTTAGTGATATAAATGTAACCAATGAGAGGAGTGCCGTGGCAGAGTAATTTGCAATTTGTTTTGTATTTACAGTACTCCACAAGAGTAAATAAGTGATGTAATGGCTCTGAGGGCATCACCATGATGGCTGTTCAGGGTAACAGTCACAAGATTACTGTTTCTGAATAGCATGCATTGTGGTGGGAAAATGAGTTTGGACCATCCCTTTGCAACTTAGGGGAAAAAAATAAAAGAGAACTGCATGAACCGTGTCTCCTAAATGACAAAAGGAAGGAAAGGGAGTGTCTGTGATTTCCAATTGATTTCAAAGCTCCAGGTCTTAAGAATAAATAAAAAAAAACACAGGAGAATAAAAACAGCATGCAGGTTCATGACATTATTAGTCACAGACAGTTCCCAGTGTTCACTGTGAGGTAGCTCTAGCTCATCAGAGAAAATTAGACTACGGGAGGTATTAAAAGTGTGAGTCTGGCTGAACTGTATTTTGTACGGATTTGGGTTAATATGTTTTGGGCCTAGACTGCTACTGTGTGTCCAACACTACCTGGCACCAGCTACCTCTCTAGAAATCATATGCAGAATTTGATCTCTATTTCCACATCCTGGGCATAGTCCTAGAAGCCATAGCTTTTAATTTTGCTGATATGTAAGTGAAATGGATTGAAATCTGATGTTTTGGCTTTCTCTCCTAATAGACAGACATAATATCCGTAAGAGCTTTATTCAAAATCAGAGTAGAGAAGCCAGTGAACATAAAGGCGAAAGAAGCAAAAGAAACAGCCCTTTTAGCCTCCTAGCCCTGCTTTTCAGGATTGAAGCTCTTGGGTTTCCCTCTTTGGCAGCATAAGTCTCATTGTCTTTCTGAAACACTGGAAAGTATCCTGTTTGACATTCAAGCACTCAGAAGTCCAAATCCCAGTAAAACTGTCATGAAGTTCATGAATATTTTCCTCCTATACCTGTAGGAGCATTAGACTCAGAAAGAAAATTACAGGGGAAAAAAATTCATAGCAAGTGAAGACATGCTGCAATATCTAATGAGAACACAGCCTTTATTCTGATAAAAGTTCTTTGTGTTACTCCTTTATTAAGAGGGACCATGCCAATTTCTCTGTACACATGGCAGATCAGAAGGGGCTTTTATAATGCAAAGCCTTAGAGTATCTTCTGAATGTACCTGGCATTGCTCTGAATTTCCACTACCTACTGTTCCTCTTCATCTCAATCAAAGAGAATAGCTCTGAACAAAGATTAATGAAAATCATTATTAAGGTGATTATTAGCAGAGATTACTTTTGCTGTTAGTGTCTGAGACATTAATAATGCTCTGTTTATGGGTGAGTGCCATTTTCATTAAAGCTCCCACGTACACACCCTTTTTCTTTGTAAGATTGCAAACCAGCCTTAAATTAAAAGGACGAATGCTGGCAGCCTGGGTATAATTGTTGCTCTAGTCCCTTTCCTCAGAGGAAACAGATAAAATCAGCTGAAATTATTTCTTAATTTCAGGCAGAAATGAATCACAAAATCTGTCTATGGTATTTATTTAATCATATTTATTGAAATAAGTTACGTTCTCTGACATTTCACTGAAACATTCAGAAGCACTGAAAGACAATGCTTTTTTAATATCATAGAATCATAGAATTGTTTGAGTTGGAAGGGACCTTTAAAGGCCATCTAGTCCAACTCCCCCCACGATGAACAGGGACACCTACATCTCCATCAGGTGCTCAGAGCCCCATCCAGACTGATCTTTAACGTCTCTAAGGATGGGGCACACATCACTGGACAAACTGTTCCAGTGCCACACCAATCTTTTTTAAGTAAAAGTCTTTTCCCTTATATCCAATCCACATCTGCCCTCTTTTAGTTTGAAATCATTTCCCCTTCTTCTATCACAACAGACTCTGCTGAAGAGTCAGTCCATGGTGGCCCAGAGGTCTTTAAAACAAAATTTCCTTCAGTCTCAGTTTCAAGGATGTTACTTGCTAGAGAAAGCTTTGCCATTTATGGCCTATTTAATTGCACGCTTGCCAGCCATTTGATTCCAAAAAAATTTGAAAGACTGCTTTTCTTGTGTAAAAAGCTATTTTCAATCCCAAATAATGCAACAAGTACATAATTGCCATTCATCTCTAATTTTATGTCCACAACAACTGTTGATGTAATTATGGATGAGACAGATCTTGCTTGATTTTAGGTATTATAATACACATCTGTGCTAGTCACCCTAGGGTCTATTTCACACAAACCTACGGAGTGTGAATCATGTAATGAACTTCACATATGTATTTTAGGATGAATTATGTCCAGAATTTCCTCCTGCATTCCTCTGAACCGCTGTAGACATCAGAAATTTGGCAAGATGAATTAAATCTACGAATCTTACCTGTAAGAGATGTGGCTCAAGTCTTTTTGGCTCTCTGGATGACCGCAAAGTTCTGGTGAAAGGATGGAAAACCTTGGTGCAGAAAGTGCATCACAGAACATCTTAAACCAAAATATACACAAATTCTGATCTAATTTAAACTTTCCTGCTACCTCCTCTCAAGCCCTCATTCCTCTCCCTGCTGGAATTTGAATGGCTAACTCCCCCAAACTGTTCAAATATTTCTAACAAAAACATGAGTAGAAGAAATCACTTCAGTTAGTGAAAAGTAGGTATGTCTTTTAATAGGTTTATTATTAACCTTTTATGAAACCTGACTGGACTCATTTGCATGTAGCCAAAAAAAAAACTCCATCAGGCTCTCGTAATGATAGAATGTGGCTGAAGTAGAATTGCATTCATATTCCTGTTCCTGCAGAAAGCATGTGTGCAGTGAAAGAAAATTTTATATATGCAAGGCCACATCACAAGATTTTACTATTACTGGTCTTCTAAACACACATGGACACAGAGATATCTTAAGGAGTCTCAGCAGCTTAGTTTACTTAATCCTCAAGTATGAAGGGTCAGACAGAGCAAAAGCTCTTGACAAGAATCAAGTTTGATAACGGTTTCTACTGTGGAATGAGATTAGAAGAATAGCTATTATTGCTGCAGGGAATGACCATACACTAACGTGCTTTTTAGCCACCCAAAACACCTTGACCTCTCTCTCAGCCTCTGCCATCAGCCTCCGACATAGCAAAAGGTAGGCAGCAGACAATTTTGCTCACAGAATCACAGAGTTACAGAATGGCTAATGTTGGAAGGGACCTCCGGAGAGCTTCTGGTTCAACCATCTGCACCAGCAGCAACACTCAGAGAAGGGTGCCCAGGAAATCTCCAAGTTGGAAATCCTCTCAGGGCAATCTGTGCCACTGCTTCACCACTCACACAGTAAAAAACTACTTCCAGATATCCAGAACAAACATCCTGTGTTCCACTTTGTGCCCACTGCCTCTTCTCTGCCTCTTCTTCACTGGACACCACAAGAGCTCCATCGTCTTTGCATTCTCCTTTCAGGAGGTTATAGACATTTACAAGATTCTCCCATGCTTTCTCTTCTCCAGGCTAACCAGTCTCAAGTCTCTCAGACTTTTCTCATAGAAGAGGTATTTCAGGACCTTCACCATCATGCTAGTTCATTGCTGGACTCTCTACAGTATGTCCAGGTCTTTAGTATTGGAGGGCCCAGAAGTGGGCACAGTACTCCGAATGCTTTCTGAGTAAAGGTGAAGGATCACATCCTTTGACCTGTTGGCAGTACTTTGCCTAATGCAATCAAGAACACTGTTGTTTTCTTAGTAGGAAGGGCACATTGCTGACTTGTTCGACTTGACGACCATCAGGACCCCCAGGTTCTTTTCTGCAGAGCTGCTTTCCAGATGAGTGCCTCCAGCACATGCTGGAGCTTAGGGATGTTCCTCCCAGTGGCAGAGCTCTGCACTTCTTGAACCTCTAGAAGCTCTTACAGCCCAATTTTTCCAGCCTGTCTGGTTTCTCTGATTTCTCAACCAATCCTCCAAGTTTAGTATCACCTGTGAATTTGCTGAGGGCACACTCTCCCCCAGCAACCAGTTCATTAATGAAGATGCTAAACAGGGCTGGATCCAGTATTAACTCCTGGGGTACTCATTACATGAATCCTAATGGAAAATCTGGTGTGGAATGTAAACAGTAAAGTGCCAAGTACTTCAGTTTAATTCTGTTAAGCAGTAATGACTGAAAGGCAACAGATTTTTGCAACCAAAGCACAGTTTGAAGGTAATGATTAAGAAACTGAAACGATGTCTTTTCACTTTGTTTGAGAAAAAGGTATCCATTGGCTGCAATGTACAGGCTGGTGTCAACTAATACAGCTCATCTAGATCTTACAGGCCTCTGTGCAGTGCCAGATCACAGAATCACAAAATCACAGAAACAGTAAGTTGGAAAAGACCTCCAAGATCATCCAGTCCAACCATCTACCTATCACCAATAGTTCTCATTAAAGCATATCCCTCAACACAGAACCCAGATGTTGGGCTGTAGAATATATCTGCCCACTTCTTGTCCTTCATGTAGTAATGGATCAATTGTAATGAATAATAGAAATTTTTGGAAATAAGCCTTCAGTGGAATCAATTACAAATTGAATGTCTCATTACATGAGAGGTGCTCTGAAAGTGGTGTTATTTTGTGATGTTAGCCCACAACATCAGAGGAGAGTAGTAATGGTATGACAGTAGAGGCTGGATCTTCCCATCAGTATTCCACTATATTTTGTTGTTGTGTGACAAACGGCAGAAGATGGACAGTTGGACAAAATGGCATCTTGTATGGAAGTGCATATGAAGCAAAGGTGTATCATTGAACTTACTCACTTTGAAAAAAATGCATTCACTGACATTCATCAACTCTTTCTGAACATTTATGGAGGCCAAACAGTGGATGTGAGCACAGTGAGGTGGTGGGTAATGTGTTTCAGCAGTGATGACAGTGACAGTGGATCACCTCTGCTGGTGCAGATTTTTACGAGCATGTCAGACAGGCTTCTGCTCACTGTGGCTATAATGCATAGCTAATGATGATTACTGTGTTGAAGACTACTGTTTTGTAGCTGAGAATTTGCTATATCGAATAGTGTTCTTGTGCTCTCTATATCTGTTGTAATTTCCATGAAAATAAATGTGAGGCATTACTTTCAGAGCAACCTATGGGTATATGTATGACACTTTAAATGATAACGAGAATCTCTCCAGTTTCGATCTCCAAAAGGTAAGTCATATAATTTTACAGTGTTACCATAGATTTCTTAAGGACAGCTGGATGATTGATATATTGTAAATTGCAATACCTATAAAACTTGGGGTGACTGAGCAAGATTTGGGTTTATGTCTCCAGTGAAGCCATGAATTATCCGAGGAAATATGACAAGCAATTCATCAAAATAGAAACCACATAGTCAAACAAGAGTATATATTCCTCTAATGCTTAAGCCAAATCTGATCAGAATTCAAAATCAGGCTTTCTATGACTTCAGGATGCTCAGAACGCAGACCTAAAGGGAAATTAACGTCCAAATTGGAGGGCTGAGTATAAAGTAGTATAAAGTTTGAAGTCAGAAAAGCACACATATCCATCCTTTATCAATAAATACATATCCCTTTGCAACTTATGTATTAATATGTTGTGTTTTTGAGCTGAAACGCATAAGTTACAAAGGATCCTGCATCACTGGCCAGTGTGGAAGGTGGGGAAATCTCCCTCATCCTGAAGAAGAAAAAGCAGAAGTGACATCTGTCTGGCAGTCATGTAAGTCAAGAAAACGACTGATGAATTTTGTATTAGCCCAACCAGAGTTCTGCACTCTGGAGCTTATAGATGCCTTGACTTTAAATCCTGACTGATGTGACATGCTCTGCACTGCCTATTTATTTGGAACTTGCCCCATTTTAAACCACATCAGGTGGTACAGCAAAGGATAATAATTCTTGATGCAGTCTGCAGTTCAGAGCTTTGTTAAATGCTTTTTGTCAAGAGCCTGGAGAACTGAAATCCATCTTTTATGCACAGAACAAACACAACAGGAACAGCTGTAGCATCAGCCTCCCTGTCCTACCTCAGCACAAGAGATGGCCATGCTGTTTACCTGATCAGTCTTCCCTCCCTGTGCTCATTCCAGCTCCAGCATTAATGGCTGTTAGTAGGAGTGTGCTCTCTGATGGGGTCACCTGCCTAGAGGAGAGTATATTACTTGAGTATATTACATGAACCATTTCATGTTCTTGGAGGTGTTCAAGACCAGGCTGGATGGAATCCTGGGCAGCCTGATTTAGAAGCTGGTAAGTCTGTCGATGGCAAGGGGGTTGGATCTCAATGATTTTTAAGGTCCCCCCCAAAAAAACAAAGCCATTCTATGACTACGATTTGATCTCTCCCACTAAAAATAACCCATATGAGAAGAGAAAAAACCTAATGATTATTTCAGATTAACACCTTGTAGGAGACTGAAGGCCCTTTCTTTGGGTTCAGAACCATGCAGTCTTCAAAGCTTCTCATAAAAAAGCTTTTTTTCCAACTTCTGCCAGACCACATAAGCAAAGACAAACTCATACAAACAATAGCAAACATCAAAAGCGATTTGTCCTGAGATATGACAGAAATTGAATTGAAAGCATTGCAAACATGTATGCACACATATAAAGGAAGTGTCTGAGTACTTGAAGCCGAGTTTGCTGAACAAATGTTTCTCTTGTTATTCAGACTAAAGAAACTAGAGAAAACACATTCAGAAAGAAGGCTTTCTAAAGAAAGAGTCGCGAAGAGGGTGGAATAAAATAAGAAACATGAATTTGTTCATCACTATAAAGTTCCAAAGTGTAGAGCATTGCAGAGGCAGTAATATGGAACCCAAAGCACAATATGTGGTACATTAACGTGTTACTGTGGACAATTTCAGTTGATCCAAGAAGGTAACCTGGCTAATTACCTAATCCCAACATTGGAGCAGACTCATTCAGCCAACAGGTAGCAGCTCCAGCCCTGGGTCTGCTCTTGTGTGAGTTATCCGTGGGCTACAGCCTCCTTCATGCCAAACCCACTGCTTCACCATGGGTTTCTCCATGGCTGCACATGGAGATCTGCTCTGTGTTGTGCCCACGGGCTGCAGGAGAACCGCCTGCTCCACCATCAGCCACTCCTGGGCTGCAAGGGACTGCTGCTGAAGTTGCAGAAGCTTAAACTAAGATGAGCTTTTTAAATTCTCGTTTATCTTTCTCAAAATGCTTGAGAAGCCAGATCACCTCATGGAGCATTTTCGGAAACTTGGCTTTTTTTTTTTTTTCTTTTTTTTTTTTCTTTCCCCCAAAGATTGTCTGCCTGTGTGCCAAAACAGATACCTTTGAATGTTTTAAATTATTTATCTTTGCTTGTACATTGTTATTTTGAACACGCAGGTGGAGATATATGCGTGTTTTGATGTGATTCTGAATTTAAATATGCTTTTGGAGAGTAAGAATTGAGAGCAGAAGAAACAGATGTGAGAAAATTGGTGATGATCATCATCAGAAGCATTTGGAGAAATTCTTATTTTGGGATGTTGGGTGATCTTTCTTATGATAATATTTGAGAAATCTGTAAGCAGTATTTGAGTGAGTTCTGAAAGCTTTGACAATGTTTACAAGTTAAAGTATCTGTGAAGAGAATATTTCACATTAAACAAAGTATTTCCACTGCTTTTTCTCTTGTAAGCACCAATGGTAAAAACGTACCAGACATTCCTAATGTACCCTTGCTTACCACACAAAAATTCATTAATTTTGGATTATCTGTATTCTCAGATTCAAAATTTGATAACCCTGAAGAAAAGTTGTTTCAGAGAGTTCAAATCTAGAACATACCGAAATATATTGCAGAGGCACAAAGCCTCAATTCACCTGTTTCCATTTGGAGGACCAATACAAAAATGGGTACAAAATCCAAACACTCTCTAACTATAACATATGTTTCCCAGATCTGCAGAATTGTCTTCTGCACTCCCAAGTTATCACTGCAGTGCAGTTTCTGGGTCAAATTCTTTCCCTGGACTTATCGTGATGGTATTTTCTATATACAAAATGAAATGTTTACTCTGGAAATCTTATTTTCATTGAACACCTTTAGCAAAGTTGGATCAAAAGACTCTGTTAACGAGTATGGCTGTGTATTGCAGCAGTTCTGAAGGGTTGCTTTCTTTTCAGTTGCTGTTGTCTTTTCACGTAGGTGAATTCTAAACAATCACACTATCAGAAATAATATCAGAAAGTAAATGGAATAGATTGGATTTTCCCTAGATGTGGTACTTCCTTACAGAAGGCATGTATTCATGATGCTGAGTGAATCCTTCACTTTAATATTGAGAAGTGGTTCACAGCAAGGCATCTTAGGAGAGGCACTGTTACTCTTTTCATTTTTCCCATCAAGCTCTGCCTTGGCAAGGCTGTTGCAGCTCACATCAGAGCATAATTTACTTACGTATGACCCAGACAGGGGAGGTGAAAACTCATCCTATTTCTCATGCTGTCCCTTCTAAGAGCCTTAAATCTTAGAAAGACTGTGTTTACAACTCTGACTTGTCTCGGTGGTTTAAGAAATTATCCCTCTTGCTCTGCTCAGTGTCAACAGTAACCTGGTTAAGACTTGTCACTGGAAGACACTGTTTATAATAGAGAGTGTCAATTCTTGGACAAGATTTTGGAACTTATCTCAGGAGCACCCACAACTTGACGTGGAGCCATGGATGCTATTTAGGAAACTAAGGTGCTCTGAGAATGGGCCACTCTGTCTCCTCTGACATATGTCTATTTCCAGAAGAATCAGAAATCTGCAACTTATTCCAGCTCTCATAAAAGCACTGAGAAATAGAGTACTTACTGCAGGGAAAGCAATAATTGTTTTATTAAGTTGAAAAACTTGAAAAAAAAAAACAACACAATAATTGTATTTGAAAACAGATACCATAGATATAAATGAAATCATGATGGCTAACTTCCTACTCCTGGTCATGCTCCATACGGTTTTCATTCAGCTAGAAAGCCTTCTAAATATTTCACAGGTCTGTAAGATAGGTTGTTATCAGTAAAGAAGTTGCTGACTGTTGCTTCCTCCAGATGTATTCATCTGGAAACTAGATTGCTGGAGATTCATTTGGAACTCATGTCTCAGCTCTTCAGTGTCTCCTATAACACATAAATACACTACTTACTTGAGATACACATCTTTAACGCTATGCCCAGAAAACTGTTGACTATTTATTTATTTACTTATTTATTAGCATGTGAAGGTGTTTAAGGAATGTTGATGACCCCTGGTAATCCTGCTGTATTGGAATGAAAATATATCCACTGAAACAAGTAGGAAGTGATTTTAAACCACATAAAAATGGGGACCGAGTTTTTACATGGTCTGGTAGCGATAGGACAAGGGGTGATAGGAATGGCTTTAAGCTAAAAGAGAGAAGATTTAGGTTAGAAGTTAGGAAGAAATGTTTTACTTACAGGGTGGTGAGGTACTGAAACAGGCTGCCCAGAGCAGCTGTGGGTACCCCATTCCCAGAGGTGCTCAAGGCCGGGAACTGGGTAGGCTTTGCAGTCCTGTTCAACATCATCCTTTCTATCATCCTGTGATTCTATGAAAAATAGGTTTTCTTTACACACCTCTGGAAGATGTTGCAGAAGATAGGAGACATACGTAGTACCAGCAGGTTTAAAAGACTTTAAGCCTATAAACAGATACTTTAGGAAGTAGGCAAGAATTTACTTGGCACCCTATCCAACAGTCATAGTTGTTGAAGGAAGTATGGTGGAAATGGACTTCAGACTGGCCAGGCTCAGATGCTCTCCTGTCTTCCATTACCCAAAGGTACAGAATACCAGACTAGACAGAGTCACTGGGCATTCTGTAATGATGAAAGCATTATAATGATGAATATACATGATCTTTAAACTGATTGTAAACAGTTTGTTTACTCTTTGAAGAAGTCGCCCCTGAAAACCAGAAAGGATGGATTTAAACATCTATGTCTAATTCTCTGTAACATACATATTGGAAATCATATATTGTACAATCATAGCTAAAACAGCAACAAAAGTATCTCCTGACTGCTTCTTGAAAGAGACTGTCCTAAGTTCCAGGTGAGTTTAACAACTAACTGGGAAGACATCTCATTACTTCCTACTGGGCTGTTAGACTGAATAAAACAACACACAATTTTGCCTTCAGCCATCTTTAAGAAGGCGAATGTGAATTCAAATAAATTCATGTGAAAGAGGAGAACTTCAGCTGGTAAACAGAGAGAAACTTTCAGACAGCATTCTTCAGGAGAAACAGAAATGTAAGCTCAGTGCAAAACTCTGCTGCTGGGAGTTTCATTTTAATCAGTCATTTTCTTTTTGTTGTTTTTATTTGCACAGCAGTTCTGAACAAATTGAAAAGAGTTTTTTTTTCTCCTTTGGTGCAGGCTGGGTTCCTACCACTTGCATTGTAAAGAATTCAATTTCAAGGTGATAAATTCAAGAATACACAGATAAGGCACTTGTAGGAAGTGGGGGGTGGGCAGAGGAAAGACTATCAGGCATGAATGGAAAGTACAGACAAAATATAGAAAAAGGAGCAATTATCAACTGCATTTTACATACCAGAAACAGATAGTCTCCTTCAATCTCTACTGTTTTCAGCAAGAGAGAAAGTAGTGAGCTTTGCTGATGCTAATTTCATCTCTTCATTGTTTTGGTAGGATGTATTTAGATTTTCTGTGTGGATAAGCAAAACTAGACAGCTTAGGAGAGAGATAACGTACGCACTGAGCTCTTTTGAACCTTGGCAGCTTTCTGGTTTTAATCTCAATTTATTGTCCAAATTCTATCTCCCTAATGGCTAGTCTAAATCCTGATTTTGATTAAAAAAAAATATAGGCTCAGCTCAAACTCCATTTGAGGCCAGATGCTGTGTTCTGAGGTGGAAACATCACCTTCCTTAGGTGGGAACTGGGTAAGTTTTAAGCTTTGCAGCCATCACTGTCACCAATGTGCAATATGAGGTAGCAGTAAAGGAGTAGGGACAGATTATGACAAAGGAGGAGCATAGACAAAAGGACAGTCATGCTAGGTCAGCTAGATAATGCCTTGCCTTCAGTGGTGGCCAACAGCGACTGTCTGAGGATGAGAGTATGGTCATAGCAAACATACAGCAACACTGTGCCAGAGCACTCCCCCGTTCTTTGCAAATGCAGCTGAAGGACACCTTGAATTAGACTTATTATCTTAGTCCAGTACCTCTCAGTGTATTTTGACTCCAGAGGGGCATTTACTCAAAGTGTACTTTCAACACCCACAGCCTCTTTTGGCAAGGAATTTTGGATTTTCAGTCTCTGTTGCGTGATGCAATATTTGCTTTTGTTGTTTGTTTGCTGTGAACATTCTACCAGCTACCCTAGCTTGAAGATCCTGCTCTTGGCTTGAAGACTCTGGTTTCCACATGGGTAAAGTGAAAAATAATTTGCTATGAACCCTTTGTTCACCCCACAGAACTTCACATGCTTTTGTTATATCCCCTTCTAAATTGCCACTCATTTTGGCTGTAAATCTGCATTAAATATACTCTTCCCCCATCTGAAATCTGAATTAGCCTCAACTGCCTTTGCTGATCACTGGACTTTTCTAGTAGTAATATAACTTTGTAACAAGGACTAGAACTGCAAACAGAATTTAAGATGCAGACACACAAACATTTTACATTTTCTATTTATTCCATTTCTTTCCTAACAATACTTAATATTCAGTTTTCATTTTTTACCACAGCTGAGCACTGAGTTCAATAGAGCTATATATTATAACCTCAAGATCTCATTTCTGAGTAATAACAGTTAGCTCAGATCCCATCATTCACTGTGTGAAGTTTGGATTGTTTTTCCCAACGGATGTCACTTTACATTTATCTACCCCAAATTTTATCTACTACTTAATCATCCAGTCTTTTAGTCTTTTACAGTCCTTCTGCAGCACTCGACTGCTGGTTCTCACTTTTAATTCAGTAATTTAGCTTAGACTTCCCACTCCTGTGGCACACTTATGCTTTTCCTTACACTCTTGGAATAAAACACCAACAAACTTTGATCAAGATGAGATTAATGGAACTTTATGTTACATGTTTTTTTCTAGATTTCAAATATTTGCATGCTTATCTATACATGAAAGCCAGTCTTTGAAGCGGTAGAAAGTAACATAAGTAATATTTCTCATAGGAAAAAGGAGAAAGAGAGAGGAAGAGAGAAGAGAAAGAGAGGGAGTATTTGACAATCAGGAATATAAAAATATTATTCTGTATAGAGCTGTAGATGGTAATCTAGAGAGCATGTTGTATTTCATGGTAACCTTCCAGATGAGCTATATTAATGACGTCAAACTTTATGTCATTGTATAGGCTTTCCATATTCATGACCAAAACTACTTCATTATTACTGTTTCTGTTCCAGCAGAACTAAAGATGTGCTAAGAACCAACCTCCATCCCAGAGGGATGACAGCCCAATACACAGATTTAAGAAAGCAGTTGAGGACATGTGTAGGTCTAATCACCTGCTTAAGTTCCCTACAAACATCTGCTTCCCAGAATCATGGATGAACTGGGAACTAAATCACAGCGCTCCATTAATGTTCCTCAGCTGTGTTCTCTTAAAATTCTGCCTAGGAGCAAAAAATAAATATGATTGCTTTAAGGTGAGAATTTAAATCTTTAAGTTGCCATTTAAACAGATGGGAACAAGAAAAAGTTGTAATACACTCCTGCCACTACAGTCCCCAGGCCTGCCACATTTGCTGAAGACTTAGTGACATTAGAATAACTCCAAATTGTACCTTGAGATGTTTATTAAATAAACCACAGGAAAGCTAATGAACAAGCAAAAATAAAGAGGCTTAAAAACATGTCACTCATGGTTTGAGAAATGCAGTCAAATTGTATATAAGGCTTAACTGCTTTCAATGCAAACATTTGGCTTCAAAAGTTGGAAACATTATTCTGTAAAACTTCTTATTAATTATATTTATTTCGTTTTGAATTCAAAGCCTGGCCAGCATCAATTTATTCCACTCAACTTTATCAGCCCAGCAATGTTATTCTTCAGTTTTACTTTCAGTCTGGCTCTGTCTGATAACATTTTCTGATCGATGAAAAGGCAGAGGTTGTTACCAAAAGTAATGGTATGTTATAAAGCTGTTCTAGTCCAACAATTAAAAGCATTTTATTATGTAATAAAACCAGTGCTACTTTTTTCATTGCAGCCGCACAACATTAATTCAGACACTAATTTGCACGTTATATTACTGATGGGGGGCAAAAATGCATTTGATTCCATCAAGCACAAAAATCATATATCCTTAAATAAATTAATAACCAGAGTACTTGGTAGGTTGTAATGCGATCCTCCATAATTGAGACAAAATGTATTCATAGCTATTGATTAGATTCAACTGTCAGAATGGTCCTTCCTGAGCTGGGTGATATGGAAAGTCATTAGCATGAACAGAAGGTAGAAATAACCTTCTGCTCTGTGCATTTTTAGAATAGCCGAGTATTTACCAAGGCTGCATTAAACAGCATGGCTAGGAAGAGTTTATTCTCACTGCTCCTATCTACATTTCTGTAGTCAGAGAAATGTATGCAGAGGAGAGTTTATTCCTGACAGGAATTTGTTACTTTTTTCAGGTGTGCATTTCTCTTGGCTCACGTTAAAGATTGATGAGTGAACAAATACACCTGGCACTGGGAACAGGAAAAATCTTGGCATCCCATAAATGCTCCCTGCACAGTTTTAGCCTTGCCCTAAGAAAAATGCTTTTTGCACAGGGGAGCTTTATCTGGAAGATAAAATGTTGCACTGTGCCTGAGAAATGAAGCTTTCCTGGAGACTCTGGTGATGTTTTAGTTAAACTGTAGACAGACCATAGCTGTGCAGATTTCCTTTGAGTTTGATTCAGTTTTCAGTGGGAAGCCTGGAAGAGTACAGAGGATTTGAGACAGTATTGTTTCCTTACCTGTGGCTTCTGAGTGGCAAAAGCTATAAACAGGTGGGTCTTAGATAGAACTGGTTGTAAAAATTAGGAATTCAAATCCATTGTTACGGCTTCAAGGCATCTGATGAGCTGTTTGTAGTTGCAACTAATGGTAGATAAAGAACTCCCTTGCTTGAACTGTGACCTGGGAGAATGAAAAAAAAAACAGCTCTGTGGCATTAAGAGTTAAAAGCCAACCAGAATTTTGGAAACAGACGTTCATGCTTCAGATCTTGGAGAAACCTTGGAGAAATAAGTATTTTTAATATTTTGGTGAAGGGGTAACTAAAAGTCCTACTAAAAAATGTCTACTTCTAAATTAGTTCCTGAAAGAGGATAACTTTTTTAGAAGCAGGCTACTGAATGAGGTGGAGTATTAGCCTCATTCACCAGGACACCTTTTCTTTTTCAAAAGCTAGAACGATCCTCAGCTCATTAGGGAGTTATTTGCATCTGACAAAGATCCAGCCATGTGCTAAAGATGAAGAACTTATAGCCCACAAATTGTTTTATCCATTTTAAATTCTTCTATGGACTTTCACTGTGATCTTTGTCAGGTCACAAATTAGTCCTCATTTCCTTATCCCTTTCTAAGTGGGGATGATAATAATACTTACTTCACAGGGCTGCATTAGGTCTTCAAAACCCAGAATCTGCAAAGCACAGTTAGTCTGTAAGTGAAAATTCCCTAGTGAAATACAGACTATCACTAAGCACCTTTGAAATTAAATCAGATAGGACAAGAGAAATGATTAATAATCAGGGTTGGAATGGCTCACAAGGGTATGGTCAAAGTGATTCATAAGGAATGTCCTTTCCATCTCCAACAGACTAGACAGAATGTGACAGAAACCAAGATACAGACTTATGAAATCCCAAAATATGAGTACCATTTAAATCTCAGATTCAGAACAGATGAAAATTTATACTGTCTAATCAATTAACCAGCCATTCAAAATTCTTTTTATTTTAAAAAATCACAAGTGTAAAAATAAAACATATACCTGAAAACGTGATATGCAGTGAAATTGTTGCTGAGGTTTGCATCATTTATATTATCAGATGGCAAGCTATTTGTTAATAACTGCCTACTGTTGTGGAATCCCCTGACAGAAGACCGTATGTGCTATACAAACACAGGCACTCTGGAGTGAATGATAGGAGATGCCAAAGTTAAAACTCCTTATTAGTCATGCATTTGAGCATGGATTGCTATTTTTCTTTCTCCCATTTCATTAAGACTGAAACCAGTTAAGTTCTTAAAATGTCTTCAGGAAATAAGAGAGAGAGAGAGACTCTGCTTGTCCTGAGCAGGGTACCAAGTCTGCCATGCCTTCTTTATGAAGTGGGGAAAAAAAAAAAAAAAAGAAAGAATCAATTTTTAGAAAGCAAGCATTCAAGATATTGGAGTGACAGGAGCAAAATCAGGTTGTTTGGAACCAGACATTAATCCAAGAACAGCTGAATGTCTTCTGCAAGGAGGGACTGGAATTGCAGCCCTTAATCCTGTGCAGAGAATCCATGTGGTAAAACGACACAAACATGCAGAACTGGTACAAAAAAGCCACTACTGCAGAAAGAGAGACTTGAAGCAAACTGAGTTGCTTGTGCAGCCCATGTTTGGAAAGGAGACCCAAAGAACCAGGAAGAAGAAAGTGTTTGACATCAGCACTATTTAATGTCTAAATTCACAGAGATGATGATCAAATGTCTTACCATGAAGCACCACATGTTGAAAATAGACTTCTGCAGATAAAAAGAAGCATTGAACCAGTCCTTGTGCAATTCTAAGAACACTGATGCAGAATGGAGAATACCATGCTGCAGGATCTGTTGGCAAGACTGCCAATTCAGGTTGAGCCCAAGTCTGAGCATCCCAAAAACGCATTGTTACATACAATGAGACATTTGCCTTGCAGAAGGGGAACAGCAGAGGACATTAATCAGAGAGGTGGGATTACAGAGTAGTGGATGCATCAAGAGCTGTACATGAATAATGAAGTAAAGCAAGCAAGCAATGGTCAGTCTTACAATAGATGATGCATTATGCTGTTTGTTTATTTTTATTTTTCCCATGTTCTAGAACATACTGCATTGCAGGTTACCCTCACAGTACTGTGGCAAGTAGCAAAACCTGTGGGAAATTTCATGACTTCATGTCTTTTTAGATAACATCTAAATTCAGTTCTGTGGCTATAAGGAGTCAAAGGGGATCTTCAGAAATCTGATGCCTCTGTTGAGGAAATATAGAAGCAATTAGACAATATGTTTTTAAAAATAGACAATGATTCCATCTAAGTGTTCACAACGCATTATTCCATTATTATTCCAAAATTATTCCATTACCTACTTAACTGTAATACTGTGAAAATAAGATTTCATGTGGTTTTCTATTAGGTTACAATGTAAGAATAGAATTTGATAAAACAGCAGAAGAAAATTTTAAAAACCATCCTAGAATTCTGTGTCTCAGCCTAGAATCACTCTAGATTCTGTGACACCCAACAATTCTGTGATTCTGGAAAAAAAATACGTGTTGAGGAAAGGGTAGAGATCCTTTTTTCATTGTAAGGATTTAACCTCAAAATTTCTCACTGAGTTTTTGTCAGTAATTCTACTTCCCAAAATACCACTGTTCAGATATTACTTGATGCCAGCAGCCTAATAGGACACTTCAATGAGAATTTGATTACACAAAATATAGCAAAGAATAGCAATTTCAAATATACACATAATGTTTTCATGCTCTCCTCACATATTTCCTTATTATACCAGCATATAATACAGGATAATTTTGTTTTTAGTTGAAAACTATTACAGCTATGTGCTCATCTGGGATAAATATGAGTAGCATTTAAGGAAGCATACAAATGATATAAATTTCTGCAGATAACAATGAGGTTGTCATATTTATGCTTTATTCTAGATATTGACAATTACTGTTTGAAGATTAATTCAGTGATACAAACATATCATGCAGGGTTGCTTAGTGACTGTGGGACCAAAAAAACTCATATGCCAAGCTCAGTGTTATTGACAGATAATCGTAAACTTGAATGAAGATTATGTTAACCAACTATTAACACATTTTCACCTTGGACCACAAAGTATTTAGCATGCATCAGTGGCTCATGGTAAATATTTAGCACAGCTGTTATAGAAACAAAATTAAAAAATTGTGAATCATGCTGATCTAGAAATCAGAAAATAAAATGTCATGTGATAAAAGAAGAAAGCTTGCGTTCCTTCTCCACACACTTTGAAATACAGATTAAACTGTGTTTTCCACTTTTGTTTTTAATTGGGATATGTTTATGAATATAATTTATCTCTTTTTTTTCCTACTTGCTTCTTTGAAATTCGGACGACCCATAGCAAATACTTTTTGCCAGAACTCATTAAGTTAACTGACTAGATGCCTAGTAACATAGTAAAGACAAATGTTAAAGCCCATGCTGAATAAGGGTATTTAAAGCTGTGCTCTATACAGTCCATTTTGAAAATTCACTGCTGAAGAATCCCAGAGCACTAGTATACAAACTATACAGCAGTGCTAGTCAGCAATTCAGAGGAATTCATTTCGCCTTTGGTTCAATCTTGAAGTATGAAAGATGAAGGAAATTTTTTCTATTTTCAATAAGTAAGTAATTGTCTGAGCAGCAAATACTTTAGCATAATCCAGTTAAATCATAATTAAACTTCCCAGTCACCTACCCATCTATTTTCAATGCTTGTTTTTACGAGCAGCAGAATGATTCATTCTTCTTTAGTAAACTACCTACTTAAACATGCATTGCTTTGTAAGGTACCCAAGAGCAGCATCAACTTGTTTTGTACACCTTCTTGAACCAAGAGGTATTTTCGAATGCCTTTATCATCTTTATTTTGATCTACTAACGCATATGAAAATCTCGTGTTCCCTGACATGCTAGCTCCTTTTAGCTGAGGGCTTCCAGCTCCTTGGAAATTCAGTTATACATTGAAAGATGAGTATTATCTGTGTATAGGTATACAGTAAGTTGGATTTCTCATCTCATCTTATATTCTAGCCTACCCTCTAGCCAGTATAATGAGGAATCTTTGGAGAAATATATCTCACTGTGTAGTGTACACATATTGGCTAGTCAGCAGAACTACTTTCCAGATTTTACTGAAGAAATGACAGCTTTGTCAGCTAAAACACGTGGATATACCCATTTGTAAACATAAATGTTGATGTTTTTATCTAGAACTGAATCTTCCTTACAATTTCATGTCACATTTGGACTGTGAATTAAAAATAGAATAATACTTCTCATACTACTCTTACTATTACTAACTCTTTCTCATTTTGTAATCAGGGCTTTAATTCAGAATTTGTTTTATCCTTGTACAAAAGGGCAAACTCTTCACAAGTTTCATCATCATCTTTCTGGATCTGTCTGGCCAATAGAAACAGTCAGGAACATTTATCCCAGCTCTTTGTCCGGAAGGTAGAGGCAAAAAAGGAAGGCAGGAATAAAGAGAACAGAGGAATAAAGAGAAGCTTCAAAGGCTTTTAGAGTAGATTTTTGCCCCTGAGGACTTCTTAATAGCTTTGTATCTAACTCCGTAACAATTTGGATCTAATTTCACCTAATTCCAAACAGTATAAATATCCACACCTCTAGTATTTATGCTAGGTTTCCTGTATTAAAACAGGAGAGACAGAGGCATTTTTGTGATGAAACCCATCTAAATCATATTAAGTATCTGTGGTTGGAAGAACAGAATTGTTGCTTAAAATCATTTATTTCCATCTGCAGAGTACAATGGGTATTTATTCCTGGTGACTGTTTCAAGTGCTGGTAATCATATGTGCTCATAGCCTTCCCTGCCTCTGTACTCACAGCCAAGACATGGTGAGTTCATGCTAAATCAGGGAAAGACCTGCAAGAATTGCTGATTGATTCATTTGAGTTAGTACAGGTATGTACATTCCAGCTTATAATAAATAATAAAAAAATCTCTTTCAGGAAAATCAGAGAATACTAGAAACATTTGAGTTGGAAAGGACATTTAAAGGTCGTCTAGTCCAACACCCCTACAATGAACAGAGGCAACTGCAAGTAGATCAAGTTGCTCAGAGCCTTGTCCAGCCTGACCTTCAGTGTCTCCAAGGAATTTGCGAAGATATATATCCATTGAATGCTATTGGATGTCATAATGTTTTCCATGCAAACACAGCCTTAATCAGATTTTACCCTATTAAAGTCAAGATACTGAAATACAAATCCTGGAGTGATGCTCCTCACAGATTTTCAAAGGTAGAGAGGCTTCACAGTGATCCTATCTCAAGATGAATTCTAATACTATCAATGTTTTTCTTCAAATTCTTCTTGGCTGTATATGTAACCTTGCACATGTTTGTAACAGGCACTCGATGAACACCACACTGAGAAATCAATGACTTCACAATAAATAACAAATGATACAGCACTAAAAGCCATTCGGTATTTGTTTGAAGATGAAAATATGATAGGTGCTATCATAGAAGGTCTCTCACCGGAGAAAATGATCTGAAGGTATCTCATCATCTTATATAAGAATTCTTATAACCAGGATGTTCAAAGGTTGCAGTTCCCAACTCTCTGAAGACTGAAAATACATGTTTTGTATGATACATCCAATAGACTTGCTCAGACACAAACTACAGAATAAGAGATACTTCCAGACATGTACCAGGCCCATCAGGCAGGAAGGTAAAGAGATAGATGCTAGTCCAGCTCTTATGATTATGTCTTCAGCCACCATGACAGTTTGCAGGTCCAACTAATCAGTCAGGTGCCTGTGTTCAGGCCCAGCTCTAGAAGTGGAGTATTCATATGCATATGTAGAAGCGGAGTGATTTACAAAAATACATAAACAAGCTCAAACATCAGAAACAAGATAATCTCATTAACTGTGCCCTGTGAGCACTTATCTGTCCTGCTTCTCCTACTAGGGTAGTCACAGTAGGACACATTATCTATATACTTTCAGTCTTTGGATCATTCTGAGAAGATCCAGCACATTTTTGATCCTCCAGACAGTTTTTCAAATTACTAAAAGCAAAGGACTCAGTAAATGCTCTCAAACTAGTAATTATCTTTGGGATTTTCAGTGTACAAAGATCTTCAGCTTTGGAGTTTTTTGTTTTGTGTTTTCAACTTTCAGATTCCTTTGAGATATCCAGCCCTTCCTTTCCTTTGTGCTTCCTCTACCGTAAACCAGGTACTGTACTCAAATGTTAGAAGAGGCTCTTTAATGACCTATTGGGAATTAAATGAATAATTTAAAATTTACAATAGCTTTAAATTGGTTTTGCTTATTGTAGGGAGTAACCTACATCACAGAAGAGGGATTTGTTCTCTTTCTGTTTGCTCTCAATGAAACGATACAAAATCCTGTCTCATATTTTCTTTGTGTTAATTGGGGATTTTACTGTTTCTTCCTTTACTTACAGTGATGTATGTCAAAGCCCTTAAAATCCATTTTCATTGTGCTGAGTGGATTTCGTCAATTGTACCAGCTCTCTTCCTATTAATAAGCATGTGAAAGGAAGAGTATTCTGTATGTAAATTAATAGAGCTAATCAGTTATCCTCCCATTGTAATACTCATGATAGAACTTGGCAGTACTTCAATAGGAAGTAGTTTTATGGCTTCTGTCCAGGATGACATTTTTGAAACCTACAAACAGAGGAAATTGAGGTTATCTCCACATCCTGTTAAAATGTCCAAAATGTATCTGGTTACCTGAATATTACCTCATTAGTGCTTTTGTTTGGAAGAAATCTCAATGTGGGAATCATAATGACGGTTCGGAAGTTGATCAGGCAAGATAATTATTTTTTTCTTCCTGGAAATTGACACTAAACTCCACAGACACAATCAAAAGTAGCAGCACTTAAGTCTTATTGATGTAGTCTACCTAGAATTCAGCAAAACTTTTCACACTGTCTTTCACAGCATTCTCCTGGAGAAGCTGTCATCCTGTGGCTTGAACAGATACACTCTTTGCTAGGTAAAGAACTGGCTGTATGGAGAGGTTCAGAGAATGGCGTTGAATGGAATTACACCCTGCTGGTGTTCCGCAGGGGTCGGTTTTTATGTCAGCCGTCTTCAGTAACTTTATTGATGACCTACTTGAGGGCACTGAGAGCACTCTCAATAAGATTGAAGATTACACCAAGCTGGCAAGAAGTGTCAATCTGCCTGCGGGTAGGGAGACCCTACACAGGGATCTGGACAGACTGGATAGCTGCGCTGAGGCCAGTGGCATGAAGTTCAACAAGAACAAGTGCTGGGTTTTGCACTTTGTCCACAACAACTCCAGGCAATGCTACAGGCCTGGGGCAGAGTGGCTGAAAGACTGTGTAGTGGAAATGGACCTGAGAGTATTAGTCAATGCTCAGCTGTACACGAGCCAGAGACGTACCCTTGGTAAACAAGAAGGCCAATGGCATCTTGGTTTCCATCAGAAATAGTGTTGCCAGCAGGAACAGGGAAGTGATCATCTCTCTGTACTCAGCCCTGGTGAGACCGCACCTTGAGTACTGTTCAGTTTTGGGCCACTCACTAGAAGAAAGGCACTGAAGCTCTGGAGCATATCCAGAGAAGGGCAACAAAGCTGTGAGGGATCTGGAGCACGAGTCTTTCAGGGAGCTGGTGAGGGAACTGGGATTACTTAGTCTGGAGGAGATTCAGGGGTGTCCTTATTGCTCTCTACAACTACTTGAAGGGAGGTTGTGGTGAGGTAGAGATCAGTCTGTTCTCTCATGTAACTAGTGATAGGATGGAAGGAAATGGCCTCAAGTTGCTCTACAGGAGACTCACACTGGATGTTAAGAAATACTTCTGTGAGAGAGTGGTCAGGTGCTGAAACAGGCTGCCCAGGGAAGTGTTGAAGTCTCCATCCTACTGGTATTCAAGAAACATTTAGATGTGTCACTGAAGGTCATGGTTTAGTGGTTGTGATGGATTGATAGGTGGAACTAGGTGATCTTGGAGATCAGACCTTAATGGTTCTATGATTCTGTAAGCTCATATTATAGTCAAAGTGCCATGTAGTTTTGTAGGTGTGAAACTTCTGGAAAGACTCAGATTTGTTGCAAGTAACTGAATCTCTCTTTTGCTCATGAATATCAATTTCTACCTATGAGATATCTTGTGGAATTCCACAGCTCACACTTTTCAGAAATGCTAAACTTACTGTGCAGAAATAGGAATTCACTGTAGGTGAGTATCTGAATTTAAGTAATCATTTATATTCAAGTTAGATGTTTATTCTGCTACCTACACAGTGACACTTAATGTCTTTTGAGATGACCTGTGAAAACCAAGACAAGCCCATAGGGCTGACAAATACATCCAGGGTTGGACTTTTTTATCTAAATATAAGCTGCATTTGAAGTGTCCTAAGGTATTAGTTGTCAACATGGAAACAAATGAGAGACCTATAAAAGAGTTGCACTGTTCTGGAGAGGCATCTGCAGGCCAGGCAGGACTCCTCAGGTTACCTAATACAGCATTAGCCATCTATACTTTCATATCCTTGCCTTCATGACAGCAATACAAACTGCACGGCAGTAATTTTCCTTTTCTCTATTGACTACATGTGAAAGTATGGGGTGAAGGTTCAGATGGAGACAGCTACTTAATAGATGTCTAGATCAAGTCCATACAATTCTACCTGCAGTGGCTGCCTGCATACACCTGCATCCATCACACGTTGGGCATAACGTGTGCAGAAAATACTGCTGATCTCCTGGACTTTGTATGTTTCTCATGTCAGACTACAGGAACCGACTTGTTACTTTGCAGGTGAAGCTACATGCAAAGAAATCTGAACTACATTAAAAATATATATATTTAGAATCTGATTGGGTCAATTCTGTAGACAGAAAAGTTGGGCATAGTTATCAGCACTTGGTTGTCTGACAGCCTAGGGCTTTATATCTGTAGCCACAGTACTATGACCTGGACAGGTGCTTAAGTTTCAATTTCTGAATTAGTAGCAGATCAGAACTCACATGACTCATATAAAATGAGGGAGATCAGGTATAGGAGCAAAGTTACATTTCAATTTATATGTTAAATGGAAGGTTGAATTTTGAGTCATCCTCCAGAACTGACCCTGCCACCTACTAAGGTTAATAATGCAAGAAAGAAAAGAAGCAGAGAGTAGAAGTTGTTTCTCTGGCAGCTACAGGGCAACTGTTGTGGCTTAACCTGGCAGACAGTACAGCCATTCACTCACTCACCCCACAGTGTTGGGGAGGGAGAATTGGAAAAAAAGGCAAAACTCATGGGTTGAGATAAAGACAATTTAATAAGATAGAAAATGAAGAGAAAATAATAATACTAAGCATAATGATAAAAGAATATTCGAAAAAATTGATGCACAATGCAATTGATCACCACCCACTGACTGAGTGATGCCTAGGCACTCCCCAAGCAGCATCTGCTCCCATGGCCAGCTCCCCAAGTTATATTGTTTAGCATGATGCCTATGGATATGGAATCTCCCTTTGTCCAGTTTGGATCAGCTGTCCTGGTTCTGTCCCCTCCCAGCACCATACATGCTCTCAGCCTCAATGGTAGCATGGCAGTACGCGAAGCCAAAAATTCTTTCACTTGGTGTAAACATTGCTCAGCAACAACTGAGACATCAGTGTGCTATCAACAACATTCTCATCCAAAATCCAAAACAGCACTATACCAGCTACTCAAAAGAAAACTAACTAAATCCTAGCAGAAACCAGGACAGTAATTCAAAGCTGTATCAGACTGCTGATAATCTGCATCTTATCTTCTATTGACATGCAATGAAAGTGAAAGATTGTCATTTGTATTCAGGCAGCAAGCATTACACAAATAGTGAAATAGGGACAAAAGGTTCTGCTCTCTTTATAAGCACACAGAGTACTTTCTCCTATACAATTAGACACAAAAGTTCTTCAGTGACTCATAATTCCTCCATTTCAATTCAGAGCAGAGCTGAATGCTACTCAGATTCACTGAGGGGCTGAGTATGCTCAACATATGTTATCAAGGCGCATGTGCTCAGACAGACTAACCTAATCATGGGTTTTGTTGGCTTGCTGAAATGTCTTGCTGTTTTCTAACTTCAATTTCAGAGGTAGGTAAACTCCATCAGAGTTAATCAAATTAGTAATTTTCACAAAAATACACAAAATCTATAAGAGATAAGGCTAATTATTTTCTTATTCAAAATAAAGAAATAAATTGCTCTCCACCACATGCTTCATTTTCTCCACTTTCAAAACAGTTTTATTTAAATATTTTACACTCACAGCCAATGCTTGAAAAACAGTTCTTTTATGTCTCCTTAACAAGATATAAGATTAAATAAACCAGAAATGCATAACAATGTTATGCAGAAACATACGCTCTGGTGCTGAAAGAAATTCCTATGTGCAGTTAAAAGCACTGGAATAGGTTTTCTGTCAAAGACTAATTAGAATTTTATAATAAGATAAAACTTAAATAATAATGATTATAATAATAATCTTGAGAAAGAAAACATTACTAAAGCAGAGAAGTATAATGAAACTAATAAAATGCAGAAACTATAAATTTGCTCAGCACAGCACCCAAGGAACTTAATTTATTTGGTATCCAGGAGGAGCAACTGCACCCTGAAAAATAAAAAATACATTCAGTAATGCATATAGGGATTCTGATCAGTGACAGCAGCAACTGAGTTAACACATAATTACAAAGATAATATTATCGAACCCAGTCAAGCCTCATCATGAGTTGGGATTCCATTCAGGTCATTGAGACAGATTTTAGGATCCTCTACACTCAATTTCCCGTTCCTGTTACTGTGGTTGACTTTACTGAAGTTAAACTACTGTAAAACTAGACTCATGCAGAGTAACTCAGGCCTCAGTATCACTGTTCCTCCCTCTGATAATTGTTTCCATAATTGTTCCTGTCATTGTAGTAGATGATCTGCAAAGAAGGGAAGGAATAAAAAAGGTTGTGTCCTTTCCTGCTACTTTATAAGGCATGATGATAGCTTCATAAAATTTTATTGTATTACTATACCAAGACTATACTGCCATTCCTATACTTTATTACCACAGCAAGAGCTGAAACTTGAACTCAGACAAACTCAACGCTGAAATAAGATGCAATTTGCTACTACTGAAGGCAGGGAAGCTGTAATGATTTGTTGGGAGGGCTAAGGGAATAGAAGGGAAAACAAAAGGGAAAATATCCTGGCCCTACGTACTTCAGAATGTCTTAGTTCCATTTCCCTCAGATCTCAAAGATGAAATTATTTCTAAAATGTGCACACATCATTTGGGAGACAGTCTTTGTCATGGAAGCCTGCATGTCTACAGTAATTGTTCTGGCCCAGTATCTATAGCTCACAGCCCACACATTTACTATATGTACTGCACTGGCTATCTTCTTTGTCAGGGGGAAATTCCTTACACAGAGAGTGGTGAGGTGCTGGAACAGCTGCCCAGAGAGATTGTGGATGGTCCGTCCCTGGAAGTGTTCAAGGCCAGATTGGATGGGGCCCTGGGCAGCCTGGTCTAGCATTAAATGGGGAGGTTGGTGGTCCTGCATGTGGCAGGGGGTTGGAGATTCATGATCCTTGAGGTCCTTTCCAACCCTGGCCGTTCTGTGATTCTGTGATTCTGTGATTCTGGAAGCTTATGCAACCAGACAAAAAATGACTTAAAAAATAAAATCAGAGGCAAGCACTTCCTACAGGTGTAACAGGGGTATTTTCCACCATGCATGATTTCATTCCTGGAAGAGTCAGGAGGAGTTAAGTTCCTTTTTCATCATTTTTTGCTTTAATCTCAAAACAATCACACCACATCAGAGGAAAGGTTCATGTTCCAACACATTCTTGTCAAACCTTCCCAAATTTAGTTATGCAGACAAGAATGCAAGAACAAGGCAAAAGGCAAGAAGCAATGGCCTTAAGTTGTGCCATGGGAAATTCAGGTTGGATATTAGGAAAAAAATATTCTCAGAAGGAGTAGTAATGAATTGGAAAGGGCTGGCCAAGGGAAATAGTCAAATCAATGTCCCTGGAGGTATTCAGGAAATGTGAAGATGTGGCACTGAGGAACGTGGTCTACAGCAGTCACAGGCATGGGCTGATGGTTGGACTTGATGATTTTGTTGTATTTCCAACCTCAATGTTTCTGTGACTCTGTGAAATAGTGTTGTTCAAGTGTTACTATTCTCTTCCAGTTATCATCTCCTCAATACTTCTGAAGTATCAGTTTCACCAAAGCTAAACGTAATTGTCATTGTATCTACAGGTCCTCAAGGGATATGGTTTGTCTACTGAAAATGGACATTTTTAACCTAACTAATTTTGTGTCCTTGAAATGTCATTTTGGCATTATTATCATTTGTTGTCTCCTTTTCTACATATATGAAATGTATTTGACAAAACCAAAAAATTTCTTTTAACTGTAGTCTTGAACTACGGAGAATGGATTAAAATAATGGTTTGTGACAAATGGGAGTCCCTATTAGGTTCAGTATTCAGTAGGACATCTTAGGAGCTTTAGTTCTTATGTTCTGCCCTCTCCTGTAGGATGTAGATTTTTTTCAGATATGTAGCACAAATTTTATAACTTTACAATCACATTATAGTAAATTCATCATCATTCATGAAATGTCGTTCATGCAAATAGACTGAAAATTTATACATTAAAATTGGGGTAAGGAAGTTGCGTACTTTGAATTCTCAAAAATGCTCTCATTATGGAAAAAACCTTGAAGAACTGACACATAATAGTTAAACTGGATCTGCTGCTCTTCTATTCTAGAATAACTGATAGAAAGATACTACCCTGTTTCTACGCTCTTCATTGATTTTAATCTCAACCCACTACTTCAGCTCTCCCAGCCATAGCTCCTGTTCCAGCTTCTTCAGATTCTTTCTTTCCAAGAGCTTCATGAATCTAAGATGAATAAAGCAAGTTTATCCTGTAAATAAACTAACATTGGAAGGCAGTCACCCTAAACAAATACTTAGAGTCACTCTCATATACCTAGAGAAAGCAGCAGAGGGCCCAACAGAAGCATGGTTGGTCCCTGTTTTGCAGTTCCCCAGTAGAATCAGTTTGAAAAGAAGAAAACAAATCTGAAAGCTTATGAAAATGATGTGGCCTGGTGCAAAACATTCTATCCTGTGTGGGAGCCATATTCCTAGTTAACCTTTAATAAGGATACAGGTCCCTGATGTTCTCTGAATCTGCTTGTCCCTGTTCCACCTGCCAATATTATTCTGAAAGCTGAGTAAATGTAAAAGCAATCAGTTCTTAAAGTCTATATCATTTCTTCTTTTGCACAATAAACAGCATTTTTGATGTAGCCGAAAAGAGAGAGAACAAAACAAACCTTTCATCTTCTTCCATAAAAGCCACATTATAACTTCTTTTTCATGTCTTTTTTCTTTTTTCCCTTATGCTGTCCCTGGAGAATCAGCACAGAGTTTATTTTTTATAAACCCATCTCAACACAGACTTGAAAATGTCACTTTTGAACAATGAATTATCCCAGATGTACAGAGAGGACTGTGGTCATTACTAGTTCATTCTTTACACCCTCAAGGATCTGAGCCACTGACAGAAAAGAGAAAGTCAGTGGAGAAAACGATTATACAGCAAATAAATTTGACTAGTGTTAAGAATTTAACATGCTGACTGGCACAATCAACTGGCTAAAGCAATGCATCAAACATGGAATGGCCTACTACACAGTTCACTCAGACTTTACTACCCAGCCAGTAGCCAACATTTGCAAAAAGACTGTATAGAAAACAGTGTCTAATAGATTTGTTAAACTGAACACTTCTTTCAAGTTAAATGTAGAACAATCAGCCTGTTTTAGAAAGACAGACATATCAGAGTTTTTTCTTGCATTCCCAGTTAATTATTAACTACTGCCAGCTTAAAGAATTGCACATTTGAGAAAATACTATTAATATAAATGAATGTATTTTAACTATGTGATTGCAAGCTTCTGCAGAAATTGCTAAAGAATTCAAATAGCATTTTTTAAATTAAAGACTATAAAGCACTTATACTTTTCCCCTAAACATTCACATGCTTAAACTTAGATTATCAAAACTATTAAAATAGTCAAAGTAACAGCTTTGCAGTTCAAAACTAAAATAAACCAAACAATACTGCTATAGAGTTATATTTTCCAGAAGACATTGGGAAATAAAAAACTCTTATTAATTAGTAACGTTAACAGTGTCTTATGAATTGATACGAAAGGGTTCTATATCTGAGGAAATATCACAGTTCCCTTTTAACAGACAGGGAAACTGAGGCAAAAGACTTTCTGAAAGACTGTCTTGGTCAATAAGCAGCAAATCCTTCAACTTCAGCCTGTAATGAAATGGCTGTAAATAATTGTAAAGAAAGATGACCAGCTAAGGCTTTGTAATACAGGCAGCTCTTAAAAGAAAAGCATTAAATTTGGACATGAAAATGACTGTATGGCAGAGAAAGTACGATAGGAGATCAATTTAGTTCCACTGGGAACTCTTCCCTCACAACAAATTAGACGTGAAAATAAAGTTGGACTTAATGAGTAAGTATGGATAGAACTGCAACAGTTTTAGGAACAAAATTAGAACAAAAGACATACAAAATCTAAGGGAGTACATTTTCACTTTAAGGATAAAACAAGAAATAGTTGATTCAGTGGAAACTGCACAATGAATTTATCGCCACATGGGAGAAACATTTGATGCCTTTCTTGTAGCAGTCTTATGTTTAAAAGGTCAACTGTGGTCAGACACTGAACACAAACAGACGCAAAGAGATAAGAACTCACATTTCAATGAAGGTAGAATAAATTTAATATTTCTTGAAACACAGATGCTTTCAAAGGTGGTGGACACAATGAGCACCTCACTTCAGTACTTACGCAACTGTCTATTGTCTTCAAGAAAGCCACTTTGAGAACTGATAGAGAATGAACAAGATTCTGCAAGACTGGGGAAAAAAAAAAAAGAAAGAAAGAAAAATGTACTGACCATCCTTAAAGTAGGAGAAAAGGAGAAATGAGGGAACTTTAAGTCAGAGGAAAGTACCGTCATAAATAAACTGTTTGTAAATACTTAGACGAGAACAGGGAGACAAATTGCAGTCAGCATGACTTTCTCAAGAATTAATCATGTCAAATAAATTGAATTTCCTTCCCTGGCAGGGTAAAAGGCTTTACAGAGAGGGAAAAAGCAACATATAATCTATATCTTGACTCTAGTCCAGCTTACATTTTGTTTGATACAGTGTTCTCAGAAGAAAGCTTAGGAAAGGCCTGTAGCTTGGGTATACAGGTATCCGGAAAGGCATATTCAAAGAGCAGATATCAATGCTTTGCCTTTAAAAGGGAATGATGCATCAGGTGGTGTACTCAAGCAGTTTGTCTTTGGCTTAGTACTCTTACATGTCTGCTTGAAGGAATACAGACTGTGTTTATTAAGTACACATGATATTAAGCTGCAAAAACATTGGAAGGCAGGATTAAAATTTCAAAGGGACAAATTGTTTGGAGATGACAAAAAAATAAAAAATAAATCCCTAATGTGATTTAATAAGAACCATATAATAACAATTAGAGGACATAATTACAAACAAGCAAATAAAAACAGATTACAGTGAAGATGGCTTAAGCAACTGGGATCCAGAAAAAGTTTTGGAGTGTTGTGGATCACTATACGAATAGTAGAGTAAAATATATTCTCTTATGTAGTATATGTGACTTAACCCTTTCACAGCATCACTTCTGATATTTCATAGACGTATAGAATCATTAATGTTGGAAAAGACAACAAATAACATCTAGTCCAACCACCAAATGTAGCATTCTGCTCAGTTATGAATTTCAATTATAGAATGCCAAGATGAAAACATGGAGCCATTAGTGGCCTGGAAATGAAAATCTGTAAGAAAATACTGACAGAATGATAAATTTTATTGTAGAGTTAGTCAGAGAATCCTGACAGGTGAAATCATAGAATCACACTCACAGAATGGTTTGGGCTGGAAAGGACTTCAAAGATCATCTTGTTCCAAACTCCTTGTTGCAGCCACTAAATCAGACACTACATCAGGCTGCCCAGGGCCTCATCCAACCTGGGCTTGAACATCTCCAGGGATGAAAAGTGAGGACACAGTCATTGAGGACACAGTAGGTCAGTGAGGACTGTGGAGCACTGCATCCGATGTCCTGGAAGCTCTTGGAACTCCAACATCATGGAATTTACTGAGATTAAGATGTCTTGCATCTTACTTACATAGGAACTTCTGAAAATCTGTTTCAGGATGTAAAAGTCTGATTCTGAGTTTCTCCTCTTCATCTGGTAAGGCAAATATTTTCTTATGAATATGATCACCAATAATGACAAAAGAAAAGCTGTGGAGTACCTGAGCAGATGGTTGTTCATTTTGCTTCCCAAAGAGCATTAGTGTGCCCTTGAAAATACATGCTCATTGAGCCTTTGAAATGTTGCACCTGTTTTTGCAACATTGCAAATTCCTTCAGAATTACTCTGCTGCATTTCACTTTGATCTTGCTTCTGATAAGAAAAGACAGTTTGGCCATTGAGGCAGAATTTTCCTTTGAAGTCTCCCTTCCTGTATTTGGCCTCCACTAACAGGAGGCTGGTGGCTCCTGAGACCTTTGGCATTTCAATACATTGAAAAATCTACGATTGGAATTCTGCATCTGACCTTACTCAAATATTTCTCCCATTATTTGCTCCCACTTGAGACTCTGTCTCTGAAACAAGAACCTTACTGGTCTGCTATAACGGTACCTTGATTAAATCTGGCACAATAACATCCTTCTTTTTATGCCTATCTATTTTCAGTTCCCTGTATAATTTCTGATCTTATTTGCAATAGGAGAAGACTGTAAATTTAAAAGCTCTTCATTTGTGGGGTGTCTTGGACTGCTCTGCCTGCACAAAGAAGCTGAGTGCCTCAAGCTCCAAGGGAGAGCCAAGAGTAATCAGCCACACAGAGATATTTTCATTATCGTTCTTTTTGAATGTCAGTGTAGGAGTATTATACAGTTCAGATGTAGGTCTAAAAATAAATATTCCTGGCTCCAAACTTCTCCCTTTGATAATTGTATATGGTTTGTTTTTGGGGATTCTTTTCGCATTCTTTCTCTCTTAAAGTAGAACCAAAGTGTGAGACTCAGCGCCAGGAACAGGGATTGTGCCAAATTTCCCATGCTAGAGCATATGCTTACCCTGAGAAGAAATGCCATGTAGTGCTTCACTCTTTCAGTTTGTCTTGACAGTATTCCTTTGCTGTACATAAAAGGACTGTATAACCAAGAAGGCTGGGTGAAAATCTGACTAACTGATGTTACAAGCTGCCTTGTCTGTCCACAGATTTGTTGCCCAGAGAAATTCTGGCCCCATCCCTGAAATCATTCATGACCAGGATGAATGGGGCCCTGAGCAGCCTGATCTGGTGGTTGGCAACCCTGCCTATGACAGGAAGGTTTGAACTAGATGATCTTTAAGCCATTCTGTGATTCTATGTTTCTTACACACTTTGAGACACCACCCTCAATCTCAAGGCTAGAAGATATGCTAATTTCATGTGGTGGTTTCATGCTGATAAACAGCTATACTCCACTGTTCTTCCTTCTCACACCCTATCAACAGGACAAAGCGGGAAAACATGATGAGAAGAAAGCTCATGGGTTGAGATAAAGACACGGAATTCACCTATCAGTTACCATCATGGGCTAAATTGACTGTACCTTATTAAAGTAATGTAATTTGTTGCTGATTGCCAGCAGAGCAGTGAGAATTAAAAGCAAATTACAAACACCTCATCACCCCACCTCCTCTCCCAGAAGCAGTGCAAAGGAACAGGCAAGGGGGGTTGCTGTGGGTCCACAAGACTTTGTCTCTGCCACCATCCATGGTCACTCTCTGCTCCACGTGGGTTCCTCCCAGGGGAAGGCAAGTTCATTAAAAGCTTTGTGTGGGGTTCAGCATATCACTATAGGCAAATAAAATTGATGTAATGATTTGGACTCAGAAAATGCTTTTTTCTTGCTATAAGACAGGCAGAAGACAAAACAGTGTGTGTGTCATTTGGAAGTACCACGCAAATCTCTTCTTTTTTTTTTTTGATGAGAATTTTTTTGAGGGACAAGGATGAAGAACTACTAACTATTTAAAGGTATGATTTCTCGGTAAATTCAAAATTCTACTATAGGAAATATGTAAAAAAAAAATAATCAATATGTAAAGCAAAGAATTTATTGTTACTATAATGGAAATCTTAACAGGCTAACGTAGAAATTATTTTTACTACAAATCTAATTATTACAGGAAAAAAAAAAGAAAAGTAAAATAAACTGAAATTAATTAAAGAATACTGCCATACAGAAAAGGTGGTCAATAATCATAAAATGGCTCAGGTTGTTAAATGTACTGTCTCTGTCTTTTGTCCTTTTTTCTGGTATTATTCACCTTTCCAAAGCTGTCTAGGCCCTTGAGTCCATGACTTCTGTCTGGTTGGAGCAGGGTGTGAAGTAGACGGAGTTCTACAAGCTGATAACATCTCAGGTCCTTCAATGGAAGGATTACAGTGGTGATTGTGATGGATTCTTTTTCTGCTCGAGGTTTGCTTAGGGTAGCCTTATGGTTGCTAGCAAACTTTTACATCTTGCTCTTTTTTCATTGGTTTACATTTACACGTAATGTGTAAATTTAATAGACATGTGCTGTTTTATGGATATTCCCTGTGTTATTTTTAATCCAGTTTGATCCCAGTCCGGATCAAAATTTCTTGTCTGGCCTGTTTACAGACCTAACCTTTGCAGGTGTGTTCTTTTACACCACGTCCCACATCTCCAACTTTCCTAGGATTCTGCTGTCACACAGAGTTCAGGTTTATACCACATGTTTGAAACAGAGTTATATAATTTCACACAGAATAACTGCTACTGCAGTTTTTGTATTCACACTACGCTTCATATAAAAGCTATATATGCTACAAAGATAAACAAAAGTAAAACAAATTAGCAATAGGCACCAGCTTAGAAGAAAAATTGCTGCAGGCAGGTCAAGGTAAGTTCAGATACATGAAGCCTGACAAGCCACAGTCCCACAGTTTTGCAAGCTCAGTGCAAACCCTGAGACAAATACCTAGCAATGGCAGTATCCTATTATTTGGCAGCACTGCATTCTCTAAATGTGTTGTTCTTTAAAAAAAGGCCTGCTTACTCATTGAGCCAACTTGATGGCAGGCTGTATGATTTCTATGACTTATATTAAACATGTTCTTCTTTTCATTTTATACTTGGTACATAAATATAGCATTTTCTAAATGCATCACTTGCTCTCACACTTAAGCAATGTGCGTTCCTTCCAAATGAGATATGCTATAATTTCCTCACTGCTGAGAATACACAATGAGTTTTGTTCATCAGTTCTAGTATGAACTGACAGTAACGTCCTTGGAATTTTCTGCCCAACCTACAGAATAAGCCTTACCGTGTTAATAAATACTGTAAATTAACAGTATTTAGTAAGGTCATCTCTTTTGGCAAGGCAAAGGAAGGGAGGGAGAAATTCTGGGAGACCAGTGATAGCATTAACACACTGACAAAGAAACCAGCAAACACTATCTGTATTGTACTTACTCATGGGTAGTGTCCCTCACACCAAGAACAGACATGCTTAAAAGCAGAGACTTATTTCAGGTAGGCTGAGTTCCTCATCTTGACAGTATTTCCCACATTCCCAGATCTCTAGGGAAAGTAAAACCAACTCCAAACCAAGAGCATCATGGCTCACTACTGGCCGAATTTGGCCTATAGGACTCCTTCCATTTGTTTGACACTTTTCCCCAGAGATAAGTAGCTGAGCATTCAGGAGATCCCATCAGTGTCTATTGTCAGCCTGGACAGTGTCATGGACTGTGGATATCCCAGAAGAGTTCCCAACAAACTTTTATATTTCTTATAATACTGAGGTTGCAGAGCTTGTTTTGAAAAGGATATATGTATGAAATCATGGTTACCAAGTCTTCCTTGCTCACCCATACCAATGTCATCACTATTCAATTTGCAGTATCCATTTTGGACTAAAAAGAGTGCTGATGAGTGCAGTCAAAAGGTCTGCATACTTGTCAGATGTTATGCCTTCCTCACAGTATCCTTCACAATCATGGAACAGATAACTCAAAGCTAAACAGGAAGAATAATTAGATTATGTAAAGTCTCTCTTTTACTGGTGGAATTGTTCTACGGCATACGAAACCTGATTGTTCTCTTGGCTGGTTTGTTGTTGTTGTTGTTGTTCCAATACATAAAGGAGTTAAATATTTTGTCTTTTGTCCCTAATGAGAGATGTCTACTATAAATGATAAATCATCCATCATGTTAACTCTTCTATTACTTTTTGCCTACATACCTTTGTATGTTTTATCTCATAATCCTTGATATGCCTCTCACTCTCCCATGCCACATTATTAAAGCAGTAAATGGAAAATGAATTTATTGCTAAAATTTTCTAACAGAAGTTCAATCTTCTTTTGGTCGTTGCTCACAACAGAATGATTTTTCTGGTCACAGTTGTACTTTGCACATGTTCATCACTCAATTAACTTCTTTAAAAACTATTCTTGTTAGTATCTTGTTAGTAGTGTCAACTTTTTTGTTCACAGTAACAGTGAGGACTTCAAACATGAGCTGTAATCTTCTCTTTGAAGTCATACCTCCCAGATACTTTATCAGTGCTACTGTTCTTTGAATGCCTGGTAAATGATCTGTATCTTCTTGTTGATGCAGTGCTCAGAACTGACTGTAACTTTCCATCTGTAATCTAAACCAATTCAAGGTAAAGACTGTCCCCAAGTCATGAAATAACTGGATTAGCTCATCCACCTCAATGCATTACATCATTATTTGTTCCTTAGATGAAGCGTTATCATAGAATTGTTTGAGTTGGAAAGGATTTTGAAAGGTGATATAGTCCACTACTGCTACAATGAACAGGGACGTCCATATGTAGATCAGAGCTCAGTCTAGCCTAACCATGAATGTCTCTGGAATCCATACAGATATCACTAACTCCAGTTGCCCAACTTTGAGGTTGTGTCTAGAATGGTGTCTACTGTCAAGGAAGACGACTCCCTGCAGCCCAGCACCACCAGATTCTGGGGTCCTACTCAAAGTATAGACAGAAATTTTTATGCAACAAAAAAAATGCTAGTAGTGAGTGCTCATAATATAGAAATACAAAATAGTTGCTTATGGAAAGAAGCTCCAGTGCCTTTACTCTTAATCTAGGGGGTGAATTAGATAGCCTCCTAGCTCCTGCTCAAGTAGGGCCATCCAGAGAAGTCATTTTTATTTGTTTGTTTAAATATGTCTGCCTGAGTTTTTCCAAATCTACATCAACCAGCAAGCTCATGTTTGACATGCTGCACTGTATCACCATTTCAGCATTTAACATTGCTGCCTTCTGATATTCATTCTGTCCTGAAAAAACAACTACCTTAACTCATGCAAGGGAATGACTTCTTAGACATTCATGTGCTCATTTCAAAGCCTTCCTAATGTGTCTTCTGATTAAACTGTCAACAAGCTGGAATTTGTTTCTTGTTTTAGTATACGAGCTCTAGAGAAATATGACTGTTGCTGTTCAGCGAGACATTTTGGTATGGACTATCAAATATTACTTGCAAAAAAAAAAAAAAAAGTTAGCGCATCAAAGTACTCAAAAGAAAAAAATAGCTGTATAAGACAGCTATAATGCTGGGGATTTATCAGAAGTGTGCCCAGCTGCTGGATTTTGGCTTTCTTGCAAGAGAAATTTCAGCTGTCACTGAGTTTTTTAAGAATCATCCTGTGAGAACAGTTGCTACAGCAGTGATCTGGGATCAGGTGAGAAATGCCTTAATGTATTCATCTTTCTTAAAGGAGTACAGAACTGTGGGTAGCTATTTCTGAAATCAATAATTATAGTCCATCTATGTATGGAGAAAAAAAAATGCGAACTACATTGCACTGAACAAGAAATGTAGGAAAAGAAAGATTTTGAGCTGAAACACAAGAGCTAGAAAGTGAGTCAAAATCATGAGGAAGTCAAACTATTGTTTTGTGGAATAAGAAAAAAAGAAGAAGAAAAAAAGAAGAGAAGAAGTTTGATAGATTTTAAGGTCTTAAAGTTTTATACAACTTTTTTGTCATTGGCAGTCTCCTGACTGTGCATCAGTGCAGATGCACTTACTTCTTTAAATAAACATCTTAAACATAAATCACAACTCACTAAGGTTAATTCGGTTGCAATATTTATAATGCAGTTATGTGGAAGTAGGCTAACAAAGGAACTGTTTGTGAATTTGAGTGATTGAAAAGCTGGATAATTAAATAATTTTACAATTGCATATATTATATAAAAACATATAAGAGCTTTTATAAAACATATAAAACATGTAAAAGCATTTATGCTAGCTTCAGGTTATAACAGAGATATCTGAATGAGCACCTCCATTGTACCATTTGAAACCTATAAACTCAAACCCTGATTATTCTCAGAAGGAATTAATTCACCCATACTTTCACCAGGAATGTATGGGTGTATCAGACAACAGATAAGTGACTACACCACGCTAACAGTCCTTGTCCTTAACACAGAACACCAAAAGCCAATTTTTCTTTGGTTGTTGGTTTTCTTACATGTTTTTCACATCAGCTATTTCTTATGTTCTTATGTTTTCTGTAGTGGGCTAACCCCCCCAAACTCTAACTCGATTTTTTATCCCTTGTAAACCTGCCTAGAATATGGTTATTTCAGTAGTAGCAAGAATCTGTATTTCTATTGAGGATCTGAGTGTATAGCTTAAGATAAGTGCTTTTTTCTACCAGGACTGAACAGAAGAGCATTTCAAGAATGGCATCCATGGAGATACAAAACCAGAGCACCTTGAATGCCTGGATGTAAAAGGTGATTTTCCATTTGTTTTAAATCTGCTTATGTGGAATTGGACTGGGGTGATGATCTGAGCAACAAGACTGCTAAAAATCCAAATGAATTAGTTTAGCTAATGCAGTCACAAGGCATGAGCTCCTAACTGCCCTGATCCTGGATGCCAACATTGGAATGGCATACTAAAGCTGATAGAGAACTCTTGATGTGCATGCTATTTTGCAGTGAAATAGACTAATTATGCAGCTAGACTTGTCTGATGGCAAATCCTGTGAACTGCATTCAGTGGTGCAATCCAAACAAAATTCATACTAGTCATTTTCTTTGCAAAGCAAATATACAGTCTTAAACTATAACATTTTTCAAGAGTGCAATAATTTTGAGAGACGTCATGAGAATTCTCACTTGTAATAAATTTGCATGGTCTAGTACTTCTTTAGCAATATTTAGAATTTTCTAAACAAGTTTGCTGTCAAAATCTCTCTGTGTGATATTCTTTTCCCTATATTTTTTATCAGACTATAGTCTAGGTGTTTCAGAAGGATCTTTTGTTATTTTTTGTTAGACCAAAAGCCAGGCAGACATGCTTCTGAAATGATATTGATACCAAAGAAAGAAATGTTAAAAGAGTCAGAGGTCTAATATGGTTGCTGCTGGTGGAAAAACAGAATGAATGTTACAACTCTGTAATAATATATACATGCATATATATATATATATATATTCAAATACTAGATAAAGATTCTCATAAGAACGCCACACATTTAAAAGACTGAAAAAATATGAAATTCTCAATACACTGAAAATATTCAAATACTTATGGTTCAGTACATAAGCAACTTATTGATTGACTTAAAGGGTGCAAATACTTAATCACTCCTTTGTAATAGATCCTGCTCAATAGAGCTGATAAAATCAGTCAATTACCATGATTAATTAGTCCCTCTTTTTTGTTGGCCAATTATCCCTGAACATATTTTTATTTCTTATTCCATTAGTTTAATTGCTGTTCACAAATAGTTCCCTGGCTTTACACTTCATTTACTGTGGGCAAAACTGACAGGTCTCCAGCACAAGATCTGATCACCGGTCAAACTCCAGGAAAGCCAGCAATGTCATAGAGCACAGCCAGTCACTCAAATCACACAGGGTTGGTTTTTTTCTGCATTTTTTCCTGCTCCACACCATTTATTTATAGTTTTCAGTGAAGAATAATAAGTGTAAAATGTACTTAGTATTCCATTTTATCAATGCCCAAATTCATATATACAGACATGAGTACACAAAGCAATGGCAGCTATTCCTCAAATAGACAAATAAATACATGTTTGCAATTATTTTTGTGAGCAGGAAGAAGAAATGTCATCAGTAAACACAACCAAAAGCAGAATACGTTCAGAATTGAAATTAATTATATATATCACCACACGTCCATGATTAAAATTATCTGCAACAATATAATTATTTGACAGTGGAAATGTGCACTCTGCAAATTCACCAGTAAAACAATTACTATTGTATTTTGCCCAAAATTAATAGACATACTCTTTTTAATATACTTTGTATTTTTGAAAGTCTGGAATTGTATTATTAATAATATTATTAATAAAATATCTTGACTATTTTAATATTATTAATAAAACATGTGATGGATTTATTAATAAGGTTTTAGAGAGTCCACACACATCCATTAGAAATCACCAGTGATTCTGTTATGTTCTGTTTGGATGTAATAGACAATCACTTTTCCAAGTAACTTGTAATTCAGAAATTTCAATTGAATTTTCAATAGAATTAATTATTTACTTGCTATTTGAAATTACATGGCAGTTAGCAATATATTAACAGTTCCTAGGTCAGTGAAACATCATGGCTGATTTTTCATGGTGACCAAGTACTTTCAATTCTATGCTATTTCCTTCCATTATTTTCTAATGAAGCTAACGTGCCACCACATCTGTAATGGCGTTACACCTATTTCTATTATCTGGATGGAACTAAGAGGATCTTGAAACTTTCTCCTTAACTCCACATTAATTTAAAATCCTCATAAGAGAGACGCTTCAGGCCCCTAATCATCTCTGTGACCCTCCACTGGACTCTGTCTTAAATTCCCTGTCCTGGGAAGTCTAGAACTAGACACATTGCTCCAGATGTGACCTCATCAGGGCAGATTAGAGGGAGAGAGCCAATTCCCTCATCCTGCCAACCACACTCTTTCTAATGCACCCCAGGAACACCACTGGCCTTCTTGGCCTCAAGGGCATGCTACTGGCTCATGGCCAGCCTGTTGTCCACCAGAACATTCAGGTTCTTCTCCACAAGGCTTCTTTCCAATAAATCAGCCCCTAACCTGTACTGTTGCATGTGGTTACTACTTCCCAAGTGTAGGAAATCTAGGAACATTTGCCTTTGTTGAACCTCATTGGGTTCCTCTCCGCCCAACTTTCTATCATGTCCAAGTTGATAATCAGCGAGTAAATGCATGTTCTTCCCAGGACTGAAAAGATTCACTGGCTAAGGATTAGACACAATCTTTTTCTAACATCATTTGACAGGATTCTAAAATTGATATTTAAGGAAGATATCTGAAGTCAAAGGCCATTCATAGGTAGGTAGTTATGTAACTGAGAATTCTACAGCTGTATTATTCAGCTAATGTCTTAGGTTACACTCCAATCTCCTCTACCACCCCTACTGTTAAAACTGAATCCTTGCTTGGAGTCACAAGGTTGATCATGTCTTGGCCAAGTAAGGTCTAATGTCCTTCATCATCCATGAGTGCAATGAAAAATCTCTGTGAATATTATTCCAGGTCTACTTTGCTTTTCTTCATGTACGCATTATTGAAAACATTTAGCTAATGTGTGTTCCAGCAGTTATTGACTCTTCTCCCCTCCCACATACTTCACAAAATTAAAAACTCATCATACAGGTCCCCAAAAACCAACACTTAATTAAAAGAGGTAATCAATTCAATACAGCTATTCTTACTGCTTAACAAATCCTAACACATGTAGTAGAGAAATTAAAGTACAAATAAACAATTATCCACCACAAACAAGTAAGTAATGGTACATACACTCATTTTATTTCTTGTAGCAGGATGACTGAACTGCTATGTTATGGGAGATTTGTTTTATTTTCTAGTGATTATACAATGTGTCACTGTAATACAGATGACACACTTAGCTAGCCAGCCTTACAAATTGGGATAATAGAGTGAGTTGGTTGAACAGGCCTGAAGTACACAAATAGATGCCAATATTTTATCTGGTTGGATTTCTGTCAGCTAATAAATTGACCTGAATGTAGATGAAACAGAAAGCCAGAGAAGGTTGGATATTCAGAACTCTTCACTATAAAGATATGGAATCATTTTTAAAACATTGATGAGTCCAACTGAAGGAAGTTTAATTGCAACATTAAAGCATGTTAAAAGAAAAAAATAATATAGGAAAGAAATGTGATAGATACCTTTTTCTGGCAATTCATGCATAATGTTATTGTTTTCAGCCAAAAATCATTCATCTGTAATGAGACAAAAAAAAAAAATGTTTATGCTGTCTAGATAGAGTAAATGAAGGGGTATGAATGAACAGCTGTAAGTAAAATAGATTGGAATACATTTAACATTAACCTGAGGTACTTCTTGAAGGAGGTAACTAAAGTTCCCTGATTCTGCCTCATTTCACACTTTGGTCTTGTCTGAGTCAAAGCTCATGGAAAGTCAGGCTATTTCTTCACACTGAATTCAGGCAGCTCTCACTGCAGCAATTGGAGCAGTCCTTTCACTCCCAGACTGCCTGCACACCTGCTATCCCAACAGGATTTAAAACCACAACTTCATCCATGGCTGTTGGAAGTTATGTTTCACAGGGCCTATGCTGGGACAGAGCCTGACAATAAGCTCCACAATAGGACCATCTTCTCCAGTGAGCAATTTGTTCCCTCTTATTTTACCATCTGGTATATCCGTAGGGGTTGCCTCTGCTGTAAGGTTACCATAACCTCTGCCAATGACAGATTAGGGAGCTTAGTGTGAGTTCCTTTCTTCCTTCAACAGCTGCTCAGAAGGCATGTTAGCTTTGTTTGCAGGTTGAACTAAGCTGAAGCTAATCCTCATGTAAGGAAATAGAAAATGGTACAGTCCTTGCCTCCATAACATCTGACGTGAAGAATTGGCTTCATTTTACAAATTGTTCCGCCAACCACATGAAGAAAATGCCAACAAAGAAACATCAGCACAGCACAGCATATGCAGTAGCTTCCATACACTTCATGCTTTAGAACCACAGGGATCAGCTGCAGTATGGAATGAATTTAAGACACAGACATAGATAGGGGTCTCTGTTTTTCTCTTCTTCTGAAGACATTGCAATTCCAGCTTTGCTTTCTATGCTTATTCATAATCTGAGTAAGACTTCACCCAAAGCGTATAAAACCCAACATTTTCTGCTGTCAATGGACTTCAAATAAGAACCCAAGCAAAAATACATTCCAGATGAAACTTCTCCGAGTATTACAGTAAGCACTTAGAATGCAGATAACACACTACTGTTTCTAATTGTTCATTATTATAGCATTATAGATATTAGGAATGCTTTTGGTTTTGTTATTTTTTTTTCTTTGCTGATGTTAGTACATCAGTCAGATGTCCCTATAGCTAATTATTGAGACATATTTCAATCTGGTTAAAACTCATGTCAGTGTAATTGGAAAAACATCAGTGGAAATGTTCTATAAGGGAAACTACATTTCATGAATTTTTAACAGCTGTATGTGGGCCTTTCTTTTAGTGCAGTTTTTCCCATAATAAGGTGCTATTCCCAGATGATTCTGGCCTTGCTGAACTTTATTTGCTGCGTCTGAGCTGGTATATGCTTGGTGACTACTCACATTTCACTTTCTGCAAATGAGGCAAGGGTCCAAGTTTGAAATTGTACATTAAAGCATATTCATGCAGCACTGAATTGAGATTTTACTTTCAAACTTAATTCTGACATAGAAGTGAGTAGCTTTTAGCTCTTTTAATGTAGCTCTATGTGCATATGAGTGTGCAATACCCCACACAGTTACCAGTCGCTCATATCTTTATTTTCTTGCTCTTTAGATGTAGTCATAAAGAGCCCTTAGCATCCATGATTCTCTTTGCTCTGCCGAAGTAAAGATCTCAAGGGGCACACAGTCCTCTGTTTGAACACAGCCCTTTGTAGAAGTTTCCAGCAGGAGGATCTGCAGGCTTCTCTGGTCTCTGCTGTAGGGCCAGCATGGCTCACCTTTGCCTCTTGAGCCAGTGATTTTTGAATTAAAGAAGAATTTAGATATCTGGTAAGAGAAAGGCCAGTCATCCCTGCTTGACAAAGCTGGCTGTGGCGGAGTCACTTCTGAAAATTCCTTTCACCAAACTATTTCCTAGAGTTTGAAGTGTTAAACTGAGTGTTGATAGTCTTATATCCCATAATTAATATGAATGACTGTCCCTTTTAATCGGCCAAACATTTATCACTGAAAATGTCTCATATTAAGGAGAAATGGCTGACAAATGGCTCTGCCAGTCTTTGTCTGTGTTAGTATCATTTAAATAGGAAGGGGTGTTAGTCTCTGTATTTTTCAATGAATTTGCTCCTATTAATTTAGTTAATCATGATGTCACAAAGTCATTTGTCAATAACTTTGTCAGTGAAGTTTGATGGAATACCATTGAAACATGACTACAAAGACACAGCCCAGAGACATTTACAGAATCTCTGGGGGATGTTCAGAGGGGAGGAGCAAGAATGTTCTCATTGCTATTGGTAATATGTGACTGGCTTACGAAAATCCAACAGCAGTACTTATGACAATGTTTAATTTGTCTAGAAGGTATCTCACTTCCTTACTAAAATTCTAAGGCTTCAGCCTGCAGTTTTCACTTCTGTAGGAAGACGGTGCTTCCCACTGTCAGCCCTTCTCTTCAGACAGCCTTCAGCATATATAGGGCTGATCTCTGAAAATAACCCAATCAACTGTAATTAACACTGTGATTAATTTATAACAACTTCCTTTTAAGTAGCTTCCCTGAATAGGAAGCAAGAGGTATAAGAACATCAGGAAGAAAAGAATCACTCATATCTCTGAGTCTTTGGCTATCATACCTGCATTCACTTTCTGTCTCGTGTGTCACTTGCTTTTGATCCAATCTATATAATCATTCCCTTAATCTCCCTCTTCTCTGTCACAAGACTGTTTTGTAACTCACCAGAAGTGGCTCCATTACAGTAGCAATTACTGTCCAGTGTGGTTACTAGCTGTCTGTTTTCTATTTGAACAAGCTGGATAAATGTTGTCATTTCTAGCCCTTCTGATGATAGTTATTTTCTTTGCATGAGTTAAATTGCTACAGAAATATGTCCACTTTCTGGGACTTCCAGACTTTACCTTCCTTTTTTCATTCCCCAGCTGTTTCCTCCAAGAATATTGCCTGTGTTCTATCTATCTGCCTCTTGGAAGAAACAATATGACCCTGAAAATATTTTTTTTGCCACTTGCTGATGTACCATGTCCTTCTAGGAATGAGTGAATGATGAGTCATAGCCAATGCCAGATATTCAAGACCATTGCCAGAAATATAATGCAAACATAACTGCAAAGCAGTGGAAAGTGTACTCTTGAATGCAAAAGTATTTTGGATTTGTCACTTCTAATGTATGGTTGGAAAAAAAAACAAAACTCTAGTCCTCCCACAGGAGAAGGGAACCCTTGAGAAGTGGAAAAAACTATAGAGAAATTTTTATTCAAAGCACAATTTCCATTTCTCTATCCCATCTGTAGAGATGGGTCAAAGAGATGCAACAAAGATAAATCTGCAATCTTCTGCATACCTACAAGCAAATGTCAGAGATGCCCAAAGCTGATGAGCTCACGATCTGCCTCCAGGTTGTTCTCTGTCCCTCTTCTCTTGTAGTCATTTTAGTGACATTCAGTACTCATTTTAAACTCTGGTTTTCAGTTCTAGGATTAAGATGAAGACATTGGAAATTCTTAATCAATGAAGGTCAACTAACTACATAGTAGAACAATAGAGTTTGAAAATGCAAATAACCTGAAACCTGTAAGTTCAAAGCCACAGGGTATACTGAATCTACCAATCAATAATGTCTTGGATAATATTTTTAATTGTATAATTTTTAAGCCAAATTGACCAGAGCTCAGAGATTTGTAGTGCTTGATGTCTTTTCAAAGTACTACCCTTGTGTTCTACAGCAATAATGCTAAGCCACTCTAGTTTCTCCTAATGCTCCATTTCTCAAACATTCAAATCTAACTTAATTTTCAATTTCTTTTCTCTAACCATGGATGGAACACCTTCCTCTCCCACCTTCAGCAATTCAAACTTGTGTTAGCACACAGGTGGCACAGAATCTTTCCCAGCCCAGAAACTTCCTTGCTTAAAGTTTAACTAAGCAAAACCTGCACATCCTGCTACATGCAGTGAGTAAATTAAAGTATCTGATTAACATGCTATGTGAATTCACATCTCTGTTGCTTGTGAGAGAAAAGAATAGCCTGTGTCAACAACCTGACCTGTAAGTCTTTCAACTTAACCTATTTTTAAGACTTCTCTTGTCTCACCAATGTATGTATATATATGCCCTGAGTATATCAAAGTTATAAACATCTATGAGTCTATTTAAGTACCAAGAAGCTCACAAGCTAAATAAAGAATTAATATAAAGTGAAGGACAATTCATACAAGCAGGTCTTGGGAAATTAAAGTTCTGCATTATTCCAACCCACCCTCCCTCTGAAATTCACAGTCAAGTTACATGAGAAATGATGAAAAGGTTGTCCAAGGTTTTCTGCTTATGGGTGAAAAGTAATATGAATTTTTGAACCTCTGGCCAAAAGAGATATTGATGTGAAATCTCAAATTTTCCTAAATGTTTTGACTTGCCCATGGAACTGTCTGAACCTTCTCCATAGGGCAGTAATGTGAGGCACAGATGCCAGTACCTCATGGTCCTTTCAGTTAGTCCAACTCAGAGAGCAGATCCTTTACTGTTCCATTACTGAATTTCTCAGCAGTAAACTCTTTTTCAGACTTCCCACTCAGTGATCTTCATTTAGTTTCCCACTATTGTTTCCAGAATTATCCCTCTACAAGGAATATAGTTTATCAGCCAAGAAAATCAATAATCTCAGTTATAGAATAACTGATGTTAATTTTCTGTAGGTTGAAGATTTTGGTTTTTATTCCTTTTCCAAGATGGAAAAAAATGTAAGTAAAACAGAAGGGTACTTGAGCTTTTATTCTCACTGCTCTTAACATGGTGTCCTAACTATTTTATGTTCATCTTATGTCCATCTGATGTCCTTGTCTGGTGACTCTCTTTTCCCATCACCACAGACACACTGATCCTGAAGAACTTCATTCTGAGAGATTTTTTTTTTTCCCAAAGCCGATTTGATTTTCTCTATCACCAGAGTCAGTGCAGTATCACTTACTCTACTTTTCTTCTTAATAGAAACTTGGCTGCTGGCTGTGGAAAGTTTTATGCATTTATATGCAGATGACATTTCTATTTTCACTGAATGATGAGGTTTCCTCTCTTCTTAATTCCCTTTCTTCTTAAATGGCAAATGTGATCATCTGATTTAATGAGTGTCTTTTCTTTGCAAGGCTTGGTTAAAAAAAAAAAAAAGTGTAAAAAGACATTGTCTTTGTGTTCCTTTTTCTACTGGAAATCTCTCACTTGCAAAAAAAAAAAAAAAAAAAAAGAATTTTCAGGTGTAAAGGTGTGCAGCTCCTAGACCAAATCATTTACGTTTGTTACCCAGATTCACAGGGCTGCTTAGATGTTGTGTCCAGTTCATTCACATTTAAGAGACTGGTTTTTAACTGACCAAGAAATAACCAAAACTGTGAGCCATTTGAACTCTCGGAAGAATAAAACTCAGTTGTGCAGAAAGCACAGATCACCAAATTTTGTCTACAGTTTTTGGAATACCGAGAATGAAAAGTCCTTCAAATATTTTACATCTCTGATTCAATTGTAAAACTTCATCTGTTATCACTCAGCTGCAACAGTTTTCCTGAATGCAAGTAAGGCTATTAAAAAATGATTTCACTCTTTCAATTTTCTTCCTATATACAATTGACTCATTTTAACTTTTTCAATTTAAAATTGAATGATTTAAAAAATGTGAATTTCTGTATTTGATGTAAGTGCAAAACTTGGATAAGAAATAAATCTTATGTTTCCTCTGTGAAAATCTTCAAAATATAGTCACCAGGAACAAGAGAATATTTGATTATTGAAATTTATCCTGTGGAATTTTGTAATTTAAAAGCATATCACGGAATTATACATCCACCAAAAACACTGAAAATACAATGAAAACACACTACTGTCTATGAAGCATACAAAGTTATTATAGCTCAGAAAATAGGCTATAAACCAGCAAAACCTTTACTTCAGAAAGTGAAGAAATTACATGTGTTGAACTCTGTTAAATTCTGCAGTTGATTTCATCCTGCAGTTAGGCTCCAATCTTTCTGAAGTTTCTTTGCACTATAGCCTTTCTAGTCTTTCTCAACCGAGTATTATAGGATGTCCTAGCCATTGTATAACCTGCTGAAAAATAGATGAAGTGGAAAGGCAATCTCATCAGGTTGTTTGACTTAATGAGTACAAATTTTACATTTCATGTTAAATCTCACCATATGTTCTCTACCCCTCCTCAGAAATTCACTGGAGTCTCTTTAAAACCTGCAAAGTACATCTGTGATACTCACTGGAATAAGGAGTGCTGTTAATCTAGATTTCTTTTTTTTTTCTGCAGGAGAGAGACTTCAGAAATGTGTACCTTCATCAATATCTTTCTGCCAAGATCTTATTTTGGGTAACTTGTTTGCATCTGTTTTATTTTACTTCTTGATTTTATAACAGTGATCCAGATGAAGTCCTTGAGACGAATCTTTCTAATCATAAATATGATGATCACAACTAAATGATCTGTTTTAAGAATCTCTGAATTATTTCTTAGAAATTTAGTTCTCCTTGTCTACATATAGACATTTTCTTCTGGATAAAGATCTATTGGGAGAAGTTTCCATATTGTAAATCATACCAGATCATACCAACCATCATTTTCTATGAATCTGTGTTACTATCTCCGTGGCACTACATTTCCTTATTAGCACTTGTGAATTTGGACACAAATTTATAAATGTGCTACAGTGTCAGCCTATATTAAGGAAAGATTTGCTTTAAAAAAGATTTCAGTTCTACTTTGAGCTTAGTTTCCAATGAAAATAAGCTTACACAAGTTTTCTGTGTGTATGTACGCCTAAATTAGTAGATTTCAGTCCATTTTAAGGGAGGTCTCAAAGTTATTGAGGATATAATTCATCTTCTCATCTGTACCACTCATCTACATTTTACTCTAGTTAAAACAGAAAAATTATGTATAATTCCTCTAAGGCAAGTGTCTAAAATAATCTAGATGAAATCTACTAATTATCTTCTCAAGTCGTTCAAACAACATGTAGTACTGGCCAGAATTCAGCCCTTTCTAGTTCATAAATGGGTCAAAGGTCTGCAGTTCCTTGCCTAAAGAACCAGAAAATCATAGAATATCCTGAGTTGGAAGGGACTCTCAAGAAACATCCAGCTCAGTTCCTGGGTCCACACAGGATGAACACAAACACAAACCTTATGTCTGAGAGCTGTAACCACACACTCCCTGAACTCACTGATAACCAAAGACAACATCAACTTGAAAGACATATTCAGTCCTTGCAGGACAGTTTCTAATCTTCTTCAAGAGATCTCTTATAACTGATTTAATTTGCTGTTAAAGTCCCTTTTTTTTAACCTTTTCTTTTTCTTTTCCATAAGCACAAACAAATTATATTTTATTAAATATGTTGTTACCCGTATGTATAGATCTTCAAAAGCAACATGGTTGTTGTGGTTTTTTTTTTTTCTAATTCTTCTTATTGGTCCTTGAAGTTGTTTAAGCAAACAACAGCCAAAAAAAAATCTTGCAATGTAACGAATTTAAGAGATGGAGAACAAGGAGTAAATCATACTAACATAGGAACTTGTGATTATGACCGTGTTCATAATCTATTTTTCGACAAAATTCAGCAGTAACATTGAGCAATTGAACAAAAGCAATTTTCTCTATATAAAGGAAGTTTAACTACATTATAATGATTATGAAGTCTGGAATAAAGGAATCTTTGCTTTCCTCAATTCTTTAACCCCACAGAAGAACTAGTTTTCTAAGAGGCATAATTGTTCAATTTTCTATGATACCTTAAGAGGACAAAACAGCTCCTAGATGTACATTCTGAAGCCTGTCCAAGAGCATGCATAAGCATACTCATTCCCCCAATAGCACAATGTTAGCAGTCAGTAAGGGGGAGATTTAGAGTTGTGATACTGATCAGAATCAGAGTAATTAAAATTCTTCATAAATAAAATTCCCCTGACCTTGAAAATATTTTTATTTTCTTTTTTTTTTAATCAACATTTCTTGATTCATTTTGTCTCACTGCTACAGAATCTTTGTGATGGTCCAAGAATAATCCAACTTATCACCTTGAGCTTTTGTTCATATCATTTGTGCTGCATCAGCCCTAAATACCAATATAATACTTGGCTCAGACATATTACAATTCTCACATCACAATCATCCTGTTCTCACTGCTTTATTTTGTCCACAGCTCTGTCAAGCTTTATATTATGAGATTTAAAATTCCATTATTTTTTAATTCTTCCTTGTGCCTATTGTTCCCATAATGTTATGCATGTTGATATATGAGGTGAATAACTGATTAGAAATGATACAAAGTCCACCGCAAAAGACTTGATTGTTTCCTTCCCCACAAAGGAAGAACATGATAAAGTCAGAAAAAGAAAATATATTAACGAAGTAAGATTATCCAATCCATCTTCCAAAAGCAGGTGTTTTATATAAGGTAGTCATTTAGATTCTCTTAATAAACAACCGAGGAAGTCACATAAAAAGAATGAGATGTGTCTAAAGCATAAAGTGCAAGAAGGCCACAATGAGGTCTCCCCAGAGCCTTCTCCAAGCTAAAAAAAATCCGGTTCCCTCAATCATTCCTCGCAAAAGAAGGTGCTCTAACCCCTGATCATCATAGAGATTTTCCTCTGGACCTGCTCCAAGAACTCCACATCTATCCTGTAATGGGGACCACAGGCCTGAATATTAACGAAAGGGCACACAAGAGGGAGACCAACCAATCACCAACCACACCCTGCTCGCAATCACTTTTTTAATATAGATCAAAACACAGATGGCCTTCCAGGCTGCAAAAGCACAATGCTCGCATATGTCAAGTTTATTGTGGTGCACTAGACATACAAAAGCAGGCAAAATATAAGCAGTTCCCTGTGTCACGAAGGCATAGGAAATATAGAAGGTGCAGGAACACAAAAATAAGAGGAGACCAAATCTGATAGGCCATGCCAGTGAAGAGCAGAATGCAGAGACGAAGCAGAGGTTAGAGGGCAGGAGAACGGACATAGGAGGGAAGGGCAGTGCCGAAGTAAGAAGGCAGGAATAGCTCTGAACCAACAGACTGTGTGACCTCTTCCTTTTCTCGAAGGACCAAACGTCCAGAACCGGACATGACCAGAAAAAGGAACCCTCCTATCCTCTGCTGCTCACCTGGAGATGTTCCACCTTACACAGGGACACGGATACAAACATAAGAAATCAAACTAACACAACTTTTTGCTGGTGATGCCAGTTAATATTAGGATCAGAATCTGGCAACTACATTGGTGGGGCCATGAGCATGTGACAGCAAGAATAACGTTGGTACTTGCATGTGTCACAGACTCCTTGGAATCCTGGTTGTCATAGAGCCATAAGAACAGCTCGGCCAGTCAGCCAGCCCGGGCCGGAGGAGAGAAGGTGTGTGAGCAGAGGCGGAGGTTTAAGGGAAAGAGAGAGGACATGGATGGGAAGGGCTGGGTCCCAGGAATGGCCGTAGGAGTGGCTGTGATATAACAGATCGTGTGTCCTCCTCCTTTGACTCTGAGAGACAGAGGCGCAGAGGAGGATACGACCCGAGCATGGAACCCTCCTGTCTTCTGCTGGTCAGTTTTGGAGAGAAGTTCCGCCTTGCACAGGGACATGGATTCCAAGATAAGTAATGAGATGAAGACCAGGCTGGCTGTAATGTGGGCATGAGATGGATGCAGGTAGTTTAGTGATGCCCTGGGCATGCAAGGGCAGGCATAACATTGGCAGTTCCCTATGTCACACAGGCTTTGTCGTCCTGGTGGGCATAGGGCGCTAATAAGAACAGCTCCACCGGTCAGCCAGCCCAGGCCAGAGGAGAGAAGGTGGGTGAGCAGAGGCGTCAGAATGAGGGAAGGGCAGTGGACATGGATGGGAAGGGCTGGGTCTCAGGCATGGAGGCAGGAGTGGCTGTGATATAACAGATCATGTGTCCTCCTCCTTTGTCTTTGAGAGCCAGAGTCGCAGAGGAGGATTAGACCAGAACATGGAACCCTGCTGTCCTCCACTTCTCAGCTGTGGAGAAGTGCAACCCTGCTCAGGGACATCGATACAAAGATAAGTCATGAAATTGACCCTAGCCTGGCTGTAATTTGGGCATGAGCAGCTCCCAGCTGCTTTTCTTGTGATGCCCTGCACATGCCAAAGCAGGCATAATATTGGCAGGTCACTGTGTCACATAGGCATTGGCAACCTGGCAGGCACTGGGAGATCCCGGACATTGCAACACCCCTCTGCTAGGCCATGGCAGAAGAGAGCGCGATGATGAGCAGGTGCTCAGCTGAGAGGGCAGGAGAAAGGACATGGAAGGGAAGGGCAGGGCCCGAGCAAGAAAGCAGGATGGCATTGAAGCAACAGACTGTGTGGCCTCTTTTTTTGTCTTTGAGGGCCAGCGGCCCAGAAGAGGATATGAACAGAGCATGGAAGCCTCCTGTCCTCTGCTGCTTACCTGATGCGATGTTCCACCTTGCACAGGGACATCGATACACAGATAAGTCATGAAATTACCCCTAGCCTGCCTGTAATTGGGGCATGAGCAGCTCACAGCTGCTTTTCTTGTGATGCCCTGCACATGATAAAGCAGGCATAACATTGGTGGTTCCCTATGTCACATCAGCATTGGCAACCTGGCCAGCACTGGGCGATCACCGAAAAAGCATCACCCCTCTGCTAGGCCGTGGTAGAAGAGAGCAGAATGGTAAGCAGATGCACAGGTGAGAGAGCAGGAGAAAGGACGTGAAAGGGAAATGCGGGGCCTGAGGGAGCGTGCAGGTAGAAGGACAGGGAAGGGCAGGGCCTGAGCAAGAAGGCAGGAATGGCTCTGAAGCAAGAGTCTGTGTGACCTCTTCCTTTTCTTGAAGGGCCAGAGGCCCAAAGGAGGAAAGGACTCGAGCATGGAGGCCTCCTGTCCTCTGCTGCTCACCTAGAGAAGATGTTCCACCTTCCACAGGGACATAGATACAAAGATAAGAAATCAAACTAACACCAGCTTTGGCATTAATATTGGCATCAGCCTCTGGCAACTGCCTTGGTGATGCCATGAGCATGTGACAG
>JAPSGF010000161.1:0-19682 GCA_035772895.1 Perdix hodgsoniae
CACAACTGTGAGCTTCTAAAGCGTCAGGGCAGGCAGTGGGGTCGGGGACACCGGGAGGTGGGGTTGGGGCTCAGGCCTGGGCCGGCTCTGCCCCCCCCTTCCCTGCCCCAGATGTGTCTGAGGGGAGTCGGGGCACAGAGAGGGTGACCCCATCCCAGCAGCTCTGTAAGGGGATGGGGAGGTGGGGAGCGTGGGGAGCGATCATCTCTGTTTGTGGGGAGGTGGGGAGGAGGGGAGATGGGGAGCTGGGAGAAGGGGAGAAGGGGTTGAGGGTGGGGAGCTGGGAAGCTTGAGCAGCTCAGAGCTCTGTGAAGCTGCGGGGTGTGCAGGGGCAGGGAGGCAGCAGAAGCCAAGTGTGGGGATGGGTGGAGACGTGTGCCCAAGGGCCGGCGGCGTGCAGAACCGTGCTGCTCAGTGCGTGTGCCTGAGCCAGGCGGTGCCTCATCGCCACAGCTCGTGCCCTCTCCTTTCTCTCATTAAACCTGAAGCATCAGCAAATCTGTTCTGTGTGTGTTGCAGTGCTGCATGGCGGTCCTGGCGGGCCCTGGCAGTGTGTGGGGACCTGGGTCTGCTGCAGGACTGAGGCGGGCGTGTGGGCCCTGGGCCGTGGGGCAGCTCAACCCGCAGTGCTGCCCCGATCCCGCTGTGCAGTGCTGAGCTGGGGATTGGAGGAGCAGCTCTGAGTGAGAAGGTGAATGAAGAACATCCCCACCATCTCCTGTGCAGCATCAGCAGAAAGGCTGCACTAAAGCTGGGGCAGCTTGGTTCTGGGGTGCTGCTCTGCTGTCCAGGTCCCACAGGCTCTGTACAGAACTCCCAGTGTAGACCATCCAGGCTGGGGGTGAGGGGAGCCTGGCCTGCAGCTCTGTGCCTTGGCTGCTGTCCCTGTGTCCCTGCAGGAGCGGCACTGTGGAGCTGAGCACAGCAGGACCCCCAAGCAAAGATGCCACCAGCCTTTGGGACTGTGGCGTTTAGTAGAGCAAGTGGTGCTGTAAAGCTCGAGCATCTCAGCTCCATTGCATCGTGCTTGGGTCTGGTGCACCCGATGGGAACATCCCAGGGAGGTGTTCAGCACTCATGGGATCTTCAGGGCCAGATGGATTGCAGCGCACAGTGCAGCACCAGGATGGCTCTCCTGGCATTCCATGGCAGTCGTAAATTCCTCCCCCTTTTCCCCATGAAGGGAATATGGTCCCTCAGGGCCCTCTCACAACTGCCAGCATGAGCCCCCAGGCTCCCCTGGCTCCTCCAGCTCTCCAAGCTCCCAGAGAACACCAGACTCCTGAGGTTCCCCACTCCCCAGTGATCCCAATCTCCCTGTGCTCCCCTGCTCTCAACTCTCACTATGCCCTCCCATCTCCCCAAGCCTGGAGCCCAACTCCTATGGAGAAAAGCTGGGGGAGCCACAGGTGTTCAGCATGGAGAAGGGAAGGCTAGTGGGACCACACTGCCATGCACTCCTGTTTCTCCTCAAGCACTGGTATGGGTTTGGAACCATAGGATGCAAAGGACATCAAAGCATAAGGAGTATCTAGAGGAAGTCTGCAAAGATGATAAAGAGTCAAGAGGGGAAGACATATGAGGAGCAGCTGAGGTCCCTTGGGTTGTTCAGCCCAGAGCAGAAGAGGCTGAGGGGGGACCTTGCAGCCCTGCAGCCCTTCATGGACCTACAGCTCTCAAAGGGAGTAAAGGTGCAACACTGAGCTCTGCTTCTGTGTGACCAGGACAGGCTCAAGGGAATAGCATGGAGCTGTCAGGGGAGGATGTGGGGTGAGGGAAAGGCTGTGCCCTGCTGGGTGGTGGCACAGAGCTCAGGGAGCACGGGGACACTGCTCCGACATCGTGTGGTGTGGCAACCAGGCACAGACTCAGATGTGAATGATCCAAATCCTTTATTACAGGTTCACACATCACTTACGTACAATCACAAGTTTCCTTTTTTAGCTTTCCCATCAATCTTCACAGCTTTCCCCTCTGCCTTTCCATGTCAACAAAGCATTCCACAAACACTCCATAACCGTGCAGGCAGGCACTCATCCAGTCGGGGCCATGAGCCATTCCTTTTGCTTTTCTCTTCTTATGGAGATGTCCTTGGTTCTCAGCCTTGCTTTCTCATGCTGCTTATCTTGCTCCACAGCATCTGCTCTGAATAGACTTCCTTGTATTCCCACGGGGTTGGGTTTGGGGTGCTGTGTGGGGTCGGGGGTTGGGCCTGGTGATCCCTGTGGGTCCTTTCAAACTCAGAATACGGCTGTTTATGAGGGTATATAGTGATAGAACAAGGGGGAATGGTTTTGAAGAGAGATGGGGGAGGTTTAGATTGGATATTAGGAGGAGGTTTTTCAGCCAGAGGGTGGTGAGGCACTGGCACAGGTTGCCCAAGGAGGCTGTGGATGCCCCATCCCTGCAGGCATCCAAGGCCAGGCTGGATGTGGCTCTGGGCAGCCTGGGCTGCTGGTTGGTGACCTGCACACAGCAGGGGGTTGGAGCTGGGTGAGCACTGTGCTCCTTTGCAACCCAGGCCATGCTATCATTCTATCATCCTCTGACCATTTTATAGCTTCAAAGGATTTGCACTGCAGAGAATCGTGTTATTCCAGTGGCGGTGCTGCTGTGGCAAAATGGCAGCGTGTCCATCCGGGGGTGATGCTCTGCTGTCTGCCTGGAGCTGCTCTGCGTTACCACCCGCCCTGCCCCAGACGCACATCCATACCTCAGCGTTCCCAGCAGACGCCTGGTGAGGGCAGCAAAACCTTTATTGCTTTGCTCTGATTTCAGAGTAAGGAAAAGAAGATTAAACCCAAACGGCCGTGCGCTTCCATGCCCTCTGCTCAGCCAGGTGCTACTACCGGGGGTCTCAAAGCGGGCTGGGGAAACCTGGTGTTTCTCCTCTTCATATGCTGGTGCCGGAAGAAGCAGCAATATCCTGCTTTGCAGCCAAGGAGGAATCAGCAGAAAGTAAAGCCAGATAAAGTGGGCCAATGCAGGAAGTGCTGCAGGCAGCCACATCCTCTTCTCGTGCTTTTTCCATAATGTCTACCCACCCTTTTGCTCCAGCTCTGTTAAAGGAGAAGCTCTGATTCGAGATGGAGAGGATGAAATAGGGCACAAGCTATTTAAATGCCCAAGGAAGAAGAGGTGAAAGGGAAAATTCCCCTCTTTGATCCCATATGGATCAAAGGATGAGAGGTGATGGCCTCACGTTGCATCAGCGGAGGGTCAGGTTGGGTGTTAGGGAACATTCCTTCTCCAAAGAGTGGTGATGCACTGGCACAGCTGCCAAGGGAGGGGGGGTCACCATCTCTCGAAGTATCCCAGAGCTGTGGGAATGTGGCACTGAGGAACGTGGGCAGTGGGCAAGGTGTGCAGTGGGCTGGGGGTGGGGATCCTGGAGGGCTTTTCCAGCCTTCACGCTTCTAAACAACAGCAGAAGGAGGGAAGGATGCTCAGCTGAAGTCCCTGTTTCTCAAGTATTGTAAGAACAACTTTATCTGGGCAAATCTATGGCCAGCAGGAGCCCAGCCCACTTATAGCACAGCAGGGAGGATAGAGCCCAGCAGTGCCACCTCACACTGTCCCCATCCTCCCAGCGACCCACAGCACTTCCCCACTGAGTCAGGGACAATTACAGCACATTCATTAGCACAGCCCCGTGCAGCAGTGGCTGCTTGTTTGGAACAATTCACTCCCTCCTCCGCTGGAGGGAATTGGTGCACAGCAGCTGTGCTTTGAGATCAAACTTGATAAGCGAGCAGACAGCTGTGGGAAGGCTCTGAGAGCCGACCTCCCCCGGGTCACTGCTCCCAGAGCTTCCCTTCCCATCCCACACAGCCCTGGGTATCCGACCTCACCAAGTGGATTTTAATAGGGGTGAGGAAAAGGGCTGCTGAGCAGCCGGGCTTATCTCACCAACCAGAGTGCTTGCAAAGCCCACAGGCTGAGAAGGGCAATGCGTATGTCTGGCTGCCCCCCTTGTGAGCTGTGACGGTCGGCCAGCAGTGACAGAGCACTTCTACAGCTCAGGGGTCACCCCCAGCCCACAGACAGCAGGTTCAGCCCTCGCCTGTTACTAAAATAGCGCATGAACTTTACAGCCATCCGTGCTATTTCTGGATTGCTTTGCACCTCCAGAGGAGGACGGCTGGGAGCTGGGGGGGGGGGATCTGCTCAGCCCTGAGCCAGGGATGCAGCACTGGAGCCACTGGCTGCAATGACATCAGCAAGTGCTGTAACACCAACCTACCCACACACCGCCACGACACCGAAGCAGTCCATTGGTTTTGCCCAAGTTTATTTCTAGAAATCTGTACAAAAAAACCAAAACAAAACAAAAAAAGGGTCCTCTGTCAGATAACAGTCTATCAGATGTGACAGATTCCAGGAATGTGAAGTACCGTCTGCTCGCGTGGAAGAAAGGCACATTTCAGAGCTTGCAACACAGCTGCAGCGTGGAGAAGGCAGACATGCAAGTAGTGCAATGTTTCAGCTTTACACATAAACACGCTGTAGTCCGAAGGAATCTCACTACAAGCAGCGTTAGCATCCATGTAAACATCAGAGAAACACTTTAAAATCCACTCACTGCAGATCCTATGCGTGAGAAGTCTACTCCTTTACATTCACTGAACAGAAGAGTTAAAAGCCATCTTTGGGCAGAAGTTACTCCTAGCTTTCCCCAAATGCTTTTAGGCTCCAAACCACCAGCAGCCCCGTGGCATTTACCCCGACTGGCTTCCCACGGGTCTGCAGCACTGGGCCACACCATTGCACCACCCCACTGCCCCTGGAGCTCTGTGGCTATGGAGGAGTCCCATTCCTCCTGCAGCACAGCACTATGCAAGCAGCACTCGGGACAGACCTGCTCCTAAAGTGACATTCTGAACACAGGTGGTGAAATGCGAGCCACCAGAGCATCCCACACAGTGCGGACCGAGGCCCACTGGGCTCCAACATCCTTGGTATTCCTGCACCTCTCTCCTGGGGTTCTGGCTCTGGTGCTTTCAGAGGAGCTTTTCCAAAGCAGAAAAACTCCTGTGCTGTGTGAGCACGTCTCAGCACAGCTGTCGTGCAACACACTGATAACACTGCTCACAGTCCAAGCACTGCTCTGCTCGTTGGTTGGAAACCAGATGGGTGCTGCTCTCCCCCCAGAACAGCTCACACAGCAGATGCAGGAACACTTCTAATCCACCTCTGGCAATGCAACAGCATTACATAGCGGGTGACAAAGGCAATCATTTCCCCCGTCCGAATCCTCACAGCAATGGGGAGTTGTGCTCTTTTGGATAGAAAGAGGTTTGTCATGGGATTGATCCAAAGGAAAGCTTTTCTTTTTTATATCAGTTTTCACATGTGGTCTAGCAATACTTTAAACATTTCCTTTAGAAGGACACGTACACCCACACACGCTTCCAAAAACGCGATGACGGTTTGGACTCCCGGAGAAGATGCTTCTGAGGGAAGGAGGTGATGCTGAGCCGGACCCTTCAGTTGACTTCCAGGACCTCAGTCTCTGGCAATCCAAACCTGCCTTTGTACTTGTCGAAGAGCTTGATCAGGGAGTCCACGTACACGCTGTGGTAGAAGTCCACTTCCTTCTGAGACGGGTTGTCGATCTTTGGAATGGTGATGGGCTCACCCACTGATGGAAAAAGGAGAAAGGAGAGATCCACGTGTTAGGATGAGTGCTTTCATAGAGATCTGTCCTCATGCACTACCGACATCAGCCCAGCACAGCCACGCTGCCATAGCAGTTTGCTATGCTGGGCCCAGCAGTACGGCCCTCCACAATTCTCAGGACCAAGACCTTGGATGCATTCAAGGCCAGGCTGGATGTGGCTCTGGGCAGCCTGGTCTGGTGGTTGGCAACCCTGCACCTAGCAGGGTATTGGAAGTAGATGATCACTGTGGTCCTTTTCAACCCAAGCCATTCTGTGATTCTATGATTCTAGACCCAAAGCTGCAGTCCTCATACACCCCCCTGCAGGCAGAGGGGAAGGAACAACTTTTTACGCCCACAAGCATCATGGCTTTGGTCTGGAAGATTCAAAGGCAAATTCTAAGGTTGGCTTTAAGACTTAGTTATTAGATCACATCACACTGCCAGTCCCAGGAGCACAATGAGGCAGGCTGCTTCTGATATGGGCTGTCCAAAACCAGGGGAGGGAACAGCCACAGTTTCATCCAAAACGAGCTCATTTGGTAAAGCCGCTGGGAGCAGAATATGACAGAGGTCTTGCAGACTCTGGAAGCTATGGTAGCTCACTCCTGGCTTCATACAGCGGGAAAATGGACTTGTATCATCAAGACCCCAAGACCAAGCCAGAGCAAGGATATGGCACAGATTCACTTACGCTGGTACCGAGAGAAGCACACAGTATATTTATCCAAAGACCTTACCAACGGTGGTGATGGGCTTGGAGTATGGCAGCAAGCCCCACGTGTTCGAGGAGAAGAGCCCGCGGCCATGGAAGATACATGGAGCAAAGCCAATGTGCTTCTGAAACTTCTTCTGAACCCATCTTCCCCAGGAGCCCTCCTCAAAGATCACCTGCTTGTACACTTCGTTCTCCCCAAAAGAGTAGACAGGAACCAAGTCGGCACTAGAAAGATAAAGAGGTGTTATACCCTATGTGCCCTGGGCTGCAGCCCATATTACAGCCCCCACAACCACTGTGCACCTTCCAGGCCTGCACACTTGCAGATGTTACTGGATGTGATACGGTTTTAAAGTGAGCCAGGGGAGGTTTAGGTTGGATATTAGAGGAAGTTTTTCAGCCAGAGGGTGGTGAGGCACTGGCACAGGTTGCCCAAGGAGGCTGTGGGTGCCCCATCCCTGCAGGCATCCAAGGCCAGGCTGGATGTGGCTCTGGGCAGCCTGGGCTGCTGGTTGGTGACCTGCACACAGCAGGGGGTTGGAGCTGGGTGAGCACTGTGCTCCTTTGCAACCCAGGCCATTCTATGGTTCTGATTCTATCCCAGGCAGCTTCCTACCCCTGCTCATGCGCAGAGCAGGCAGACAGGACAGGGCAATGCATCTGAGGCTTTGAGCACACGGTCTTGCAGCACAGCAGGGGATGGCAGCCCCTTCCATGCACTGACAGTGCTGCTCTATCCTCCATGCCATCTCTTACCCATGCCGCAGTGCCAGTTTCACAAATCCTTTCCTGTTTCTCAGTGTCACCGAGTTCTTCCCAGGGGTGCAGTTGAGGGACTCTGCTGCTCCTCCCACCACGATGATGATGGCATTGCCACTGCCATTCTTGGACAAGATGTAGTCTATGCTGTCACGGTTCACAGGACATATACCTGCAATAGTCAGGGAGAGATGCAGGTCATGATGCAGCCAAACCATACCTGGATGGCTCCGGGGCACCAGCAACAATTCTGGTCTTGATTGCAAGTTGAGCTGCAATCCCAATGTCCCCATGGTTTTAAGCTCAAGGAGGGCAGATTGAGGTTGGATGTGAGGGGGAAGTTGTTTAGAGAGAGAGTGGTGAGGTGGTGGAACAGCTGCCCAGAGGCTGTGGGTGCCCCGTCCATCCCTGGAGGTGTTGGAGGCCAGGTTGGATGGGGCCCTGGGCAGCCTGGGCTGCTGTGAGACGTGGAGGTTGGTGGCCCTGCCTGTGGTGGGGGTTGGAGCTTCGTGATCCTTGAGCTCCCTTCCAGCCCAAACCATTCAATGATTCTGTGATCCTCTTACACTCATGTTTCAAAGTTTAGGGAATTGGATTTGGAGCGTTGGACTCGATGATCTCTGGAGGTCCCTTCCCTACAATTCTGTGATTCCATATGGCTGCCACAGACCTGTGACCCTTGATCCCCCAAAAAGGGCATCTATGACACTTCAGACAGTTGTACCTTCACCTGCCAGGACCTCCCACCACTGACTGGGATGACTAGCTTTTCACACCTGCAACTCCAAGTGCCAGATATCTTTAATATACCTTTATACCACAGTGTTTCGGAGCTAAGGATGAATGCAGAGCAGCAGCAGCCCCAGCTGAAAGTCCATCCAGATCCAACCCCCACCACCTGCAGGGACATCTGCCCTGAAGGGGGGGCGGACCCCTCGGAGGCTGAGCCATGGGCAGGGGAAGCGCAGAGCTCTTGCACTCACCCCCAGACATTAAGTAGTCCCTCAGGATGGGCATCCTGAAGTTCCCAGCCAGGGTTGCCAGGTAGGGCCGGATCCCAGGGAATTTCTGGCTGACTCCCGTGGCCTCTGTGCTGAAGTTGCAAAAGGCTCCCAGGCCCATGATGCCATGCGGATGGTAACCGAAGATGTAATTCCTGGTGGTCAGCAGGTTATGGGTCTTCACCAGCTGGGAAGGAAAGAGTGAGCTTGCATGAAGGCAGACTTGATGTGGTTTAACAAGAAACAGCAATCTCCCTTCCCCCCAAGAACAGCACCATGGGCTGCTCTGGATTTTGGGTTACACTGAGGGTTGCAATTCAGACTTCATGGATAAACAGACAGATCTGAGTCACCAGGAGGACAGACAGCCGTGCAGGGACAGAGGCAGCCTGCAGCAGCCTGTGCCCTTTGTTCTCCACTCCTCCCAAAGGTGTTGCTGCAGGCCTGCAGCCCAAACCAACCCAGTTCCTCGCAGTGCTATAACCGCAGCTACGCCTCCCTCCCAACCCCTTGGCTCCATAGCAGCTCACACCCCACTACAAAATGAAAGATCAGCCACCCATAGCATGAACAGGTTTGTTTAACAGCTGAAAAAAGTCACTGTTCCATCCGCCTGCTGGGCACCCTCCAGGAAGGAGGAATGCTGGCGGGGTGGCTCAGCACTGCAGGCGTTCAGGAGGTGCTGTGCTGAGCTCATGGGACACCACCGCCATCCCCAGCAGTGCTGATTGCTGCGGGATGTGTTCCAGCAGCAGAGAGCACACTGCTTTGGGGTTGCAAACATCCTCTAACCACTCATCTGCTTGGACACCATGGGCACCCCGAAGTGTCCGTGCCCTGGTCTCACTAATGCCAGTAGACTGGAGTTTGTTTTGCACTATAAGTAACATCAACATCACATGCATCAGAGCATCTTCCTGAGGCTGTAGGGTGCAGCAGCACTGCTGCATCACCCTGCACCTTAAAGCCCATAGAAACAAGTTGCTAACCCCTTTTCCTCTGTTAATACAGGAGTAGGGATCACTTTCATTTTTATTAGGTTGTATTTGGGACCATTTTTGCCAACTGCAGCTCTCAGACTGGGGCAGCACCCACATCATTCAGCTGCACCTCCAGCACCACGAGCCAACCAGCTGCACTGCAGCCCCCAGAGCAGCATGCAAAGGTCCCCCCCATGTCAGCTCCCACTGGAAAAGGCTCAGCTTTCCAAGACGTCACACCACTGTCCTGTCCAAGAAGCCCTTCGGCAGCAGCCAAATCCGTGCTGTTGAATCACAGAGCTGAAGTCCAATTGCAACACGCTGGTCCAGTGCCCAGAAATTGGATTCCTTCCTCCTGCTGCCCTGCATGCACTATTTTAGACCACAGCTGCAGCATGGCATGACAGGACAGGGGGGGGGTGGTTTTAAAGTGAGCCAGGGGAGGTTTAGGTTGGATATGAGGAGGAAGTTTTTCAGCCAGAGGGTGGTGAGGCACTGGCACAGGTTGCCCAAGGAGGCTGTGGGTGCCCCATCCCTGCAGGCATCCAAGGCCAGGCTGGATGTGGCTCTGGGCAGCCTGGGCTGCTGGTTGGTGACCTGCACACAGAAGGGGGTTGGAGCTGGGTGAGCACTGTGCTTCTTTGCAACCCAGGCCGTTCTATGATATGGCAGTAGGATGAACAAACTGACTGCATCGAACCACACTTCCCCTGAGCTCCGAGGTCACTTGGGGTGCTTGTGGTTCTGCAGCAGCTCCATAGAGCCCCATGCTCTCTGTCACACCAATCCATCCTTTATCCCTTTTTGCCTAATTAGCAGATGACTTCCCCCCAGCTTGACCAGGTAGGGCTCCAAGACTGATCAGAGGGAAAGAAAGCAGTGATGCAGTAAGTGGGGGTCACCCCCTCCATCCTCAGTTTTTGCTCAGTGATATGAGAGACTCAGGATCCAGCAGCCAGACACATGGCTGTGGTTGGACCAATCATAGAATGATAGAATGGCCTGGGTTGCAGAGGAGCACAGTGCTCACCCAGCTCCAACCCCCTGCTGTGTGCAGGGTCACCAACCAGCAGCCCAGGCTGCCCAGAGCCACATCCAGCCTGGCCCTGGATGCCTGCAGGGATGGGGCACCCACAGCCTCCTTGGGCAACCTGTTCAGTGAATGCAGAGCCTCCTCTTCTCCAAAGCTGTTCCTAGAGGCTGGTGGGGGCTCTAAGGAGGACAGCCCATCCTCTGCCTGCACCAAACTCTGTGGCTTTAAAAGGAAGCTGCCTGCAGCAGAGGGTTTCACTCGTCCCCCTGGAGCACAAGCTAAGCTCTATCAAGCTGGGGTTGGCTCCCACCCCAGCACGCTGTGCTGCTGCTGCCATCCCAGGGCAGCACTCAGCTCCAGCCCCTCAGCCACGTGAAGGACACGTGGTCCCCACGCAGAGCCCTTCACTGCCATACCCTGCATGCACCCAGCCAGGCCGTAGCCCAGCAGCCCAACTCCCTCCAACAGTTATAGGGTTACACTCCTCTTGGCAAGGATACCCCAGTAGGGCTGGCGCAGGACAGGATGCACGCAGGGAGCCAGCTCATCTGTGATAAGGACGAAGGAAATATCTGCTGTTCAGATACGCTTTTCCTCAGCAATTTGCCCCATGCAGGATTGCCACTGCCCTCCACAGGCTGCCCCTTGCCAGCTGGGTTGGGGAGCGTGTCTTACAGCCAACCCACAGGAGAATGCATGTTCCTCCTGCCCGTGGAATCCAGGGCAGCACAGCACCACCAGGCACCAAATGTATTTGGCTGTGCAGCATCTGCAAGCTGTGCTTAGAATGGAATCATGAAGGCTGGAAAAGACCACTAAAGTCATCCAGCCCAACCCCAGCCCACCCCACCATGCCACTGCCCACATCCCTCAGTGCCACATCCCCACAGCTCTGGAACACCTCCAGAGATGGTGACCCCCAACCCACCCAGGCAGCCTGTGCCAATGCCTGGCCTCTGTTTGGAGAAGGGATTTTTCCGCTCAAAGTCTTCCCCAGCCCCACTCAGCCCTGAGATCCCCATAGCCTCGATGCCCCCGTGGCAAAACAAAGGCAGTGCATCCCTGCTGCATCTCACCCAGCTGGGACTGAAGCTGGACCTTCGCCCTGCTGTGCTAACACACCCATCCCAGCCTGGGACGGAGCACATCTCGCCAAGAGCAAAGGTCCCTCCACCTGCCCCACTGTTAACACAGGCAGATTTCCTTAAACAGATCTAAACCTGCCCACTGAAGCAGTAAAGCAGCACAATTAAGAAAGAACACCCTACTGTTAAATATATTGGAGTGCCAAATACACCCAAAGAATGGCAGTGCCAGCTGTGGGAACAGGAAAGGTAAGTGACACATGCAAGTGTGGAGAAAGAGCTGGCAGAGACACTGCTGCTCTGCACCAAGAGCAAAGAGCAGAACGAAGGGGAGAGGTTGGGCTGTGCTCTGAGCAGAGATCACTGAAGCATGCAGAGAGCAGAAAATCAGAGCTCCTCTGTCGGGATCCGCATATGAGCTTGCAAAAGGATGGAATGGTTAGCTGCAGCACATCCAAGAGAGCGGTGAGGGGCTGGAACAGCTGCCCAGAGAGGCTGTGGGCGCCCCGTCCATCCCTGGAGGTGTTCAAGGCCAGGTTGGATGGGGCCCTGGGCAGCCTGGGCTGCTGTGAGATGTGGAGGTTGGTGGCCCTGTGTGGCACAGGGGGTTGGAGCTTCGTGATCCTCAAGGACCCTTCCAACCCTGGCCATTTTGTGATACTATGATTCTCAGAGCAGCCTGAGGAGCACAGCCTGGCTTTCCCCCGTAGCCAGTGAGGATGGGATGCACCCCGTTTGCCTCTGGACCATCCTCTCTCCTAATGGAAGAGGGATAAATACATTACCCAAGGGACTCCTGTGCCCTTCACAAACCCAAGCTGCTCAGGTGATTGGTACCACTCCCTACAACAGATTATAGGGACGCTTTATTCTCTAGGAGTAGTCCCATAATTGCACCTCCTGCACCTCCCAGCCTCACATCAGCAAGCATGCTGTTTCCCCACAGTGGATGCAAGAGCAGCCCCCACAGCTCTCACCCCTCAAGTTCTGCCCTCTGTGTAACACTTTCTGTGGGGTTCTGTGAACCTTGCACAACTCTACCCCCATAGCCACAAAAGAATTGCAGCCGTGTGGGCAAGCAAGCATTTATCTCACAGCAGAAGTTCAGCTTACCTGTCTGCCCCATCTCATTTCTAAACACACTTCACCAACCCAGCTGTGTGCTCTGTTGAGGAGATGCATCATTACAGTGGCCCCTTTGAATCAAATCCCTGGGACAGAACAGCTCTCTTTAACCTTCAGCTACAGCAAGAAGGCAGGGCTTGCTGCAATGCATTTAAAACCTTTCTCCTCCATTACAGCACGCTCTTTTCTCCATGACTACAAGACCTACCACCACTGGCAGCCTGTGCAGTCAAAATGCTTTCCAGGTATGCCTAGATCACCAAGAATTCCCCATTGGCAGCAGCAAAGGGTTGCTCACCAGCAGCACATTCCTTCACCAAGGTGTTCAGGTGGCTTTGGGAAGGAGGAATCCGGCCCGTGCTGCTTTGGCATCCTCCAAAACTGCATCCCCTGCCTCCTGAGGTGGCACTATGGGAGCTGGGGGGCTCATTCACAAGCCATGCCACGGTGCCTCCCTTTTGCTCGGCCTGAATGAGCACTTGCCAGCAGCCTTATGTAACTGTCCTTCCATCTGAATGCCTTTCCAAAGAGCACCAAGCTCCCTCCTGGCTCCATTTGCCCTCTCCTCACTCCCAGGTCCTTTGGGTAACGCAGCCCCACAGCACACCTGAGATACCAGGGGAGGAGCAACACAAGCAGAGAACAGAAGCAGTTCCCACTGCTGGGTGCCCACAGCCAGAGAGCAGAGGGATGTCAGAGCTAACGCCACTGCTCCCCACGAAGCAGCGCTGCTGGTGCATGGCATTCCCAGCTATCCATCCCCGTTAGGTGGCTGTCAAACTGGAATAACTGGAAAACAGAGCAGAACTGAAGGAGATTTATGAGCAGGAAGCAGAAATGGTGCCAGGCACGACGCAGGACTGCTGCACTTCAGACAGGGAGCCTGCTACAAGCAAGGCTGCCTCAAGGAGTGCGGTGATGAAACCATCAGAAGAACCCCTGCAAATCATACTACTGCAATTATTCATGTCTGATTTCACAAGCACAGCTGCTGCAAGCTGCTCTGCTGCAACGTCCTGCTGGTAGGTCAACGTCACAGATAGAACCGGGTGCCCAAAGTCATCCCCACGGTGGATATCAGAACTAAAAGCGTAAGTCCCATAGCACAGAGTTCAGCTGTTACTCACTCTTATTGGAAAATAATCCCTGAAGTACCTCCATATAGCCCAATTTCTCACCCACTGGGATCTTCTTCCACCTGAAAAGAAAAAGCCACGTTATCAGAGCCATTGGAACAGGTTGCCCAAGGAGGCCGTGGATGCCCCATCCCTGCAGGCATCCAAGGCCAGGCTGGATGTGGCTCTGGGCAGCCTGGGCTGCTGGTTGGTGACCCTGCACACAGCAGGGGGTTGGAGCTGGGTGAGCACTGTGCTCCTCTGCAACCCAGGCCATTCTGTCATTTGCAGCAGTACAAACCCCATGGCAAAGCCCCATCCAAGCTGCCATGCTGTCACCTGGGCCGTGCAAAAGTACAGCAAGCTATTGAATCTCAGTGTAGAGATTTCCAATAGACAGTTAGACTCTAAATCTCATTGCAAACCCTAAATCCATTGCAACAAACCAACAATGACACAACTGACTCTTGTTGCTGCATTACCAATGAAGCCGGGGGCGCTGTGCAGAACAGTGCTTTCAGGAGGAGACCCAGCCGAGTCCCACCAAGAAGGGAGGGCACCCATCACAAGGAAGGGCAGCTCTGCCCTAACAGAAAGACAAGGAGACAGACATCAGGGGCCAAGTGGGTATTATTTACCTTTCTTTGGTGTATTCCAGTCGAACACCAGCCAGGCTAAATACAGAGCAGCAATCGCCCAGCAGTCCGTGCACAGGATGTACATGAGGATTAAAGTGCAAGCAATACCTGGGTGCGTGGAAGGAGAAAACAAGGTGACGTCAGGCTGTGGTCTGCAGAGAGCACTCATGCTTGCATTAAGAGCTGCAGTGCAGATCCCATACCAGTGCCTACATAGAATTCACTTCTTATGCACTAACACTGTCCGAAAACTGAAAAGCTAAGAAGCTTTGCTCTGGGCCAGAGGGCGCTGCTTACCCATGACGAGGAACGTGAGGACCCATTGCAGCACGGAGATGATCTGCAGTTGTTTCTCTACTTTGGATTTAGACAGCCAGAACAAGTCCTGCAGAGCAGAAAGAATGCTCGACCCCGTACCTATGGACAAAGCCAAAAGCACATCACATCGTGTACTGCTGGAATGGGATCAAAGGTCAGCGAGCTCCAACCCCGGCTGGGTACCCACCCATGGCCACAGGCACCTCCAGACACTGGGACAGCCCAGTCAGATGGAGACCAGCCCCTGCAGACCACAGGCAGGCACAGAGCGGGCTGTGCTCAGAGCCACTGCTCACCCCCCCATTGCGCAGTGCTGTGTTCCAACACGGGGCACCGTGAGACCCAGCAAGGGAAACGATGGCGGTTTTTCTCTAGCGTGGAGGAGGAGGAGATGAAAGCAGCTTTCAGTCAATAAACAGAACCCAAAAATGTGGTTTCCATGAGGAACCACCTGCTGGGTGCTAAATATGTGCTCAAACATCTCCAGAAAGCAGCACTTGCACTGAGGTTTTCCTTCACATCTCGTCATTACTTTTACTATCTGTAAGCACTGTAATTGCTGGCTGGAATGCAAACCAAGCTGTCAGCCTGGGAGCAAATTAGGAGGTGTGCTGACATATTTCCCTCCCTTCTTAAGGATCAGCCTGTTATTAGAAGGGATGCTGTGCTGCTAAGCAGCTACTATGCTGAATGGGTGCAGCCGTGGCTAACAAGGGCCTCTGCTGCAGGTCTTCCAGCAGCACAGTACCTAAGCAGGAAAGCTGAAATCCTGCAGCAACCCACGTTGGGCCACAAACCTCCACATCTCCTAGCGAGTCACCGGGCAGAAGAAGCTACCTTGGCTGTGGAGGGGCAACAGCCAGGGGCAGTGTGCTCCTGGAGCTGCAATAGAGGTGGTCCCAGAAGGGTCACGGACAACAGTCCATGTGGATGGACCTCCTGGACGCCAACTTACAGCACGCTTCCAGCTGTAGGGATGTGGTCAGGGACACTGCTGCGTCCTCAGCATAAGTCTAAAGTGTCAGAGATGGGCCTGTGAGCCATAACGGGAGCAAAGCCCCACCTCGTTTACCCTTGGGGCACCTGCTGAAGCACCCATGGATGGAGGAACCCAGCACTCCAGGTCCAGATCAGCTAAGTTGTATAACCTGAGTCATCCTATGGAGCACCAACCCACGGGCCAGGAGGGGCTGCAGGGCCACCATGATCCTCCCCTCTGCTTCCTCTGCTCTGGGCTGAACAACCCAGGGGACCTGAGCTACTCCTCACACCTTTCGCCCTCCAGACCCTTTCCCATCCCTGCAGCCCTTCTCTGGATACCCCTGAATAGCTTCAGCCCTATGGCCGGTTTCATAAGGCCTGTCAGACTTACCCATGATGTAGGATGGGGTGGACAGACTCTGTACACCCCAGCCTCTGCCATCCATCTGCATCAGGCTCTCCCCAAAGGAAGATGTTTAATCCTGCAGAAACACGTTCCCCCCCCCATTTTCTGCTGCTGACAGCTGTCTACATGCTGGCCCTCTTCACCCCAGAGTGTTTTCCAGTGTCCTTATGGCAACTGGTTCCAGAACTAAACAGCCTGGCTGTTTTGGGTCACACTCCTGTGTAGAGATGCCAACAACTTCCCTGCCCTTATGTGAGATCCCGAGCCTCTCAACTCATTTCATAGCTATCAAGTTGGATATTAGGGACATTTTTTTCTCCCTAAGAGCAGTGATGCAGTGGCACAGACTGCCCAGGGAGGTGGTGGGGTCACCATCCCTGGGGGTGTTCAGTAACTGTGGAGATGTGGCACTGAGGACATGGCCAGTGGGCACGGTGGGGTGGGCTGGGGATCGTGGACATCTCCAACCTTAAGGATTCCATGATCCCATGGAGGGCTGATGGCACCATCACCATATGTGGCTCTGATGATGCCACCAAGGAGCTCCTGGAGCTGCTGAAGGGTCTGAGTAGCTCAAATCCCTTGGGTTGTTCAACACCCAAATGCAACAGGGTCACAGCTCGTGTTCTTCCAGCACGGTTTGTTTCAGGTTTATCTGGCTTTACCGTGGTTTATCTAGGCAGGGAGGCAGACCCAAAGGCTCCAGGAAAAGAAATAAACAGGACGTCATGCTTGGGCACCAGAAAGCTCAGTCTACAGCACAATAACAGAAGCCAAACGAATGAGCCATGAGGAAGTACAAATGTTACAGATAGTTACAAGCTGGAAGCTTGCTAAAGCCAGGCTTTATCTCATGCATTCACAAGACAATTAGCACATTAACACGTTTACTCTCTGCCAAGGACTACACTTCACCACACAGCTCCCTTAGCTGAGAACTGATGCTTATTTAGATGGAAGATGCCGCGCTGGTTGGTGGGCATGGTGATGTTGGGTCAACAGTTGGACCGCATCACCTTAAAGGTCTTTTTCAACCTCAGTGGTGCCGTGAAGGCCGGGCCCCTCCAGAGCACAAGGTGCCCCTCCATATCAGAAGTGAGGTCTGCCCAACCCCAGCTACTTGGTAGGACCAACTCCGAGGTACAGCTGAGCAGAACTGCCTTCCCACCCCAAAGTATTCTACACCGTGGTTCCATGTTGCTGAAGTTCAATCTCAGCTGAAGCTCTTAGCCACAGATCAGCCAAAGCAGAGGAGCAAAGGTACTTCTCTGAGATGAGATGGGATAAGGAAGGAAACTACAAAGAAGGACAACCTTTAATGCTTTGACGCCAGCATCCTCCCTGCTGCTGTGCCAGAGAAGCAAGGCAGCACCTCAGCAGCTTATGACCAAAGTGGGTCAGGTCAAGATAAGACAACAATCCCTCACTGAATCATTCAGCTTGGAAAAGCTCTCCAAGATCCCCAACCCCAACACACCCCACCCTATCATCCCCACTGCCCACGGCCCTCAGTGCCACATAGAACGGCTTAGAAGGGACCTCAAGCATCACGAAGCTCCAACCTCCACCACACGTAGGGCCACCAACCTCCACATCTCACAGCAGCCCAGGCTGCCCAGGGCCCCATCCAACCTGGCCTCCAACACCTCCAGGGATGGACGGGGCACCCACAGCCTCTCTGGGCAGCTGTTCCACCACCTCACCACTCTCACAGCAAACAACTTCCCCCTGACATCCAACCTCAGTCTGCCCTCCCCGAGCTTGAAACCATTCTCCCTGGTCCTATCACTCTCTATTCTGCAAAAAGTAGATTCCCCTCCTGTTTACAATCCCCTCTTAAATACTGGAAGGCTGCACTCGGGTCTCCTCCACATCCCCACAGTTCCTCTGCATACACACACAGGGATGGGTAGGCAGGGAGATGCCATCACCCAGTCTTTTATTGTGTTGTTCTGGTTGTTTGGTTGTCAGAGCACACCGACTGATCCCCGGGCACTGGAGGAACACAACCAAGCAGTATGGCAGCACTGGAGCTGCCACGCACGGAGCACTGCACCTCTTTGCCTCAGCCCATCTTTGAGCTGCAGGATGCCAGTTGAAATCTCCAAACCAGCTCTGGTAGGAGCCTGCTGCTCACACTCAACAGGTGATCAAAGCAGCCCCACGTTGTCTTGCTTGGGACAGGCCATAGAGCTGCACGACAGCTGCACGACTCCCATCTCCAGCCATGTGCAGCACACAGAAATGGGTAAACCCAGCCCGAATGGCTGCAGGACCCCCATGAGCTGCCCCAGAGCAAAACTGGCCCAAGGAGAGTAAAGAGCTTTCCGCCACTAAGCGGGATTATCTAGAGATGAGGCCAATCACTGTCCCTAACCCACACTCCATTTTGAATTATGCACGTGTCCTAGATGCATGGCTAACGCAGCAGGGCGGCCGCTGAGGTCTGGGGTCAGCCCTACATATTTTATAGGTCTCCTGAATGATTTATTCTCAGCCCTTTGCTCACAGTTAACTCTCAGTTTAACAGCTCGCGTGCTCTTAATTCAAGTGACCCATTCGGCCTCTGCACGCCGCATCCAAGTTGCCTTAAGGACAGGAGACAGGAGAGGGAACACGGGGGGATCTGTGGGATCAGCTGTGAGGGCAGATCTGTCAGCCCCATATCCATGGGCACACACCCATAGCGGAGGTTTAGACACGGATGTGGGCAAAAGCAAGAGCGCAGGGGTTAACTCACCAGGTTCAGCACCTCTGAGCTCTGCTAATGAGCCCTTTAATCAACAAGCCAAGCCATTTCCCATCTTTCCAGCCCAGGAGGAATTACCAGCCTGCTCTTTGGGGTCAGGAAGCCTTCGGCAGCAGCAGACACAGCCACTCTTGAAGGCCCTTCCCAATGCACGGTGCCAACGCTCCGCGAGCGCACCCCACTCCGTTTGCAAGCCCTGACACATCAGCCACGGCAGCAGAGCGCGGCCACACAGGTCTCCATCATGCAAATACTTCTCAGCACTCCTGCGAGACGCCCTGAGCTGCAGGCTCTACTTCCTATTCACGTCCTCCGAGCTCCCCCAGCATCCCCAGCCGCCCTGCAGCAGGAAGCACTCGGTGGCTGCTCGGTGTCACCGCGGTCACCCAACTTGCTCTGCTCTCCCAGGAAGTCCCTTTGCGCTGCAGGAGCAAACGTTCAGCTGCACTTTGCATCGCAAACCTCGGTTTAGAATCACGCGGAGCCCCTTCCACTCCCCCGCTGTAAAGCGATAAGAAACAGCCTCACGTTTTTCTCTCTTTTTTTTCCCCCTCCTACAGTGTTTAACCTGTTGCTGTAAGGGTGGGGAATCCAGCATCGCTGAGCCAAACCCGCAGCCGCAAACTGAATTCTGCCTGCATGTTGATAACGCTTCCTTACCTCCAGAAGGCGGGGGTGGGGGGGAGGGGGGGGTGGAAGGAGCAAAAATAAAGGAGAAAAGGCACCTTTTTAAGCCAACGCCACACGCCCACGTTTGCCACCCCGATCCACCAACGCCGCCTGCAGCAGAGGAGCTCCCCCAGCTCTCCCAGAAGCGAAACCTGCGCAGGGAGCTGCGGCAAAACCCCGGAGCCGCACCTCGCTTTTCCCCATCCTCTCCTCCTGTTGCACCAAGATGTGGGCGCACGCTTCAGACCCCAGCCGACCCCCCTCGCCCCCCGCCTCCGGGGCCCCGCTCCTCCCCCTGGCTCAGCATCCCCCGGCCCCCGTACCTCGCAGCACCCCCGAGTACGCGGCGATGATGGTTTTCATGGCGGAGGGGATGCGGGGTCCGGCCCGGCCAAGCCCTCGGGATGCAGGGATGGGGGTACGGGGGTGGGGTGGGGGTTGGGGGG
>JAPSGF010000161.1:19692-44282 GCA_035772895.1 Perdix hodgsoniae
CTCGGCTCCGTGCCGGTGTTCGGTGCCCCAGAAGGGCTGGGGAGGTCCGGCTCCCTGGAAGCAGTGTTACATCAGTACAAAGGAGAAAATCCTCGGAATGTGATTGCCTTCCTGGCTTTGTTCAGTGAGAGTCAGACCTCGGGTTTACCTGAGCCACCCACAAAACCTCATAGGATCACAGAACTGCTCCGGTTGGAAAGGAGCTCTGAGATCAGCCAGTCCAGCCACGCACCTACCACCAGCACTGCCCCGTAACCGTGTCCCTCAGCATCGCCTTCATCCTCATTTTTTTCTCCTCACTGAGAGTTTCAAAGCATTCTGGGCAGCCTGGTCTGGTAGTTGGTGACCCTGCACACAACAGGGGGTTGGAACTGGATGAGCATTGTGCTCCTTTGCAACCCAGGCCATTCTATCTTTCTTTGATTATGGCACTATAAATCCGTAACCAACCAGGTGTCATTTAGCTTTGCATGGAGGTGTGAGCACAGCTGAGCTCCCCAGGGCATTTCTACACATCTCTACTGATGGGGACGGGTTGGTCTGTCCTGGCTCCCAGACATAAATCCTGTATTTACAATAGGGTCACATCCGGCCCTGTTGTTAAAGGGGCAGAAGGAACGGGCTGATGACCCGCCTCAGTCCCATCTCATCTGTAATTTGGAGGAAATAAAGAGAATCTCCATCAGAACAATGCTTCGAAATCCTACAAGGAAAACCCAGCTGAAAAACAGTGAGCATTCAGCAGTAAGAACCACCGAAACACCTCAAGAAGCACTTCAACTTCGGCCTGGCTTTTGGGGTGGGAATGGGGCCGTGCCTTGCCAAAGCAGCAGTTTTTCCCTATTGCTGCTGTAACAGCCACTCCTGCTGTCCCAAAGAAACAAGTCCACCAGTGTTTTGCAAAACACTGCTTTTTCAGCCAGGGGAGAGCTCAAATTGCAAAGTGAGAAGTAAAAGAGTTTTGTATTTCTTTTTTCAGTCCCCTCTTTCGGAGCCAAACTGGCACCAGGAGTCCCATTGGGCCGAAGGATGCCTTCCAACACTGGGAACGGCCTGTCGAAATCCGTGTGAAAATGGAAAATTACGAGAGCCTGCCTGAGGAAAGGGTCTTACCCAACAGCTCTTGGATAAGAGCTCCGAAGGAGAGCATAGGAGAGAAATCATTACCACTGAACTGCTGCTGAGCAAAAGGGGAACGACCTGCTGCACGTCTGTGTCTCTGTTGGCTTAGAGACCCCCACAAGCAAAGCAAGGCCGTGGTACTTTTCTTATCATAACCAAGATAAAGAATCATAGAATCACAGAATTGCTGAGGTTGGAAAAGACCTTAAAGGTCATCAAGTCCAACTGCAACCCAACCGTCCTGCCCTAGCTAACAACCCTCCACTAAGACAGGCAGAAATCAGGCTGCAAGGTGGTGATGGCATGGGACAGTATTGGTTCGGTGTTAGTGTGCCCAGAACACTGTCTGTGCTGAAGGTTAGGGGTAATCTGCAATGTTCTCTGGATGGATACCCACCATGCTGCACAGCTGGGGTGTGAATATTCTGGATCCCAATAGTTGCACTGTTCCATATCTACAGCAGGGTCCCAGCCCCAGTGGGGCCATGACAAAGGAAAGCTCACAAACTACACCACAGTGAAGGGCAATAAACTCTCAGTGCTCCATGGAGCAGCAGGATTCACAGGAACACCAGCACTACCAGCAGGTTGGGCAGCAGCCCCCTGCATGCCTTGCATGTGCACATTGCAACACCACCGTCCTTGGGAGGAAGGAAAAGTCAAGCATGGATCCGCGAGGACACAGCTGAGCCCTGGGACGGCGGCTGCCACCAGGCTCTCATTTCACCCCTATGAACCCTGTGGCTTCTTTTCCTCTCCCCTTCAGCTCGGGGGAAAATCAGAAAGCCGTCCTGAATGGTGAGAAGCACCTTGGCTCCGTTCCCCAGCAGGATAAGTTTTCCCACCAGGAGGACGCGCACCGCGGCGCTCGTTCAAAGGTTGTTTTTGCAAATGCCCCTGGTTTGTTTTGCTCGGTGCTTACATTCCTCCCTTGGCACAGCAGGCATGCGGCCCTGTCTGTCATTAACCCGCGTGTCTGGCAAGATTATTCTTCAACAATAACATCCTTTCAAAGATCCCACTTCTCCTGCACCTGCAAAACACGGACAGGAGGCCGCCCGCAGCTCTGGGCATGCAGCAACAAATCGCAGTGCCTCTGGGTTCCTTTATTCCTGCTCCTGCTCAGCAGCACCTCGCAGCAAAGCAGCAATGCACCCTTCTGCGGTCGTGTTTTTTAATGCACGTTGGTTTAGGTTATGCCTACGGAAAGGTTTTGAGGCTGCAAGTTGTTTTCCTCTCCCCACTTCCATTTGAGGGCTTACGTGCAAGATGTGCAGTGTGTTGCAGTGCTTGGACCAGCAGATGCTGCACAGAGCTGTAGTGTTGTTCCTATGTGCTTATGGAGCAGAAAAAATGTCCTATTTTAAAGCCTAGTGAGGTTCAGAGTTCAGACTTCACCCAAAGGCCACAAGTTTGGGTGCACGTATGACACTGCCTGCATTTGGCATGTGCTCAAGCTGAGTTTCTCAGTGTTAGTAATTTTCCTCCTCTAGCTAGAGTCATTTCCCTCTGTTTTGGGATTTTTATATCCTGTCTTTCCAGATGCTCTTATTTCTGTTTTCTTATTTTTTACTCCCCAGGGAGGTGGGCACAGCCCTGAGCTGCTGGAGCTCGTGGGGCACTGGGACACTGCTCTGCCATGGGGTTGGGGTCTGGGGGTGCTGCGTGGGGCCAGGGTTAGGCTCAGTGAACCCTATGGGTCCCTTCCAACTCGGGGTGTTCTATGGTTCTGTGGTTAAACATGGAGGGTTTATAGCTGACAGGGTTTCCCCATTGATCTGCCTTCATTTTCCCTTCTCAGGCTTCAATCACAGCATCTGAAAAAGACTTTTTTCCTCAGGTTCTCTCCTGCAACCACTGCCATAGCTCAGGCACCATGACCATGTCCAACCTGGCCTATATTTCTTCTGATGTCTACAATGTGATGAATCTGGGTTGGGAATAAGGGTCTTCCCCAGGTCTCATTGCAGGAGTGAGGGAGTGGTGTGTGAGAGGTGTCTGAATGGAAATGGTGCTGAGCAGGACTTCTTTGCATATGCATGCTGCATGTGCAGCCAAATCACGGAATCATTAACGTTGGAAAAGAAGATCTCTAAGATCCCCAAGCCCAGCTCCAACCCCAACACATCCCCACCATCCCTCTAAACCCTGCCCCTAAGTAGGATCGTAGAGTCATTACGTATCATAACGAGGGTGTTGTGGGATTAAGGTTGGAAAAGACCTCTCAGATGCCCACCCCCAGCCCACCCCACCATTCCCACTGCTCACAACCCTCAGTGCCACATCCCCACGGCTCTGAGCACCCCCAGGGATGGTGATCCCCCACCCCCTGGGCAGCTGTGCCAATGGAAATCTTATAATGAGTGATGAACCAGCTGATAAGATCTGGGATTTAACAAGGAGTTTTGAACCCAAGTCACCTAGGCATTGACTTTGTCAACTTCCCCAGCTAACAAAGCAGCAGGAAGGCCCCTTCTGAGTCTCACTGTGATTGTTTTTCCGCCTGCCATGCACAGGGCTTGGGCTGAGCTCACTCTGCAGAGCAAGGCTCTCCTTTCCAGACCCTAACCCTAAGGCTCTCCCTTGCAGGCCTCCTAACCTTTTCCTCTGCTGCTAAATGTGGGCATGGGAGCCCAGCAGCTTCTCACATCAGCCCTGAGCATAACCTGAGCCTCCAGGTGAGAGGGTTCATCTTTGCCTCCATCCTTTCTTCTTCCTTGATGGCAGCAGTTCACAGTCCAGGTGATAGGTATGGAGGTGTGATGTTGGCTCATACATTGCCCCGGTGATGAATGTGACCTTTGAGCCAGGGGTGACAGCTGGGCTGGGGAAGGAGGTGTGATCCCAAATCCACACACGTCACCAGCTTCTACAGAGCTTCAGATAAGGTGCAGAAGCTGTGTAAGACCTCAGGATGGAGATGTAAAAGCTGTGGATGGAGATGTAAACTGAGGCACAGCTGTGGAACCACTCCCACATACCATCCCATATCCTTTTGGGTACTACAGATTCAGGTGGTTGTAGGAATCCCATACTTATCCCTCATCCCTTAGCCTTAAATTCATCGGCTACAAAGCTCCCCTGGTCTCTCTTTCTTCCTCACTGTTGCTTGTGATCTTGCAGAACCTGTTTGTTAATCTGTGTTGGAAAACAATTTGTCACCCCGGGTGCAGTGCCCGGATTACCAGTGCTGGGCCTACATTTGAGCTGCGTGCTATGATCTTCAGAGCCCGGGCTGCTCCTTCCTAACGCTCCGTCCTTGACAGCTCTTTTCACATGGGCAGAAACCACCCGCATTTCTGTTCTGTGACATCCAGGGCTCTTCTGGCCCATCCTCAGCAAACCGCACACCCCACCCCTCCCTGCTCCAACAGCACAAACAGCCGCGGGTCATTCGCTCCATCAGCAGAGCGTGAGGGAGCGGGCGCATCCAGCTGCTCCGGAGAAATCCATCTGCAGAGTTCAGCAGTCCCAGATTTTACCAGGGTTCAAAGGCATCAGCACCACGTCCGGAGCTGGAAAGAGCTGAGTGAGCACAGAGCAGCACCTCAACCTCACGTCTCAGCGCCGCCGCGCTCCTTGCGCACGCTGACCTTTGCCTCTGGAGCAGAATCCGCTTCAGCAGCATGAGACTTCCCCAGGCCCTGGCCCAAAGGTTTGGTTTTCTCATGCAGTTGTGCTTTACGCCTTCCCCCCACAGCCTGGTGTCACACGGAGCTGTTATCTCACAGGTGTTTATCAGTTTCGTCCCTCAAGGAATTTGCCTGGGAAGGGGATGTTTGCACGGCAGAGCTTTGCAAAACCTTTTCTCCAGAGCGATTTCTGAAGGTAATGTGGGCACCTCGGGCATGTGCAGGCTCATTCCTGGGCGTTTTCATCCACGATCCCAGGAAAGAAGCAAAGAAATGAGGAGAGCTTCCCCTCTGAGGCTGCACGCCTGCCTCTTTTCACAAGGGGAAGAAAATATGGCCCAGGCTGCAAGAGATCATCACAGTGAGCTTTGTGCCAGGGGGCATTAAGAAAAAAGGGTATGGGAAATAATAAAATACTCACCGCACCCTCGCTTCTCCCCGCAAGACAGGAGGATTCATGCAAGTCACCGAGCAAAGCCAGATTTTGGATGCTGGCAGCAGCTCAGGGTCTGGCTGCCTAGATACAGTCTAAAATTAGAGCACCTAAAAATTAACTGTAAGGCTAAAGAACTTTGGTCCCTGTGCTGAATGAGCACTGGAGAATCAGAGATAGACAGCAAGCCAGCTCTGCTTGTAATGCACTGCAACTGGGAGGCTGTTTTCAGAACCTCATCAGGCACACAAGAAATAGGGAGGATTGGTGCTGTTTGCAATTATGTACACTGCTTTCATTGAGAAAGACGTGGAGGCATTAGGCATCACATATTTACAGAACCATAGAATGGCCAGGGTTGGAAGGGACCTCAAGGATCACGAAGCTCCAACCCCCCACCACACACAGGGCCACCAACCTCCACATTTCAGAGCAGCCCAGGCTGCCCAGGGCCCCATCCAACCTGGCCTTGAACACCTCCAGGGATGGATGAGGCAGGCATGGCAACCTGGTTATAAATACAGTGGGGTAAAATAACGTTTCCCAGTGCTGAAAGATGGGGGAGCTCCACACTGAAGGCAGCGGCGCTCCTCCTCACCTTCCTGCCTCCACCGTGTGATTCAACACCAGGAGAATCCCTGATAAAAGCTTCTTATTTCCTCTGCCCCAGGGCTAGTCCCTGTAATGCTATTAGCCAAGGCTGCCTGCCCCACACTGACCTTCTTGCCAGCTCCGCAGGGCCCATCATCGCTCCGGCCATGTCAGCTCCATCCTCGAATCCTTCATGGGATCCACCATCCCAAGGTAATGAGAAAAATGAATTACTGAAAAGGAGAAATTGGCCCTATGGCTGTGACTTACACGGACACGGCCAAGAGCCATCCCTTGGGATTCGCCCATTTATGGTGCTTTCCATCCCCAAAACATTTTGCCACCTACCATCAGACCCTTTGGGACCATTAGAAGGTGCACCCACGTGTGCAAAGAAGAAAGCTGGGCAAACCCTCCCTTCACCTCCTCCTACTGCTCTCCTCCCTTAGGATTCCATCCCTGCAGAGATGTTAAGAGATCCCTTGACGTTAAGACCATTTCCATATTGACATCCAGGGATTTGTCTCCAGGAGAGGGGATGGAAACTACACAGCGATGACCAAATCTGCCTTGTGAGATGGTGGTGCCCCATCGCTGGGGACACCTGAGGTCAGGGGACCTTTGTGGCTTTTTTTCCTCAAACAAAGGAGTGTTGCATGGTTGAAAATTCCACCTTCTGGTGAATGGAGAAGGATCTTGGAATAGAAATGCATCTCTTTCCTTTGGGAAGTCAGCTGAGCAGCACTAATGCACTGTCCCTATGGCATTCTGCAAGTTGTATGCCAGAAGGGGTTGGTAGACATCCTGCAGGATGAACAGCAGCTTTTTGACTGCTCCTAGCTCAGCCCATCTAAACAATAACCCGAGCCTTCCTGTGGTCTTGGATAGCTTGCAAATCATGTGCTGTCAGAAGCACATCCTGATAGTCCTGCAATTCCAGGGCACGTGGCGTGGGACAGATCTACAGTGTGAAGGGCTGACTTCAGTCCCTCACTGTATTGAGAGCAGAGGCTGTATCACAGCCAAATACAGAACAAGCCAGAGATAACAAAGTCTGCAAGGAAAAGGCACCAGCCTGATTTCACAACCCCTGTGTGTCCCTGCGGAGCTGGGCTGCATGTGGGCAGCAGGCACCAGACAGACCCAGTCCTGCAATCCTTTACTTACCCAGGGAGACCCATTCACTGCAGCAATAACACTTCTGCAAATGATCTCTGTGCACCACACGGTTGCACGATCAGGCCAGGAAATTCAGAGAAAGAGTGATACTCATTGCTTTTAAAATAGGCATTTGAAAGATTGAGGTCTCAACTTGATCGGGTCAGTATTGATTTTCTCTACTCTGTGCAGCCTCTAAATGGCTCTTTGTCTCATCGTGTGATACTGGAGAAACTAAGAAAGTAGATGGGATGGGATGGGATGGGATGGGGTGGAATAGGGAAGGTGATGGGAGGTGATGGGAGGGGAGGGGATAGGATAGGATAGGATAGGATAGGATAGGATAGGATAGGATAGGATAGGATAGGATAGGATAGGATAGGATAGGATAGAATAGAATAGAATAGAATAGAATAGAATAGAATAGAATAGAATAGAATAGTTTCATAAATCATCAATTCACGCTGCTTTGGGGCTGACCCAAATACTGGGCTGAAGAACTATAGGTAGATAGGAAGAGGAAGAAAGAAGAGTAATCAGTCTAGAAAGGACCAAGTCAACAAGTTGGAATCACTGGTCATTTTAAATCAAGCAAGCAAAACTGCTATGTTCTCATTTGAAAAATGAAAAATAAAGAGATGATGTCTGGATTTAACATACATGTACAAGGATAAAGCAATAGGCCTCTCCGTGCTAGCCCTATTGCTACATAATCTCTCCAGCCTCATCTCTTCTTGTGGTGGCCATCTCTGCCAGTCTCTGTTAGGTGGATGGTTGGGCTGGATGATCTTGCAGGCATTTCCAACCTTGCTGATCCTATGATTCTAAGTTTCTATTTCCTCTCTTGCTCTTTTTTAATCAGCCAGAGTAGTTGGCTTCAGCTCCCTTGTGAAAACTTGCAATCCTGTTATATCAGAGCTCCTCGTGTCTGGGATATCCACAGCTGCCAGACAAGGACCGAGACGAGATGGATTTCACATCTGGCTCAGAGCATCTGTGCAGGGCAGAGGTCAGTGCTGCCCTGACCCACCACACTGATGGATCTGCATCGCCAAACTCCAGGGCTGGGCATGGCCAAGGCAGCACCAGAAAAGGTGGGACAGCAATAAAGCAAGGAAGAGCGCAGCCACCAGGACATCTCAGCCCAGGTCTGTCTTAGCACTGCTAAGCACTGAGCTGACAAAGAAAACTACTCCATGTTTTTAACCTGTGGCTGGGAGGAGGTTTGTGGAGGTGGAGCTGAGGCTGGAAATGCTCTGCATGTGTTGGAGAAGCAGCACGTAAGTCAGCGGGGCCCATCTGCAGCTTGTCAGTGTAGGAAGAAAAGAGCTCTGGGCAGCGGCCAATTCGCTGCAGCACTGAGTGCCAGAGCCCAGGGCACGTCTTTGGAAACCCTGAGACAGACCCCAACCATGGGGCAAGAGCTGGAGAAACAGAGACAGCAGCAAGTCCTCAAAGCCAGGTGCCTTCACCTCCTGCACGGAGAGCCTTCATTCAGGACTTCAGTCCATAAATAAAACACAGATCTTCACTGAAGTGTTTATGTTGGTCAAGAAAGCCTCTACCCCTTCAGTTTCTCATGTACTGATCAGAGTAAAAAGCAAGAGAAGCTACAAAACCCAGCGGTGGGGAAAATGTTGGGCATTGGTGTCAGGAAGGAGGGAGGGGTATTGATCACTTCCTAGCAGGTCGTGCTAAAGCTGGCCCCACAAAAGATCTGTTGAAGCCTATTAGCTAAGGCACATCCTGGGGGAAATCCTCTTAGAGCAGTGGGGGTGAGAATGGAGAAGATATTACCATTCCCAGGACTGCCAACAGAGAGAAATGGGGCTGGGAGGGGTGTTAGGAGGTGAGAAGGGCTGTTCCCTTTATTGAGAAGGGGAGTTCAGACACAGCCATGCCATGTGTCACCTGGCAGATAGGATCTTCAAACCCCGTTAAAGACCTTCAGCGATGAAGAGGCCACAGCCTTCCCAGCCAGTCTGTTCCAAACCAGATTCCTGGCTGTAATCACACCCATTGCTGTTACCCCATCCGCTATGGAGGTCAGACAAGACTATTCCCTTCTCTGTTCCTGCCTACTATTATCACTTTTAAAGCCACACTTCTGCAGATATACCACACTGATGTGGGACCAGACGGCCTTTAGGGATCCCTCCCAACTCAAGCCATTCAGTGCCTCTATGATCTGTGTGCGTGTGTATCCGTATTTTGGTTATCAAGACATCTTCTTACCAGGGCTGCCATGAGCCTGAAAGTGCTTCCAACATAACAGAGCTGCTGGGAGTTGGGCTGTGACAGGAGCCCAATCCACCTCTTCCCTTATCCATCATTATTATTATGCTCCAAGTTCTTTGGCATTCCCAAAGCACGGGTCCATTCTGGGCAGCCTCGTCTGGTGGTTGTTAACCCTGCACATAGCAGGGGGTTGAAACTACATGAGATGATCACTGTGGTCCTTTTCAACCCAGGCCATTCTATCATTCTATGATTTGACGATTTGTTTTCCCAGTAAATTTCCCACATGGCCAACCCCTGCCACATAGGAGCATGGGTTGCAGATGGGGATGCGATCAGGAAAGGACCATCAAGGCACACAGGACACTTTTCTGCTTCTTTCCTTCATATATTTGTGAGCCAAACTCATTCTCATCCTCCTGTAGAACATCCCTGGGGTTGCTATTATTTCCATCCCCTTCTGCTGAGGTCTCCTCCAGTGCTGTGACCTGGGGAAGACAGCTGGGTGTTGACACACATGGATTTGGGCCACGATGGCTGGCTGTGATGTTCACAGGCTCGGGCTCAGAGCATCACTGTTGGGGTGACAGGAGCTCCTGTGCTGCTGCTCTGGGGATTATGGGTTGCATTTAAGCATGAAGTGCTTGGCAGTTCTTGGAAGTGAGGAGCCCAGCGGGGTTTGTAGGTAATGCTATGGCCTGATATAAAATGTAGCCCTGAGAAAACGTTAACCCTCATTCCTTTGCCTGAGGGACATGGGATATGTTGGTTGAGGGCACCACGTGCTGAGAGCGGGTCTGGGGGGTAAAATGAGGTGCTGAGCTGACAGGATCCTCTTTTTGGAAGGGGGAAGTTAAGCACTTTGTAAACACTTCTGAGAATCCTGACCTCACGTATCTCCCTGCTGGAAGAATCCTACAGCTGTGTGCACACGCTCCTGGAGCATGGGGCTGTTCTCTGAGTTCAAAGTACTCCGTGATGTGGAGCTGAATTCCTCCAGCACCCACACGTACCCTTGGCCATGAGGCTGTTTGCAGCCAGCCGCCGTTCTGTTCTTGCAAATACTCAGATGGAGGTGAAGATAAAAGTACTGCTTGCTTGCATTTGTTCCTTTTCAATTCTAGGTGATCAAAACAGCCCAGAGCACTGCCTGCCCTGGGGACCAGCCATGCTTCCATCTTTGTGCAAGCATTTTTGCTGGGTGTATGTATGCATTATTTTTTCTGTGCACGTGTGATTTTCTGCTCGTGCACAATTTTCTGCATACGTGCTTTCAGCATATGCATTTTCTGCAATTGTTTCTTGAATCCAAGTGCTTCCAAGTGCATTTCCTGGAAGTACCAGTTCATACTGAGCTGCTCGTCACAAACACTTGGTCTGCTTTTGGTTCCATATATCAACTTCACCCAAGTCCAGTAAATCACGGTTATCTCAGGGCCATTGCTTTGTACTCCAGATCCAAAACACTGGCTTGCGACCAGCTGCTGTTATGGAGCTTTCCCCCACTGATGAACATATGCTTCCCACTGAAGGTCTTGTGTGATCTGAAGTGTGGGACCCCCGCATGCCCCGGAGATGTGCTGCTTTAGCAGGTTGCTAGCATGGAATTAGATGGCTCAGTGCCTCCGAGCCATTCAGAGCCAGCTGGGGATGGACATATCCAGGATTCAGGTTGGGTATTAAGAACAAATCCTTCTCCAAAGAGCAGTCAGGCACAGGAACAGCTGCCCAGGGAGTGGGGGGGGAGGGGGGTCACCTGGGGTGTTCCAGAACAATGGGGATGTGGCACTGAGAGGCAGTGGGCACGGTGGGGTGGGTTGGGCTTGGGCTTGGGGATCTGAGAGGTCCTTTCCAGCCTTAATGTCTCTAGGATCCTATGAGTGGGAATGGTGGTGGTGGGCTGACCGTTGGACTTGGTCTTGACAGTCTTTTTCCAGCCTGTATGATTCTATGAGTGGATGTGTTGGGGATGGGCTGATGGTTGGACTCAATCTTGGAGGTTTTTTCCAACCTTTGTGAATCTGTGATCCTATGATTCTAGGAGTGGTCAGGGTGTGATGGGTTGGGGTTGGATTCGGGGATCTTAGATCTCTTTTCCAGCCTTAATGATTCAATGAACCAATGATTCTGTGACATGGGCAAGGCCAGGAGTAGACAGAGGCATAAAAATGAATCAGATGTCCCCAGGATGGAGCACGTGGGTCACTGCAGGCTGTTTCTCTGATGCTGATCTTTCATAACCTGAGCGAGGCAGTCTGCCAAAACCCCATCTTAGACCGATCCTACCCAAGAGGTACCCAAGTGGTCACCCAAGCTCTCACCCCAAAATGAGGTGCATTTAAAGCTAAGGCAACACAGCATGTTTGACTGTGGCATTTCCACTGCCTCCTCCTGCTGGTGCCTCCTGGTTGGTCTCTAAGTGCTTTAATTAGTTTTGAAAACAACGTGATGGGTTTCAAATGCTTTTGCAGCTTTATTTCCCTTCTTGAAAAGGAAATGCTGTGTGGTGGAGATGTTTAACATACCACATTTGGGGACTTCACTGAGCTAAAGCAGAAACTCTTCCATTGAGTGCAAAACCACCATTTTTTCCCATTTTTTTCTTGGCAACACCCAGAGAACTTCCAGCCCCATTCTGGGGCCAGAGTGGAGGAGCTGCAGAAGGACAAGCCGTGTTTTGCTTGGCTTTCCTCCTCTTGGGGAATCAGTCCGTATTTCGTATTCATCGCCTGACAGAGGTTTTCTTTTGAGCCTCGTGATCTGAACCCGCTAAGTAAGGCAAATCCAGATTAGAGCCTCTCGCAACAGAAATACTGGAGAGATCAGAGGGAGTTGGATGGAGGCAGGTGAGGAGCCCCAACTCACTGCACTCCTAAACGTCACCATATTTTCTAATTCAGGGTTGCCATAGAAGTCCCAGAAGGCTGAAATTTATGGCTCTGACCATATTCAGTCTGCAAGGGAGGCACTGAGCTGAGCACTTCTCTTGGGCTCATTTCTCAAATCAAAGCAGGAAGAGGGAGTGGAATTGCTGTAATTAAATGTGCTCTGTTTCTTCGGGGTTATTTTGGGGTGACAGCTTGGGTGACCCTTTGTGCCTCAAACGGAGCCCATCCTGAGCTGCAGGGCCCAAACTCAAACATAGCTGCAGCCTGGGAGGGCTCTGACTGACCCGAGCCCTTGGCTTTCCTTGCTGTTTATCTTGTCTTGTGTTGTGTTGGAGGAGTTTTAATCCTCCAGACATGTGCCAAAATAGCACAAAAGCTTCTTGTCTTACGGCACTTTGCTCAGAGGCTGCTCTGGTCCCTCAAGGAGTCGAGACCCTGCACTGCTCTGAGCCCCCAGAACAGCTCCCAGCAGCAAGGACACCTGTGAATTATTATTCCCCATGTTATATTTAACACAAGCCTCAGCTACTGGCCTCTCCTGGGCTGTAGAGGCCCCTGAGGAATCAAGGACACGTTCCAGCCTTGGAGATAAAACTGACCTCAAGTGAAGCCAATTATATATAGCCACTGCCCTTCTCCGACCCTCCTCCAGCTCCGTGGTTTGCTGGCTTGGAGTCTCATGTGTCTCCAATTGCCCCGTAAGCCCTCCGACAGCTCCAGTGTCCTTTTCCCCATTTCCTGCTGTGACATTATCCCAATTACCCATTTTCTGCTTTTTGTATCTCCAGGAGTGGTATCACTGGCTGGGAAGGTGCTGGACCGTGCCATCTCTCAGATAGGTGCTTCTCTGGCATCAGAGGCATCACATAGGTGGATCCACAGAGGGGAAGAGATGGACGATCTGGGATTCCATCCTTTAATGTGACTCCTCCATCGGGCTGGGGCAAGGCCATGCCACATCTATAGCTCCAGCCCTTCCTGCCTGTACCCATACCTGCGATCCTTTTCCATGCCACGAACGAGAGTTCACACTCTGCTTCCTCCCCATTTCCTCCATCTCCACAACATCACCGTCCAACCACCCATTCAACATCTCCCCAAATCCTCCAAGCACAGGTAATTTCCCCCCTCTTCTTTTCCCATTGCATCAAGATCCCAGCTCCTCCTCCCCGCCCCCAGAGCCCTCTCCCACCCCCATCACTCTCCTCCAGCACCAACACCTGACAGGCTGCTTGCAGAAGTCACCGCAGCATTGCTGATAGAAGGACCAGCACAAGGGAAGGCAGAGGAAAAGACAAGAAAGAAAAATAATGCTTGGGCGCTGACAAACAGCAAAAGAAAATGTCAAAAAAAAAAAAAAAAAAAAGGGAGAGAATTACTGCTCTTTTTCTAGTGCGTAAATCTTCCTCCTGCTCAGGCATCTCTGCTGTTAATTAAGGACAAAAGAAAAAAATCTATTAATAGAAAACAAGCAAGAAATCATAGCAGGTGACCTGCTTTATTTGACTGGATTAAGGGGGGATTACAGGGATGGTTAGTGATGTCAATAAGGACTCGGGACAAACTTTTCCTATTGCTGCTGGTTTGCTGGGAACAGGAGGGGTGTGCAGCTGGTCATTCAGGTGGAGTAACTTCACTAAGGCAGGGAGAAGGTGAAAATCAAAAACCCCGCAGTGATGGTCCTGGCATCACTGGCTCAGGAGCAGTAACACAAATCCTGGGATCTCTGGCAGCTCCTCACAGGTGGGAAGGAGAGAAAGAAATGAAGGGAGAGGGGGGATGTGGTTGTATAAGGGCTCTCTGAGGGTAAAATAAAGCTGATCTGAGCAGATGGCTTCCTGCCACCTAAAACTTCCACGCTGCAAAATCCCATTAAGCGCAGAGTTTAATAAAGTTCTGGATATCAAGGAGCAGCAGCTATTTAAAGCCTTGAGCACCTGCCAAACATGGCTTTGTGAGCCATATTTCCTGTCCCAGGTCACTTCTCCCATCTCCTGGCCATGCTCTCACCTGAGGAAATGCCACCATTTGTGACACGAGGTGCTCAGTGCTGGTGCTGCTGTGGCATTCCCACTGGAGGGGTCTGGGGTTCGTTATAAGCAGGGCTCCTCACACAAGAAGTGATTTTCCCAGCCAAGGTCTTTATATCCTTTCAGATACCTTTGAGGGATCGGCTTTTTGCAGCACAAGCTTTACCCAGCTAGCCTGGGAGAATGAAACATGAACTAAATGCAAAGGAAACAATAATTCATCTGCCTGGAAATATCTTGAACAGCCGGCATGGAGACCAGCTGGGAGGTGGGAGCTTTGTGCTGGGGACTTGCAGTGGTGTGGGGTCAGTCAGACGGGATCTTGTTTGCTTATTATCTTCTATGTGTCCTACAGGGAGGAGTGATGAAAACGCTGGGAGAACCAAGTCCTTCTCCCCACACTGCATGGACCACGAATTACCCACAGCTGAAGCGAAACAATCCCAGGGACAGGGAAAACTTGAAGCTTGATGTCCACAATTCCCCCTTCCACAAGGAGCTCTATATAAATTCGAGGTGACTGTCTTCTGGGACGTTGTATTTAGCTTTGTGTTCCTCAAAGAGCTTGCTCAGCTCTTCCAAGTATTTCTGATGGACTCGATCAACCTCTTCGTCCGATGGTTTGTACTTCTTCAGCACGGGAATTGGCTTCCCAACTGGAAAACAAGAGCAACCGTTAGGTCAGGCCTCTATGGACATTTTGCATGTGTTAGCACAGAGATGGACTCCCACCTTTCCAAAGATGTGAAGGACATATTGATACGACCAGTCATGGTCTGGGAGACCATAGCCAAGGAGGTGGGGAGATGGAGGTCCAGCCCAGTGCAGCTCCTACAGCTTCTCTTAATATCTCAGATGTTTTTTTCCAGGACAAATCTACATAATTTGACTCCAGCCCCTTCCCATCTCCCAGAGCCACCAGCAGTAGGACACTTCTCCTGCTCTGCCCGCTGACTCTAATTGTGTTTGTCAAGCTTCATCATTGTGTAACACTGTTCCTCATCGAACTAATGAGGAGCCCTTCTGATACTGTGCTGCTTGTAAAACCATTGAGTCAATCCAAACGGGCTGTAAAACAATTAGAAGTAATTGCTGCCTGTCAAACCTAATCAGCAGGGTGAGCCCTGACCTTTCCAAACAGCCTCTTTAATTACATTAATTCAGGCCATCGGCTGTACTGTGGGCCAAGCGTGGAGCTGTTGAAACCAGGTGGAACTTCATCACAACCAACACCTTTCTTTAAATTTGGTCTCCTGTTGTGCATGGGCTTCAATGAAACCAGCCTGACTTGCTTGTGCACAGATAGGCTGGGGCTTGTGCCTGCACCTGCGTGGGATGCTGGGCAAATCATGTAGGTCGTGTCTTACTTACACTTGTGGGATTGGCTTGGAAGTTCAACCTAATGCCATTACAGGGGTTTATACAACTTGGTTCTGGTGGGACTGAGGCTGGATGCATCTCATGAAAGAGATGGAGCATCTCGGCTTGCTCTGGGGTTTTCTCAGCACTATTCAGACCAGCTGGGTTATGGAGGATGACCTGCGTTATCCTTTCTCTGCGCCAACCCATTTGCCCCGACGCTGCTCCAACACCACATTCAGCTGAGTGTCACATCACAGCTTCCAGAGCTGCCTGGACACCCAGGCAGTCTTACCCAATTATGTTTTTAAGTTTTTCACAGAATCACAGAATCACAAAATGGCCCGGGTTGGAAGGAGCTCAAGGATCGTGAATCTCCAACCTCCCACCATAGGCAGGGCCACCAACCTCCACATTTCACAGCAGCCCAGGCTGCCCAGGACCCCATCCAACCTGGCCTTGAACACCTCCAGGGATGGACGGGGCATCCACAGCCTCTCTGGGCAGCCTTTTCCTTTCATCTGCAGGTGGGAAATTTTTCTATCTTAAGGAAACCTATCCCAGAATCAAGGACCACTTAAAAACATTTTTTTTAAGCAAAAAAAGGGCCACGAGAGGGGCAGGTGAGCAGTGGGAGGTGCTTCATTGCCATCAAGTTTCCAGCCCATGGCAGCTCACGCTTCTTGGCTCAGCAGAAAGAAGACATGGCCCAGGGACCATCACTGACCATGCTTTGGCCAGGCTCTTGTCGAGGAGGGACTTACTCACGGTGTTGATAGGCCGGCGGTAGGGGACCACCCCAAAGCTGTACTGGAAGATACCTCTTGCATGGAAGAGGGGTAGGGCGATGCCCATGATCTGCTGGAGCCGATGCTGGATCCACCGTAGCCATGAGCCCTTGGGGTTGCTCACCTGGTCATAGAGCTCATTCTCCCCAAAGGAAAAGGCAGGGACCAGCGGGGTGCTGCAGGGAGATGAACACAACACGAAGCCACGACGATCAGTAAGGCCAACCTCAAAACACTCTCACTATCCCCCCAAATTCACCTGGAACATCCTATTGACCACCCGCAGACCAGAGCATCCCTCCCCAGGCTCCCTGTCACCCCATCCTTTGCATCACCCCCTCTCGATGGCCACGCGGACAAATCCCTTCCTATTCTTCAGCAGCAAGGTGCAGGATCCTGGCCGGGCATCCAGAGCCTCCTGAGACCCACCGACGATGACAGCCAGCAGGTTCCCCCCCTCTGGCCTCTGCAGAACATGGCACGCGCTCTCCTTATCAGAGGACACAAGGCCTGGGAGGTAGAGAGGAATTAGAACTGAGCATCTGTAAAGTGTGGTTTATTCCCATTTTCCTTCTTCATCCAGCTCAAGAGAGGTGCTCAATGCTTTATTTTCAGTTTTCCAACGTTCTGGAAATCCCAGCCCAACTCCTCAGGGTGATGTAGGGATCATGCAAAGTTCTGCCACGTCACAACACACTGCACTAGCAGTTAAGCCCCAGCCAGCCCATGAGCTGATTCAGATGGAGAAGTGGGTGAACTCCAAGCCCGCCAGTGAGAGACGGAGGCCAGATCTCCACAAATCTCTCTGGAGCCCTTTCCCCCCTCTCCATTTAATTTTTACCTCCTCCTTTTCCTTTTTGTTTCCTGTCCTGTCGTGTATTGTGCAACACCATGAGCTACCTTGGGTAGCTGCATTGTTTCAGAGGGGTTTTTTTGTGCTGAATCCAACACCCACAGATGCCACTCATTAAGGACTCCTTGACCTTCTCAGGCATCCCTGATGTTCTCCCTCTTTGCTCCCTAAAAAACATTTGATTCACCCTCTCATCCCACCGCTCATCGGTGCTGCCATCCTGCTTACCTGCACTCATCAGGTAGTCCCTTAAGAAGGGGACACGAAACCATAAGGAGAGCGTCATCAGGTGTGGGGTGATGCCTGGGAAGATCGTGGAAAACCCCGTCGCCTCTGTGCCGAAATTGATGAAGGCTCCCACCGCCAGGACCCCGTGGGGGTGAAATCCCACCAAGTAGTTCTGCCTAGGGTCCAACTCCGCTGTTTTCACCAGCTGGACAAGGGGTGGGACAGGAGTTAATGCCGTCACCTCAGCGCGTGGAGGGTTGGCTATGGAGAACAGAGGGGCTCCCTTGCATCCATCCCTCCTTCTGCTGGGAAAGACCGACTGGAACAGCTCAAATGTTGCTCCCTGAGATGTATTTCATTGCCTGTTTTTGTATCTCCCTCCATTTCTTGGCCTGACAATGACATCTGTAATGCTACAGATCTTTACTGTTCTTTATTCATTATTCTTTACTTATTCTTCATTCATCTTGTGGATGCCCCATCCCTGCAGGCATTCAAGGCCAGGCTGGATGTGGCTCTGGGCAGCCTGGGCTGCTGGGTGGTGACCCTGCACACAGCAAGGGGTTGGAACTGGGTGAGCATTTTCAACCCAGGCCATTGTATGATTCTCTGATTCTATGATTTTATAGAGCCATGGAATGGGGTGGGTCCAACCCCACAAACATGGACAAGGACACCTTCCACGAGATCAGATTTCCCAAAGCCCATATTGCTTTGAGATGGTCTAGATGTTGTTAGGAACCAACCTTCTTTAAAACCTCCTCCAGTACATTTTACACATACAGGAAAAAAAAAAAAGCAAAAAAAAGAGATAACTCCCCATACAGCCCCTTATAACCACCACAGCCAGAGCCACCCTAGTAGTGATTGTCCTGTCCTGAAACACATCAAGTAATTGAAAAATGCTCTGAATATCATTAGGTGAGAACCTCAGCTCCCAAGGAAAAAAAGTGATGCATTTCTTTACATTATGCACTACCCTACAAGAGCCCGGCAGCTTGAGCCTGTTAGTTGCCTAAAGAAACATGCAGGTCTGTCAGGGAGCAACGGATGTCTGCCTGAGATTGTCGCAACTTTACCAGGAGTGAGAAATCATTACAGTTGGAAAGGACCATTAAGACCATCTTGTCTGACTGTCAGCCCACCCCCACCATGCCCACTGACCACGTCCAGCCTTCAGGGATGGACGGCGTGGGCTGCAGCACATGGCTGGCCCTTGAGGGTTGGCTAAGGGGCAAGCCAAAAATCTCAGCCAGTTTTGAAAAGTGCAAAGCATTGCGTGGGTGGCCCAGCAGGAGAGGAGAGAGAATGGACAAGATTTGGTCTCTGTGGGTTACACTTGTGATGGCTCACCTAGAATGGAAGGACCAGCGTGACCAAGTCAGCCTTGAGCTGTGCCACTGAGGAGATCCTGCAATCCCAGCATCGTACAGACAGGGCATAACTCTGCCAGGAGCATCCAACAGCCAAAAGCTGATGTCTTTGCAACCCGTACATCGGTGCTGAGGATGCTCTCAGGCTCGGGGCTGCCCATTACAAAGCCATCATGGATTTCCAGACAGCTCAAAGCTCTTCTGTACAAGGAGAAACAAAGCTTCACCCCATCAGTGCTTCCATACCCTGCTCCTGTCCAAATGCAGGGAGCAGCTAATGGGGCATCTGTTTTCCTAGAAGCACCCAGAGCCCTGAGTTCTATTTTACTTTTTGACATCATGGCTCATTTCCCATCTGTCCTAAAGCACTGTTGACTGTACACATGTGCCCATTGAAGCGCCTGCTCCTAATGAGAGCAAGAGACAAACAAAAGTCCCCATCACCACTCAACTGCAGGAAGAGGGGCAGATGGCTGAATTGCTGAGCCCCTGCCACGATTTACTCAGTTTTTGAGTAATCTCAGCTTGCATCAATGTACCCTGCATTTATCTTCAGTTTCCAAACAACCTTTCATCTCTGAATGATTTATAAGCAGGGTGAGATGCTGGGATGCGTCACAAGCCGCTAAATCTCCTGAATTGTGAGAAGGGAGGGTAGCAGCAGGCTGAGCACCTGGCTGCACCCCAAGGTTGTGCCACCCTCCTTGCTAATGAAAACTGGACTTGGGCAAGCACCCAGCCGTGCAATCTGCTCCGAGCCATGCTAGGACACCTCCCAACCCTAAAAACCTTCCCTAGGAGATGCTGCTTGCTGCTCACCTCATTTAAAGAGGATGGAAAATCAGTGTCCAGTGGAGCTTACAGGAAGGAACTGCTTCTTATACATGATTCCTTGTACATCTAAGTGGCCTCAGAGCCACTAAAATCTGGAGTCCTACCAATTGTAGTTGGGTCTGAATTGGGCCACATCCATGTGTGTTGTGGCTCAGGCATGAGATAAGTATCCAGAGCCCTGCTTTAAGCTGAGGATAACTTTTCCGAAAGAGTGCTCAGGTGCTGCAGTGGGCTGCCCAGGGAGGTGGGGGAGTCACCAACCCCAGAGGAGTTCAAGGAACATCGTGTTGAGGGATGTGGTTTAGTGACAGCTATTGGAGATAGGTGGATGGTTGGACTGGATGATCTTGTAGGTTTTTTCCAACCTTGGTGATTCTATGATTCTATGACAGCTAGATGGTAGGAGCCTTGATGTCCCATGTTTGATGGCCTGGTCAAGGTGGAGCTGTCCCCTGCAGCACCAATCACATCTTAATGACATTGTTGAAGTAATTGCCTCTTTCAGCTTTGCAAAGGAAGGGAGAGAGAGTCCCTGTCTTTGTCGCAGGGCTCGTTATTAGGCCAGAGCCTACAGAGAAACTATTTCCTTGCAAAAGACCAGGAAAGAAATCTGTAGCAGAGGAGAGACTTGCGTAAAGTATCTTAAGACACAGGTCAGTCTCTGGACGCTAAACCACCCTTCTCCTTCTGGAAACACTTAAACACAGCAATTCAATCCATCCATATGGGTTGTCCCCACTGTTTGTTCTCTCCTTCCCCTCCCCCGGACAGAGGTGAAGCTCTGCACAACAAGCTGTTCCCAGACAGCCAGGAAAGTTAACACCTGGCAGCATGCAGCCCAGGCTCTGCACACTGCAGCCCCAGAGTGCGTAATAGGGTTGAGGTGCAAGGGGTGGATCTCATTCCTCCTGCCTTGACTTGGTTGTCGCCTCTGCTCCTGCTGAATGGCATCTACTGCTCTGCTTTTTCTGGGTGAGTTGAACATTAATCATTGTCAAAGGACTTGAGGGTCCAGCCAAGCCGGTCTGTGTGTAAACACTGAAGGGAGACAAATTCTTGTCCTGAAGTTTTTCTTGGTAAGGCAAAACTAGTTTCTCAAGTTAAAGGGGTGACAAATTAATGCACGGGACCTTCATCCCCAAAGCAGAGAACTCTTATCAGTTTGGGGTCATGCACTCCAAGCTGAGCCATGGGTGTGTTGGCTTGAATGGCTTCCCCTTGTCATGGTTGAGATGCTGGCTTGTGTCCTGTCTGCTGACAGCAGCTCTGACCCCTTGTCAGTGTGTTGTGAATCCTGGTGGCAGGGCAGAAAGCCATTTAGATCCCAGATATGGGGTTATCGTGGCCCTCCCAGCTCATAAATTTGAATTTGAAGGGTGAGGTCTACTTTATCCTTTCATGGATATAATCACTGCAGATGTTCAGTGCTCCCAATTAATTCTTGATTGTAAAAAGCTCCTCCTACTTTATCTACCCAAAAGTGGGTCCAGAATATGGGAAAGACCCTGTCTCCCATCTCTGGTGAGATTTGCTCCATGCCTGGTCACCATCGATGTTAGGGAAACGCAAGCACAAACTTTTAGGGGCTCTAATAAGAGACCGTGTAATGGTGAGGACACCAAGCAAATCAATGGTGAGGACATCAAGCAAATTTAGTTTTAAACTGAACTAGCTAAACCACATTAACATCACAAGTAGGTGCTCTCAGCTGGAATTAAAGTGGCCTTCATTTGTTATTTGTTTTGTTTTTCATTTCGTTTTACAACTGAATTAAGCTAATTAGGGCTTCCAAGGGACTGTATCAGCACAGGATTTCAGCACTGGTTTAATGAGGCTGTTTTCATTCACCTTTTGAGACGTGGCTGGGGTTTTTGGTTATCACATGTGTGCTGGACAGTCTTGCCCCAGACTATAGGAAAAGGGAGGAAGGGTGATTCCCCACGTAAAACTGGTGCAAAAGTGCTCGAAGGAAGCAAAATTCTGTTTTATATTAGCATATCCTTGGGTCAAATCAACACCTAGCCCCCAGCTGGCCTTGTTTGTAGGGCTGGAGGGATCTAAAAGCAGTTATGTGGCAAAATGGATGGAATCAGGTTGAGATGAGGTTGGTCAATGCACAGTGCTTGCTGTGCCAGCAGACAGACTGACAGGGAGCTTGCTGACTTGCCATGCCATCACATCCTAAGGGACAGAGGAACATGTGGTGGGGACAGGGATTGGCCAGGAAAGCTGGTCAGAAAACCTGTACCTTCTTCATTTAGTCTCCCAAACTGAACTGCTATTGTATTCCTATCACCCTCTGGCCCCAAACTCACTTCCAATGATATTATGCTCATTAATCTGCTCTCAAGTTAATAAACTTCTGTTCAGTTTCGCCCTAAGCAAATCCTCAGGTTCCTTGCTTTCCACCCAGGCTCCTCCAAAGAGCATCTCTTGCAGGAAGAAGCATGCAGTCAGGTCCTCTATGGGATGACAGCAGCCAAGGAGCAAGCCCCAGGAAGAAGAAATTGTAACAAAGAGCAGTCAGCACATCACCTAAGGGTGATGGGAGAAAAAGGGAAAAGCAAACACCTGAGTGCCAGCAGCTCCTCAGGAAAAATGAGTTTCTGTTCTCAGCAATAGAAGGAGTCTGAGAAAACGTCTCTGGGCACTAGTGCTTTCTCCAGGTGCCACAATACTGAATTCACTTGAGGGCAGAAAAGAGAGGTCCAAGTCACAGGGCAAGGAAGCTCTTCAGAAAACGGGAGAGAGTTGACTTTGGGTCAGCAGGCTGTATGCTGCTTATGCCTGAACAATCTTTCTTCTTTCCTCCAGCCAACAGAAGGAAGCAAAATGAACAGCCAGAAGTACTGGAAACCAGAAGTGGTGTTTAACGTCATGGGCCAAAGCACAAGATCCCCAGTCACAAACAGTACTGTTCTGCTGTGAAAAGTAAGAGAACATTCCTGGTAGGGTTTGGTTCATGTGCACTTGCACCACTCCACTCTGCAATGCCCTGTGCTGACCCAGAACCACGGCACTTGCAAATAACCCCCGTCATGGTTTATGCAATTATGAGAATGACTGAGCTCCTAGGGGTCCACTAAGTCTCCAGTGACATGTTTTAGTTAAGCTAGCAAGAAAAAGAAACCCAACAAGAGCCCAAGAACAGTGAAGGAGGTTGGGACTCTGCCAGTTGCTATAGATAACAACGTCCAGCTGGCACTTACAGAACCACAGAGTCATTAAGGTTGGAGAAGACCATTAAGATCATCTAGCCCAACCATCAAACCCTTAAAGGTAACCCCAAGGATGACAAAAAATGTCCTGTGGCTCTTCAAGAGGGGAAAACAGTGCCTTGAGGACTACAGGAACCTCTGACACACGGAGACATTTTTCAGGTTGCCCTGAATAAAGCTGGTGAGATGATGCCTATGGGCTGCTCTGATGGATGACAGCGTTTGTTGAAGGCCTTCCCCTTAGGCATGCCCATGGTGCTCCTCAGCTGAGGTTACCAGAGCACCGTGGCTGTAGGAGGAAGGCTGGTGAACAGCAGTGAAGTTGTGCTGTTTCTTGGCCACCTGGGATACGCGTAGAATCACAGAATCATGAAGGTTGGAAAAGACCACCAAGGTCATCAGTAAAACCGACAACCCATCAGTGATGGAGGAATTCTAATGCTGGGTGTGTTCCCACCATGGTGATAATGGATGCTCCTTCTGGTGGAGAAGGATGTATGAGAAAGGAGGTATGAGTTTGGGCAGAGACCAGGCAGTAGCAGACTAATTACTGACTGATGAACACAGCTCCAAAATCTCTCCTGGAGGTACCATCAGCCTCAGCAGACCTTGTGGGATATTTGTTCAACCACTGGCTGCCCAGAAAGATTCGTTGTGCATTTCTGGGGATATCAACCCCACTTCTAAGGCCCACTTCTACACTGACCTTCTAAGTGAGGTCAGTGTAGTTTGCAGGCCTATCATGGTCATGTAAAAATGAAGATGAGAATACAATTGAAACACAGCTAAAAAAAAAACCAAAAACAATAAAACCCTCCTGGGAAAGATGCTCCTGGGAAAATGCCTGGGATCCCAGTGCTCATCCACCTTTTACAGTCACCCAAACTCACTCGGGTCCTGTCAATCTCCTAATTAAAATAAGGGCAAAAGCAGAGAGCAAAGCAATTCTGCACGGCTGGGATCAGCAGAGGGTGCTCCTCGCACACGCTGGGAGCCCGAGTGCTCCTGCATGGGAGATCCCCACTGCAGCAGAGTGCAAATTCACTCTGCCTAGCTCTCCGGAAAGCAGATGCTCATCCCAAGCTCTCATTGCTTCTGCAGCAGCCAACATGCCCAGGGATCCCACAGGAGCAGCATTTCAATCCCTTTCCTGAAATACCCAAGGGCAGAGCAGTGCAGGCGGCTCTCGCTGCCTCCCCACCTCCCAGCACTGACGCTTGACCACAGTAAGTTTGCAGCGGGGATCTGGGAGGATTAGGAGCCACATTTAATCTTCCCAGAATAACTAATCCTCCAGGGCTGAACAAACTCAATCTACACACAAATGCAGCCCGTGGTGCTGGATCCATGTCCCCCAAATCCATGTCCCCACATATCTCTGTTCTGGTTGGGATTTTGGCCAAGCAGGAGCGGGGAGCTCAGACCAAAGCTCAGCTCAGTTCTGCTCCTTGGGAGATTACAGGATGGCTAAAGCAATATTTGCCGTGCTTAACATATACACTGTTGGGAACAAATCATTTCCCATTTCCAAATAATTTATTCGAGGCCATGCTTGAAGGATATGAAATGAAATGCCTTTCAAGCAAAGGAAATGTGTGACTTCTCCCAGAGCAGCAAGGAAAAGGCTGCTCCAAACCCTCCCTGTGCACCCCAGTATGCTGCAAGCAAAACCAGTAGTTATGCTCCCTCTGCTGGCTTTTCTGCCTGGCAGTGCCACCTGGTAGGGAATCATAGAGTCAGAATTAGGTTGGAAAAAAATCACTAAGATCATCTGATCCAACCATCAACCCATCCCCAGCCATCAACTCATCCCCAGCCATCAACTCATCCCCAGCCATCAACCCA
>JAPSGF010000161.1:52566-69411 GCA_035772895.1 Perdix hodgsoniae
ATGGATGGATGGAGGGATTGAGATGGATGGATGGATGGATGGATGGACGGATGGATGGATGGATGGATGGATTGATAGAAGGAAGGATGGGTGGATGAAGGGATGAATGGATGGAAGGATGGATCATAGAATCACAGAATGGTTTGAGTTGGAAGGGGCCCTTAAGGGCCATCTGGTCCCACTCCCTGCAGCACACAGGGACACCCACAGCTCTATCAGGTGCTCACAGACCCATCTCCTGTCCAGGACACAGTTGACTTTAGGGCAACAAGGGCACAGTGCTGCCTCATGCCCAGCTGCCATCCACCAGCACCCCCAGGTCCCTTTTGGCAGGGCTGTTCTCCATCCTTACACCCCCAGCTTGTACTGACACAGGGGTTGCCACGACCCAGGTGCAGATGTTGCGCTTGGCTTTGTTGAACTTCATGAGGGTGGATGGAGATGGACGGATGGATGGATAGATGGAGGGAGGGAAAGATGGACAGAAGGATGGATAGGACAGACATGTACCTCCTTGCATAGACTTACATAGGTGCACGAGCTGGAATCACTACCTCCTTTTTGCATTTCTACCTCCCACTCTCTGTACCTTTGAAAAATAGCATGCATCAAATTCCAACCTGCGATTTTCTGGTTGAAAAACAAACAAATAAACAAACAAAACTCTGAAATCTGGGGAAAAACATCCGTTGAGAACTGACAGTCTGCTCAGGTAAACAAAGGAAGCATCTGAGAATACCACAGGGCTCGGCAGTAACCAGGATACGGAATTAACCATCCATTGGGCTGAACTAAACCGTGGGCTGACTGCGCACGCACAAAGGCATCCTTTGCTTCTCCGAGGGCACTGCAAATCCCAGTGCTCACCGTGGCCAAGGATGACTGAACAAAAGCAAAAAAAAACCAATCCTTGTCAAAAGCAAATAGGAGGTGTGAGCTGGAAAAAAAAATCCCTCCTCTTTGTCGGGGCCTTGGAACATGCCGGGATGGGAAGGACAGACATTTTTCTGCCTCCATTTTCTGGACTCACTGACCCTGGGGCTTTTTTCCTAAAGACACTGGTTGCTTTAATTGAGCTATAATGGGCTCTGATCTTGTTTGCATCTCTCCCCTTTGTCTTCAGGCCCTGCCTGCTCTGGGAAAGGGAAAGCTTTTAACTCTTTCCGCTCCATTGCTTGGAGACCTTTCCTGGTGAGAAACAACCAGCAATTTCCAAAAGCACCAACAATTCCAAGGCAAACCAGCAGCCATAACAAAACAAACCACCCTGCAGAGATCATGGAATCATGAAGGCTGGAAAAACCCTCCAAGATCCCCAACCCCAACCCATCCCACCGTGCCCACCAGCCATGTCCCCAGGTGCTGCATCTCCACACAGCTCTGGGTCCTTCTGGGCTGTGACTGAGGCACAGTGGGGACCAGGGAGGGGACATTCCTTGCAGGGACACTGCTGGTGATGCTTCAAGGTGTGGCTCCCGTCCTGCAGGCCTGCTGGGCAGCTCTTTGCCTGTGCTGCTGGGAAGGATCCCACCTGAGCCCCATAGAAGGTCCAGACATTGGGAATAGCCTTTTGCCCCCAGAGATGTCATGCCAACCCCTGCAGCTGCTGTATGACTGATTCCCTGAGCAGCTTTTTGCTCATGGTTCATTATTACAGTAAAAAATATCATGTTCTAGATTTATTGATGTACAAGTTGGCTCCGCAGAAAAGCTGACCAAGGCTCAGCTGGGTAATAAATATTGATGTCCTGCTCTGTCATGGGCATGCTATTTGCCTTTTGTATCTATGTTTCCTTAAATCAGGAGAGAAAAATACTTTGAAACGGTTTTGAAATCTTCCAAAGCTTGAAAGGGATCAGAAGTTTCCAGTTAGTCAGGGAGAGGGATGCAGCTATTGCTGTGCATTGTTGAAACCATATCTGTGATTTGTGCTACAGGGGAGCAGAGCTCTGCACTATGGGGTCTTCCAACAATTAGATCTTCTTTGCATGACTGCTGCTGGAAATATAAGCTGGTGCTGGTCACAGAAGGAGAAGATACTTATTCACACTTAGGGGATGGGATGGGATGGGATGGGATGGGATGGGTGGGATGGGATGGGATGGGATGGGATGGGATGGGATGGGATGGGTTGGATGGGATGGGATGGGATGGGTTGGATGGGGTGGGTTGGATGGGGTGGGATGGGATGGGATGGGATGGGATGGGGTGGGTTGGATGGGGTGGGATGGGATGGGGTGGGGTGGGGTGGGATGGGATGGGATGGGATGGGATGGGATGGGATGGGATGGGATGGGATGGGATGGGATGGGGTGGGTTGGATGGGGTCAGGTGGGATCAAAGCTATGGAGATGTGGTACTGAGGGATGTGGGCAGTGGGCATCGGGGCTGGGAGAGGGGTTGGGGCTCCTGGAGGGCTTTTCCAGCCTTCCTGACTCTGTGATCCTATCATTGCGACAGTGATTCTTCCATCCCAGCTCTCCTGCATGTTTCTCTGATTGCTTTCACATCTTTCTCCTGGTTGTGGGGAGGCTGGAGGGGGGCATCAGTGAGATACCACTGAGCTGTGATTCCATGTGCTGATGCCACCCAGTGCTGCTCACTCCTCCCTGCCAGTCCCATGGCAGCACCTCCTGGGGAATTTGGCTGCTGTTCCATTTACTCATATCACCTAATTCTCAGTCACTGAAATCTCATTTTCCCACCATTCCTCCTCGCACCCATGTGTTCCATGGTACCCCTCCAGTGACATTCCCCTTGGCCTTTTCCTTCTCAGGTATTTATAGTCAGTTATCCAATCTCCCATGCTTGTATTCAGCTCGGGAGCATAAAGCCCTTTAATCCCTCAATAGGTCATCCCTGTAATCCCTTTATCAGCAGCCCTTGTGATTGGGTTGATCAGTATCCATCTCTGAATGCAAACCCATGAAGCCCTGAGTCACCAAGATGTGGGTTTTGCAAGTCATTGAGCTTTACACATCAACATACTGTGACCCCACAAGACCCCATACCCAGAATGGAGCAGGTTGCACGTGGAGAGCTGGCTGTGCTCCAGGACCTGAAGGGTTGCCTGCAAGGAGCGATGCAATGACATGCATCCAGTGGGAGGGAAGTTATCAGGAGGAAGCTGAAAGCGTAACTGCACTAATTATCTGTTGGTTTCTCTTTCCTGGAGGTGCCCAAGGCCAGGTAGGATGGGTCCAAGGCAGCCTGATGGGATGGGTGGCAGCCAGCCCACAGCAGGAGGTTGGAACTGGATGGGCCTCAAGGTCCTGTCCAACTCAAGCCATTCCATGACCCTGACTATGATTCTATGATTCCTCTTTCGCCATTTATTTCCATTATGGAATTTCCTATCCACACAGTTGTGTGTGATCACAGAATTATTTAAGACTCAAGAATCCACAAAAAATCCTCTGTATGTGGTCAGCTGCTGTGATGCTGTATTCCCTTGTCCATGGTGCCACATGTTGAGGACCAAAGAAGGGACAGTCCTTGCAGGGACACCCCTGGTGCAGAGACAATGCTGCAAGGAGGGGCCAAGGATGCTTGGACATGGAGGCAGCAGAGATATTGAATATAAATCTATCTAAAAAGATCTTTCTGCACCTAATCAAGATGGTGTGGAGCTGGATGCACTTCTCCAGGTGCACACAATTCATTTGGAGAGCTCTGGCCTGGATCTGCATTGGAGCTGGGGCTTCACCTCTCATGAAGCTGATGGTCTCTATCATTGTAGAACTGTAGAATATCCTGAGTTGGGAGAGACCCGTATGGATCATTGAGTTCAACTCTTGGCTCCACACAGCACCTCTCATTATTATTATTATTAATAATAATAATAATACTTCTCTTTTTTTAATGTTTTTAAATCAAACCATCTTCCCTCCCATAAGGTCGTACACTGAGCTTTGCTGTGCTGCTCCTATAAGAGCATACCATTATCACTGCAGTAACTGGTGGGTATGCGTGCATGAGGGGAAAACTTGCACACAGCACGTGATGTCAGTTGGTGATCAGAGACAAGGAGCCAATCCCTCTTTGTCATCAGATTAGCAGAGAAAAATAGAAATTTGGTGAGCGGCAGCAGAAGCAGCTTCAGACCTGGCCCAGGATGGGCACGACCAGCTGTAGCTCAACTGGAAGTCATCCCGACTTCATCCATCTGAGGATGCCTGGAAAAGATTCACCCACTCCAAACCATTCCTGCTGTCACCTTGTGGGGGATGCCTAGAGCTATTCCCTGCCTCTGCACCAGGGATGGGACCCATTCCTGCACAGATGAGACCCAGCACAGCCTCCTGAGCATCTACTGAAAGCCAACACTAATTCAGGGTGCTGCAACATTCAGGGTTTGCTCTGCTTTCCTCCCTGGTGTGATGCCCCTAGCACCACGCAAACCAGCTTTCTTGGGCGGCATCAAACCCCACTGGGCAAATCCCAATGCAGTGACAATGGTGCCCTTGGTCATTCCCAACCCAACATCCCAACATGACACCGTGGCCTTTTCCCAGGAGAACAGGGAAAGCTATTCTTCAACCCAACCCAGTGTCCCATCATGACACCACGGCCTTTATCCAGGAGAAAGGGGAAAGCTATTCCCCAGTCCAACCCAACACCTATCACGGCACCATGGCCTTTCCCCAGAAGAACGGAGAAAGCAATTCTCCAACCCAACCCATCCCAACCCAACCCAAGCCAACCCAGCGTCCCATCACGGCACTGTGGCCTTTTTCCAGGAGAAAGGGGAAAGCCATTCCCGCTTTCTGCTGTAATTTGAAGTCTAAGGCACTTTTATTATTATTTTTTTTAACCCCTATGCTTTCCAAGAGAGGTTTGCAGCCAGCAACTCCATTGGGCTAATTAGAGCTAATGGATTTTACTTGACGTAAGCGATTAGATTATTTCCACTGCTGATTCCTGAAAGCGAATGAGCAGCCATGCTTCAGGATTTATATAGAACCATACAGTTCACTCTGGGAGACACCGAGTGATTTGTTCTTTCTGCAGCCTCTAGCTTCATCCAACGCTGCTGGGTATCTGCAGAGCCTCCCGATACTGCCAAACCTTGCAGAGCTCAGGAAAAAGCAGAGATGGGGGATGCATGACTGTGCGCTTTCCTGCAAATCCAACCCATGGCTTTGTGCACATGCAAAATCCCAGCCCCCAGAGGGATGCAAGGTGCTGTGCAAAAGGCCAGCAAGCAAGCTGGATGCAGAGCTGGGACACCCTGCAGCTGTAGGATGGGAGCTGTTGCATTGGGTTAGTGTGGGCTTGATCCCTTTCCAATCTTGCAGAGCTTGGGTGGTGTTTTCCTGCTTTCCTGAAAGCAGCGTGCAAAGAAACGCAGGGCTGGGGCCAGGCACTGCTGCACCTTGTGCAAAAAGGGATTGCAGTGTGTTCGGAGCTTCTGTGCTCCCCGTGGAATTGCCTTTATAATGTCAGTTTGAAGAGGAAAGTGGTGCTTGGTGCTTCTGTTGCAGGTGCACACCCACTGTACCTGCCATACCCAGAGCAATGAGCTCCTGGAAAACCGATGTGAGCCCCAGTGCTGAAGAGCTTCCTATGTCTTTAATGAAAATCCCACCCCTGCAACCCTGCAATGAAATGGCAGAGGGAGATAATTGGCCACAATAACAGAGTGCAGTGCTTGCAGGCGTGCACATGTCCATACGTGTGCACATGTCCTTATGCACGGATAGGTGAGCACATGCTTATGAGTGCAAATCTGTACCAGTGTGTGTGCGTGCATCTGTGCACGCCTACACATGCATGTTTCTGAATGCACGTGTATGTCATGCATGAGTTTATCTGTGCCAGTGCATGTGTGCACATAGTAGCGTGCATGCATGCATGTATGCCTAATGTATGAACACATTTGCACGTGTCTATGGGTGTGCGTGTACGTGTGCACATGGATGGGTGTTCTGACATGAGCACTTGCATGTACACGTGGGTTTGCAAGGGTGTGTATGTGCGCGACTGCACACGTGCATGTTTATGTCTGCACACCTGTGTGCACCACAGTTCATGTGTGATTTTGCATGTGCTCTTGTGTGCACATAGATGCACACATATAATTGTGTATGTGCACAATGTGTATGTGTATTGCTTGTATTTTGCACATGTATGCACCCGTGTGTGTATGCACATGTGTGTACCGCAATGCATGCATGTTTGCAAGTAAGGGTGTGTAGGTGCATGTATATCCATGGGCGTGCACAAGTGTGCATGCATGTGGTTGCATGTGTGTCTGTGCGTGTGCACATGTGCGTTTGTGTCCAAGTGTGTGCAGGCATTTCTGTAGGTGTCTCCAGATGTGCGTGCACGTGTGTGCGTACATCTACATGTGAACATGCACATGCATGCAGGTCCACCTACGTGCACATACACGTGCAATATATGAGCATTCACATATGCATAATCACAGACATGCATCCACATGCACAGATATGCACACGTGAACACATGCACAATCACAGAGTGAACTGATTGCACACAGCTATGTGCACACATGAAGATGCATGCATGCACAGCCACAGTCACACATAAACATCCACATACAGGCACACGCTGGCACATGCAAACATGTTTACACCTGCACACATCTGTGCACATGCAAACACATTTATGCGCACACATTCAAATGCACACAAGTGAAACCACATGCATGCAAGTTTGTGCACACACAGGGATACGCTTGCAGTAACACACCTCTACATGCAAACATGCACATGCATGCAGGTACACACACGTACACATACATGTGCAATATGCAAGCATTCACACATGCATAACCACATACGTGCATCCACATGCACGGGTTTGCACACATGAACACACACACAGACACGAACTGAAAGCACACAGCTGTGTGAGCATGCACAGTCGCACACATGAACCCAAATGCAGGCACACGCTTGCACATACATGCCTCCATGCAAGCACCCAACCATGCACGCACCCACACACCGCCCTCCATGCCAGCGTGCACACACGCAAGCACACACGCAAGACACGTGCATGCACACACATGCTGGTGCATGTGCAGACGTGTCCTGATGCGTGTACACACGTGCATACACATACATGTGCATACACATACATGTGCACACACATACAAGTGCAAACGCTCCTACGCACGGCCCTGCCCTGCGCGACTGCGCATGCGCGCAGGTGCGCGCCCGCCCCCCGGCTGAGCCCCGCCCCTCTGATAGGCCCCGCCCCCCGCCGCCAGAAGCCCCGCCCCGTTCTGCGCTGCGCTGCGCGGGGGTTGCGCGGGGCTTTGCGCTCCGCTCCCTGCGCCGCTCCGCTCTCGGCGTCCGGCCGCTGCGCGGAAAGTGCGCGGAGCAGCGCGGAGCGGGGCCGCCATGGCGTGGCCCTGCATCACCCGCGCCTGCTGCATCGCCCGCTTTTGGAACCAGCTGGATAAAGCCGATATCGCCGTCCCTTTGGTTTTCACCAAATATTCCGAAGCCACCGAGCAGCCCCTCCCCGCGCAAATCCCGCGCAGCGCTGCGGCGCCCATCGATACCCAACCCGGCGGCGATGCCGCGGCTGCGGGCGGGGGGGACGCGGCTCCCGGCCCCGCACGGCCCGGAACGGCCCCGCACGGCTCTCCGCCCGCGGACTCGGTGATGCGGCACGACTACAAACCCTGGAAGGTGCAGCGCCCCGAGCCCAGCTGCAAACCCAAAAGCGAGTACCAGCCGTCCGATACGCCCTTCGAGAAGGAGACGCAGTACCAAAAGGATTTCCGCGCTTGGCCCATCCCTAAAAGAGGGGACCACCCGTGGATCCCCAAAGCGGGTCCTTCCCCCGTGCTCGTCCCCGAGCGCGGATCTCCCGAGAAGGCGGCTCAGGAGAAGAGGAGGAAGAAGGAGGAGGAGGCGGAGGCGGACGAGGAGCATCCCAAGGCGGCCCGGCCCGGGGATGGCCGAGAGAAGGGGCGGCAGAGGGGCGATGAGGCGGGCGGGCAGGAGGGCCGGGGCCGGGCGGCCGCCGATGCTCTCAACCGGCAGATCAAGGAGGAGGTGGTGGCGGCGGGGGTCAGCTCGTCCTACAGGTGAGACCCCCCTCGGCCTCCCGTCCGTCCCCGGGGGGCGGGGCGGTTTGGTTCCCGAGGATTTTCGCTGTCGCTTTGTCGCCCTGTAGCCACCTCTCGGCCCGTCCCGCTTTATTGGGATGCAGGGAGCGAAGGTTCGGGTTCTACGGGGAGGGTCTGCAGCGCGGCCCCCGCCGTGTGCAGAGCTCTGCTGGTCCCTTCAGAGAGGATCTCTGGGCGCTCAGAGACCCCACTGCATCCTGACAGCATCCCTGTATCCCAGCAGGGACCCAATATCCTGAAAGCATCCCTGTATCCCAACACCATCCCTGTATCCCAACAGTATCCCTGTGTCCCAGCAGTGTCCCTGTATACCAGCAGCATCCCTACATCCTGACAGCGTCCCTGCATCCCGACAGCATCCCTGTATCCCTGTAGTGTCCCTGTATCCCAGCAGCATCCCTGCATCCCAGCAGTGCCTCAGGATCCTGACTGCATCCCTGTATCCTGGCAGTGTCCCCGCATCCTGAAAGCCTCCCTGTGTCCTGAGAGCATCCCTGTACCCCGACAGCATCCCTGCCTCTTACAATCAGAGACCCCGCTGCATCCTGACATCACCCCCGCATCCCGACAGCATCTCTGCATCCAGAAACATCCCCGTCCCTGGCTTCACAGACCCCCCCCCCCCCCCCCCTACATCCCTACAGCATCATCCCCGGGCCCAGGCATGCTGGGCCAGCAGCATCCCCAAGACAAAGCATCCCAGGGCCGCGTTGGGATGCGGGTGACGCCTGCCCTGCGCTGCTTGGGTGGGGCAGCCTTGGGATGCTGCCATGTTTAACGCGGCACAGCGTGGGGCGGCACGTCCCTGGTTCCCCCCTCCCCCCCCTTCCCTTTTTATTCCCCACCCCAGTCTCGGTGCCCTGATTTCACCCCTTTTAGCATTCGCAGCATTAATCTCCTCGCTTTGCTTGTGTTTCTGAGCGGGGTCGGATGCGTCGGGAATGCAAAACAAAGTGGCTGCTGCCCTGCACCGGTGTTTGCAAGGAGGATTTGCTGAGATTGCGTTTTCCAGAGCTTTCTTTGGCAGTGCCCACCTCTGCTGAGGGTGGGGATGGCAGAGAGCAGAGCTGGGGGGGGGGGGGGGGGGGGTGCTTTGTGACCTAGGTGTGACTGCAGCTTTTTGTTTGTTCCTGTGCCTATGTGCGCAGCGGTGGGTTGGGGAAGCATCAATTTTCTTCCCTAAGGGGGGTTTGGAGATCGTGCTCTGCCACCCGAGCAGATAGTAAATCCTTGCGGGTTTGCTGTCCTGCTGTCCCTATTCTCCAGGTGGGAGATGGCTCAAGCAATGGGATTTAGGGTTCATTCTTGCTTGTTTTTGCTGTATTTTGGAACCATGTCCATCTCTCTGGGGATGCGGTGGTTCAGGTGCTCTGAGATGGCAGAGGGTGGGCAGGGATTTTCTAGTTGTCTGTTTTGGAATTGGGAGTAGAGCTGGAGAGCTGTCACGTTGCACTCTTCCATTGCTACGAAGGATGATTAGATTTATTTACGTAATTATTTAGATGCAGATTGCTTGCCGTTCCACCCCTGTGTGCACCCCATAGTCTGCTCCAACAAATCCCTACAGCTGCATGCCCCCCCTGTGCAGAGGGGTCAGATGGGTTCAGGTGCTGGGCCCAAGAGGAACACAAAGGCTTGATGCTGTGGCTGATTGCTCTCAGCTTCTGTTCCAATCAGGCATCTTAAAAGCGTTGCTTTGTGTTTGGGTTTCTAAAAGCCAAACTCTACAAATCCCCATTACTGTGGAAAACCTCACTGCTCTTGGGTCTTTCTACCTGTGTAGGATTGTGTAGGGTTAGGTCAGATTTGAACATCGCCAAGGATGAAGGTTCCACTCCAAGGATGGAGCTGCCCAGCAGCCAGAATTACCCCCTAACAACACAGGGGTGGCTAACATGGGGCTTTGTCCTCCGTGCCCTTTGCTGGTGTGTGGCTGCTGGCTGGAGGCAGAACTGGGGAAGATTTCCTCCCAGTGCTACGAATCAGCGTAATGTGATGCTCCAGAGCTGGGAAGCGACCTTTGGTGAAACCAAAGAACACAGCACTAATGGCTTGTCGGTGTGCTGTGATGCTGTGTTGTTTACTGGGGAGTTTGGAACAGAGCATGGGATGCGTTCAGCGATGAGCCCAAGGTCATCAGTGCGTGAGAAAGGGAGGAATTCCCCTTTTACCTCCTTACAGAGGATATTGCAGGGACCGTGCGCTGTGAACGCTTGGGTCTGCTCAGAGTGATAGAGCAGAGAGTGTTCCTGATGGTGACGGCCATGGAGGATGGAGGCTGCTCCCAGCCCTGGTGCTGGAGGATTATTTAGAATAATAGGATAGTTAAGATTGGAAGAGACATCCAAGACTGTCTTGTCCAACATCAACCCATCCCCACCATGCCCACTCATAGAATCATTAAGGTTGGACAAGACCTCCAAGATCCCCAAGTCTGGCCATCACCCCATCTCCACCATGCTCACTCAAGCCTTCAGCAAGTCCAGAGCAGCTATGGCAGCACTGCACATCTGCAGGAGACTCCACATGCCCCAGAGATCCTATAGAATAAATGGGAAAACCATTTGTGTAGGGAAATGACCGAGTGTGTGTCCAATCCTAACGGGTTCTGTAGGTGAAGTGACTCCTGGGACAGTGTGTAGTTTGAACCCCTTGGGAGCAAGTAGGCGAGAAGGTGATCAGGTTGTGAGTGTTGGCATCTGCTCGCCATGTAGGGTCTTATTTGTCTTCTGCAGTGGGGAAACAGAAACAGGGTTTCCCTGGACCACCTGATCCCTTCCCAAAATACGAGCTGCCAGGCAAAGCTATGGGGCCAGTTTGCACTGCTTTCATCCCCCTCCTCTCTGCTCCCCGCAGACCTTGAGGGACCACATAAGGACATCTTTCAGCAAGGAGGAACACTGGGTTTGTGTATTATTCCCTGGAGAAAAAATGAAAGGGGAAATCTGAGATGAGAAGCATCGCTCCCTTTGTGCTGAAGAGAGCGATAGTGCAGTGAATTTCCCCATGAGAAGCAATATTGTGAAGCTCTGCTTTCAGATTCTTCCCAGAAACATATATATATATATATATATTTAACCAAAGCTTTTATTTATTTTTCCCACTAATTTCTTTTCCTATCAGAGGAAATGAGAGGAACAGTGCTGGCTCCTGTAGTATTAACGAAGTGCCTGTTGCTAATGCACTGTCGCTCATCTCAAGCCCTGGAGGTGCTGAAGCCGTGGAGCAAATGGGGAGTGTAGGAGCTGCAGGGATGAATGACTCAGTGCTGGAGCTGCTGTGTGCTTTGTGAGACACAGAGGAGCTGACTCAGGAGGGATGTCCTCCTCGGAGCCACTCACATAAGGATGGGGAATTAATTCATGCTCCATCACTATGGAACTGGGAATGTGGGGTTGGAAAGACCTCTGGACGTCATCTGGTCCACATCCCAGTTCTGAGATAGGATGGAGGAGTTAATGAACCAGAGCTTTTCTGGGCAGACTTCATCTCCCAATGTCGTTTAGCTATGACATTTTGCACAGGAGGGATATTAGGTTAATCCATATAGATGTCTGGATCCAAGGTTGCTGTCAGCTGCAAGGAAGGGAAAGGAATGGGGAGTTTTCATCCACCCAGAAAAGGAGGTTCAGTGGGAGATGTTGAGTGGCTTTGGTTCTGTGCATACCCTTAGCAGGTCTTGCTGGAGCTTCAGGGACCATTGTGTGGGATAATGGCACGAAGAAGGCTCTCATAGTGAGACGTGGAGAGGATTGAAATGAGTGTTGCAGCTGTTTTATCACATTCTGCATCTTAGGTGTCCAGGAGATGTGTAGATATGGCACCTGGGGACGTGGTCAGTGGGCACAGTGGGGATGGGTTGGGCTTGGGGAGCTGGGAGGTCTTTTCCAACCTTAAGGGTTCCATCATTCTACAGGTTTATGATCGGTCTCCCCTGGATGTGGTCTGTCCATCAGCTGGGAAAGAGCCTCGGTGGCATTCCAACCCAAAAGTCATATTGCCTGCTCTCACCCTGAAGTGGACAGCATCCATCCTCAGGCTCTGCTGGGAGCAGTGGAGGCAGAGCAGAATTTTGTGGCGGTGTGTGCTGCAGGCTGGGGTTGAACAGGAGGTGGCATTGTGGTGATGGAGTTGTTGATGGACCTGAGCAATTTTTTCTCTGCTCCTGCTCTGCTGTGGTCACCTTGGCAGGGACTCCAAGGCACGTAGGATTGGATGGAACCCACCGGATCAAACATCCCATAATAGGCATCCCACTGCTTAGTCTTCTGCTGTTCCCCAGATCAGCTGTTCTTCTCTCCTTCTTCCTGGGGGAAACCAGCATTTCTAAAATGTGGATCCAACATGCTGCTTGTGGGTCTGGGGAGGAGATGCCCATCTCTTCCTGACCCCACCACACCACCTTTGTGGCCATCACTACCTCTGCTGACCCCTCGGGCACTGCCAGCCATGGAGCTGCCATCCCACAGCAAGAAATCCCAGTGATCAGAGCCCAGCCTGGAGCTTCATCCTGGATTTTCACCCCATTTTGAGCATGGCAGTCAAGGTCCTTCCCTTTCTTCCTGCATGCTCTCCTGATCCTCCTCCCTCCTGGTGCTGCCTACAGTGTTGTGCCATTAGGAGGTCTCATCAGCGTTGCCCTACTTCTGTGTGCCAAAGTCAGCCTCAGCACCGTTAAGCACCGCTAGCCTTCTTCCAGGCTGCAGCCCAGCCTTCAGCACTTTGCATTTCCATTTCCCATGCCCAGTTTCTCCTTCGGCTGATGTTCGTATTCACTGCCTTAATTAATAATCTCCCACGTGGCATGGTATCAAATCCTTTAGATAGATAGATTTTCACATTTTCTTTGTCTGCTAAGTCAGTTATAGTATCAAAGGACGTGTCAGACACCCCTCCTCCTCCCCTCCCCATCACTGCTGTGCCTGTTTGGACAGCAGAGCATGCAGGAGCAGATGCTGCCAAGCAGACCCCAATTCCACATGGCAGCTTCAGGCTACTGCTGTAAAACAAACAATAAATAAAGATAAGAGGAGAGAGATCGTCTCGTTTAGACAGCAGGACTCTCTCTGCCCTTCCTTTGCCAAATAAATCATGAATAGCTGTTGTAAATTTGTCTCCTCTCACATTTAGAGCATGACCTTTGCTTTCCCTGTCTCCTACCAGCGGAACAACCCTTCGATTGCTAAGTACTTCTGCACTCTCTCCTCTATCCATCTTGCTCTCCTTTGCTCTTTGCTGGATGTGAGCATAGCAGTGGTGCTGATACCTGCAGGTGAGCCTTGCTGCGCTGTGCTGAGCAGCAGGAAGGGCAGCTTCAAGGAACCCTCAGAGGATGCAAGTCTAATTTCGTTGGATTGATAACTCAGCACCTTGGATACCCTTCAGATGTCCTCTCTCTCTCTCACACCGTATTTATACATGCACCCACACAGGGCTGCTCAGTGGCTGCTTTAACCTCCGCCTCATCTCCCCTCCCCAAGCCCAGCATTGCAGGTGCTCTGTAGCAAACACGTTTTGCTTTCCTATTAATAGCTCCTTTTCTTGCACAGTGCCTTCACCTGAGGAAACTCTGCAGCACTGCAACCGTGCGTGCATGCAGAGGCTGCTGCTGCTTTGGGATCCCAGGGGTTTGCATGGGCTGCTGCAAAGCAGGCAGCAATGCACAGAGTTGCTGTGTATACCCACACCCTGCAGGACAGCACGTTGTCTTGCGGATCACTGCTCTCCTGCGGGTTTGTTGGGGATTTAAGTCTTCATCTTGATGCCTCAGATTTGCTTTTCCATGCTTGTCCTCATCTTGCTGCCTTTATAAACTGTGTGCTTCCTGTGGGAGTGCTTTGTGTAAATGCGAGCTGTTGATTAAATGATGCTTGCGTGCAATCATTAGGTGAACTGGTGGGTATTTTCCTCTTCTCTGTCCATTTTTCTCCCAATTCATAGGACTGTGGAATCATAGAGGCTGGAAAAGCCCTCCAGGATCCCCAAGCCCAACCCCAGCCCACCCCACCGTGCCCACTGCCCACATCCCTCAGTGCCACATCCCCACAGTTCTGGAACATCCCCAGGGATGGTGACTCCACCACCCCCTGGGCAACCTGTGCCAGTACATGAACACTTCCTTCCCATTAATCCAGCTACACAGGTAGAGGGGGGGAGATGGGGAGAGAGAGCTCATTTCCCGTAGAAGGGAAACTTTCTCCTATTTCTCCTAAAGCAAAGACAAGCAGACATCTTAGAAACCACACATTTATGGGGAGCTGGGCAGGTTGGGTTCAGCCAGAAATCCAGTGTAACCAACAGAAAATTGGACTTGAGATGGTCAGAGTTTGACAGGCCAGTGTGTTGCAGTACAGAAACCCAAGGTTTGTGTCTGGGTGCTGGGTGAAGGGTGAGAAAATCCTTCAGGACCAGCCCTGATTGCTGAGCTTCAGCCTTCCTCCAGCATTTCCCTTTGCTTCTCCCCATAGAGGCAGGGCTGGAAACACAGGCAGGGCTGCAACTCTCAACTTTTCCTATTTCCCAGTTTGGGAAGTAGTGGGGCTGATGGTTTCTTGGCAGAGACCTTCATGGAGCAGATGCCCATAGGAAGCCATTCCCAGCAGAGCAGGGTACCCTCCCTTCCCACCTCCACTTGATGGATTTTGAGGCTCCATCAACCCTGAGCTCTGCCAGGAGGTCATCTTGTAAGGAATTCTTGCAGTTTGAGCCAGACTTTGCTGCCAGTGCAATAGAGTGAGCTCTATTTTGGGGAAGTTATTTAAACTAAGGGGGGAATTAGATGCAAAAGTCTGATTTTTCCATTCTTTGCTGGGTTTATGGAAGCCAGGATACATCTCAGGATTTAAAATTTTGAAGTCCTGACAATCACAGAATCTGAGGATATCCTGAGTTGGAAGGGACCCATAAGGATCATTAAGTCCAACATTCGAGCAGCTTTTGCAAAGCCTGGCTCCTGAAGTTTTGGACCAAGGGTAGTGGGGTATATGAAGATGGAAGTGAACAACTGGAAGATGCCTCATTAAACGTGAAGTGCCACTGCTTTGAGAAGGAGCGAGACTTGTCTGTTCAGCCCTTCCTACCTCAACATCAACTACAATCTACAATCGAATATCTCTACATCTACTTCTCCAAAAGAGTGGTCAGGCACTGGAATGGGCTGCCCAGGGAGGTGGTGGAGTCACCGAGCCTGGAGGTGTTCAAGGAACGTTTGGAGGGACGTGGTTTAGTGAGAGCTGTTGGTGATGGGTGGGTGGTTGGACTGGGTGATCTTGTAGGTCTTTTCCAAACCTTGGTGATTCTGTCATTCTATGATCTGTTCTTCCAGTGTCTCTTCAGGTATGCTTTCAGTGTGATGCAAAATGGGAAAAGTGAAGGCTTGTATTGTTCTTGTGCAGTGGGAAGGGTTAGGATGTCTAGAGGTGGTCCACTTCTGTGCAGGTTGCTTCCATGGCCTCTCCGCTCTACTTGTTTATTTACCAAAATACAGAAAGGCTGTAATTGCTCTTGAAACACAGGCAAATACTGTTGGTTGATGTGGTCCAAGTTCTGGATGTCAGCAGACACCATGTTCTACCCCACATGAATATTACTTGGTGTGAGACCAGAGTCTGGTAGCATCCAAGGTTTGAGGCTGTGCCCTTGGTATAGAAATTGCATGGTTGTGTTATGCAGAAGGCAAAATGAGAATTACTGTGGCCCTGATTGCTGTGGGCATTCCATCCCTCTGCTGTACTGGGAGACATCTCTTGGGCAGGGGAAGGAGTGCTGCAGATGTGTTCAGAGCTTCTGCAGGGCCAAATGAACACATGCTATGATATGATATGTACAGGATAAGTATGCTGTAATAGGAAAGTAGTGTGTAAAGTTCTGTGTGAGACCACATGGAAAGAGAAGATACTTATATACAAAATACATGAATATGTTGTTTTTACCTCTTTCTTGCATAGATTTTATTCATTTACATTAATTCCATACTCTCAGGTACCAGTGTGCTCAGGCGGTCTGACCAGTATCGTTGATGTGCAGCACATAGGCCAAGAGACACCAGCTACTGAGTCCTTACTGCACCTCCTGGTTTCCCTCAGCTGATGACAGCAAACTAATTTTTGGACAGATGTTTAATATCATTTAGACCGTACCAGTTGTTCTGTGTGGCCTTTTGTTTTAGTATGTCTTGTTAGTGGGCTAACAGAAAAAGGACTGGAAAAAACACCGTATTTTGGGGTTTGGAACTACATGGTCTTTAAGGTCCCTTACAGCCCAAGCCATTCTATGACTCCGTGACTCCTTAACTCCTTGACTCCATGACTCCATGGTTCCATGGCTCCTTGACTCCGTGGCTCCATGACTCCATGACTCCTTGAGTCCATGACTCCACAACTCCTTGACTCCATGACTCCATGGCTCCATGGCTCCATGGCTCCTTGACTCCTTGACTCCTTGACTCCTTGACTCCATGGCTCCATGGCTCCATGACTCCATCACTCCTTGACTCCTTGACTCCTTGACTCCATGGCTCCTTGACTCCATGACTCCATGGCTCAACGACACCATGACTCCATGGCTCCATGGCTACATGGTTCCATGACTCCTTGACTCCATGACACCATGACTCCATGACTCCATGGCTCCTTGACTCCATGACTCCTTGACTCCTTAACTCCTTGACTCCATGACTCCATGGCTCCTTGACTCCATGACTCCATGACTCCTTGACTCCTTAACTCCTTGACTCCATG
>JAPSGF010000161.1:69421-123221 GCA_035772895.1 Perdix hodgsoniae
CTCCATGACTCCATGACTCCTTGACTCCTTAACTCCTTGACTCCATGACACCATGACTCCTTAACTTCTTGACTCCATGACACCATGACTCCATGACTCCATGGCTCCATGGCTCCATGACTCCATGGCTCCATGACTCCGTAAATCCTTGACTCCTTGACTGTATGTAATGTGCTGCAGCTGTAATACTCTTCTCCTGCTGTGAGAGCACAGATCATCTGGCCTTGGTGGAAATGAATAAATTCTCATTTTGGTCAGTTGGGAAGGGCAACCTCTGTTAGTTTTTCTTCTGTTTTTCTTGGTGTTTCAACACACATTTTCATTACTATTACAGTCAAACCTATCTTAATATTTTCATTACTCACCTCTGCTTTATCCTCAATGACCCACTGTTAGGGCTGTGGAGCTCTGGATATGTGTCCCAAGAGCTTGATCCAAATCTCAATGGAGTCCATGAAAAGAAAAACCCTCCGTACAGCTTGGAGCATGGATGTGTTCCTGCAGGAGCATCACAGTTTCAGCCAGCAATAGAGCTCCAGCACCACATGCACCCTGCACTGGTGGGTCACATCTGCTTCTTCCTTTCTGTATAGGATGCAACCAGTCTTAAATACCCCATAGAATCATTAAGGTTGGAAAAGCCCACCGAGATCTCCAAGCCCAATCCACCCCCCCGTGCCCACTGACATGTTTCTCAGTGTCACATCTTCACAGTTCTGGAACACCTTCAGGGATGGTGACCACCTCCAACTCCTTGGGCAGCCTGTGCCAGTGCATCACTGCTCTTTGGAGAAGGAATTTCCCCTAATATCCCACCTGAATCACCTCTGGCGTGATGTAAAGCCATTACCTCTCATCCTATCACCAGTTATCTGAGAGTTACCATGGACAGTACCTCCCAAGCACAGTAGTAATAACCAATACCTTATGGTGTATAGGAGCTTTTTTAAGGGCAGAAAGGGACTTTAGGACCACCCCACCTGACTGCCTGTACAGTGCTATATTTCATCTGTATGCTGAGTCCATCACTTGTGTTTGGTGAGATCATTTTGCATGCTGGAATTGGAATTCAAAGAGATCTTGACATATTGGTGAAACAGCCTGAAATAAATGGGAAGAGGAAAATTCTTTACAGAGAGAGTGATGAGGTGGTGGAACAGCTGCCCAGAGAGGCTGTGGGTGCCCCGTCCATCCCTGGAGGTGTTGGAGGCCAGGTTGGATGGGGCCCTGGGCAGCCTGGGCTGCTGTGAGATGTGGAGGTTGGTGGCTCTGGGTGTGGTGGGGGGTTGGAGCTTCGTGATGCTTGAGGTCCCTTCCAACCCAAACCATTCTGTGATGCTGTGAAGCAGTTCAGGAGAGATGGGGTTGTGATAAATAGGGAGGAATAACAGTGGTAGCTCAAAAACCAGATGTCAGTAATATTATTGCATTGAAAAAGAAAATCTAGGAAATAATAATTAAAAAAACACACCAAAAAAAAGTAATGTACTGGTATGTATGCAGAGGAATGTGATGCATAAGGTGTATCGTCCTTACACATTACTAAAGCCTCAGGTTAACTCTTATTCAGGATTTGGCTTTGTATTTTGTCAGAGCTATGGACCAAAGGTCCATCAGGGAGGTGAGGAGTGCAGAAAGCATGGTCACTAAAGAGGGGGAAGGTGTTCAGTTATTGTGGGCAGGATGCAGAGCACGAAGGAGGCAGATAACTGTCAGGGAGAGGAGCGGGGCTTGGGTGCTGAATGGAAGAACGTACCCAGTGTTTTGCTGGAGCAGGGCTGAGATGTTGTGCTCTGTGGAGATGGCAGCAGGACGTCTCCACAGTCCCTCTTTTTGAAATTAAGGGGAAAGAAAGTCCTTAGCATTCATTCCCCGCATTGATTTTCTGCCTGCAGTGACCTTGGTGCTGCTTGCTCTTCTTTACGTTACCCAGGGCACAGGTTGGATCAAGCAATTAAAGGTTTAATAAGAGTTGTCTGGGTGTATGCATGGTGACATTTGATTGATGTTATCGGCCGTCACCCACTGCTCTCCCTGCCAGGCTTTATCCCGTGCTGAGGTTGTGTTGGAGGCTGATGCCATGTTGGACCTTGTTGTTCCTCCATGACCAAAGACAGAATAACCCCTTAGTGGGCTTGAAGCCTGTGTGCATAGCTGGTGGTTTGAAGTCAGAAGTCATTGCTCAGCAATTAATAGGGTTAATGTGGGACTGTTGACCCCACCCTGCCTGGCTCAAAGCCTTTGCATGGAAAACCGCACAACTTCCATATGTGAAAACAGATCCATGTTCTCTCAAGGAGATGAATGGGAAAAGCCCTTTTGTTGGGAAACTGCCCCTTTAACTCAGCAGAGAGAACCCAGTGTGACAGCCATAGGGCAACAACTTCCCCCATCCTCCATCCCGGCTGCAACCTAAGTTATTCTTTTTAGGCAATGCAATATTTAATTATTACTTAATATAAACATTTTATGAACTGTTACGATGGGTGAATTATTTATGGAGGGGGAGAGAGTGCTTTTTCCAAGCCTTTCTGCTCTGTCAGTTGCAATAAATATCAATCCAGGAGTGTGCTTAAAGCACGCATGCTGTGCCTGGGAGACGGTGCCTTCATCTCTCGTCTCGTCTCTCAACTAAGTACCTGCTTAATACACTTATCCCTTGCATGTTTTATTTCTTGATGAAGCTTGGAACAGCTCCAAAGGAAGAAGTATTTGCACATCATCTGCTTTCCAAATGCATGTTATTTACCCAGTGGAGAGGCCGTAAACCTTTGCTGCACACAAAGGTTGGTGCTGAGCAATAACGAATCCTCCTTCCTGTTCATTGCAGATGAGCTGTAAACGTGTGCTTTTAATTTTTATTACACCCGTTTTTGTTGGTTTCTGGTCCGGTTTTGCTTTAGGAAGGAGATAGCAGCTCACCTTTGTAGATCTGGGTTTGCAGATGGTGCAGATCTATGAAGCTTTCCCAGCCCTCCTTGCGCTCTTCTATTTTGTGACAGCTTTGGTGCAGTCAGCGTGGGACCAGCAGTTGCCCAGTAATTGCTTTGTGCATTTACGCCAGCCCTCGTTTTGGTTAATTAGGAGGAAATGTGGCCATGCAGCCATCTGCCACGCTGCCCTTTTCCCAGATTCCCCTGAGGAGGTCCCAGTGTTTGCAGATCCAACACCACAGGACAAATCCTATGGTGGGGAACTGGAGTCTGTGTGTCTTCCCCTCGTATCCTCATCCATGCCTCAGTGATGCTGATGGTTTCCATGCTTGCAGAGGGCATTTTTAACACATTTTCTACATTTTATCCACTTTTGTGCCTTTTGCACAAGCAGGGGTAGCTCCTAAGGAAAGATGAGAGCATAAGCAAAGTGGACTGAGTGTTGCTCCATTAAATAAATATGATGTGTTTTAACAGTATAATATCTTCAGAAATAGGCACCAAATTCTGCTCTGTTACACAAAGCAGATTTGCACCTCAGCTTTGTCTGTTACGGGTCAGGGTGGGTGGAATGCGACTCAGCCCCACAGTGCTTTCCCTGAGCTCCAGCATCATAGGATCGTAGAGTCATGGAATCAGTAAGGTTGGAAAGACCAACGAGGTCCATCCAGTCCAACCAGCAGCCCATACTGCTCTAACCCATGTCCCCAGGTGCCCTTTTTTGGGACACCTTCCTGGGCAGCCTCTGCTGGTGCCCTACTGGAATGCTGAGATCAAAACCCTCCACCAAGACTCACCTGTGCACATCACAACCCTCTCTATTATGCTTCTTCCATTTAAAAATAATTACAGTGTCAGAATTTTAACTCATTGGCTATGTTGCATGGGAAGGCATAAAAGAGAAAGCAGAATTCTGCCCTTTCTGTCAAACCCAGCAACTCACCATATGTGCTAAAAAGATACTCTTGTAAAGAAATGCCACGAGCTCCATCAGACACGTGCGCAAACAGTGGCACAGAAGAAGCACGTGGTCAGACCAAATGTAGGTTAATCTTGCTCTCGTCTGCTTCATGTTGCATTGCTTGTAGCTGTGTAGTTGTCACCCTGCGTATGTTGTGTGCAGCTTTCCTCCCCATGCCTGACTTCACCTGCTTGAGTTGCACGCTGGGGACGTGCAACTCATTGAGCTGTGGAGCCGTTTGCCCTGAAATGCAGATTATACTGGAGCTGGCACCCGTGCTGCCAGCCAGTGGGCTCAGGGAGGTTCTGCTGGAACAGTTCTTGCCAAAGGGTTTGTAGTGATCTGTGGGGAACCACAACCGTGCACACAGTGGGAATGCAGTGCTGAGGCTTCATAGAATCATAGGGTGCTTGGGTTGGACCTTAGAGCTCCCCCAGCCCCAACCTGCCATTGGCTGGGTACCCCCCAGCTCAGGCTGCCCCATGGCCTCCAGAATGGAGCACCCACAGTGCTCTGCTTGCACCCTATTAATTGCAGACATGCCTTGTGGATGGATGAAATAAGGTGTCGTGGATTTGAATTGCAAGAACACAAGATGCATCCAAAGGTTGTTTATGTGAGACACTTGTGCTATATATTATCTTTTATATTTGTACTTCTTCGATGAAGATAGGATAAAATCAAATGACTTGTGAGCTTAAGCATAGGTATATAGGTGTGCTTTGCTCTTGTGTGAGGCGTTAGCTTGGAGAACTGAGGTGGGGAAGTAGGTCACTTTGGAGATCCCTGGTTCTTCCTACACTCAAGTTTGAGTGATTTAACAGAAAATAAGAAGCTATGCTTGCTGCAGCTTGGCCTCTAAGCTGGGCTGCAGGTTCAGTGCTGTTCTACTCAGAAGTCCTTATTCCTCAATGCTTCCTCTATGAATCGTAGTATCATAGAATGGGTTGAGTTGGAAAGGACCCCTAAAGGCCTTTAGGTCCCACTCCCCACAGTGAACTGGGACACCCACAGCTCCATCAGTGCTCACAGCTCCATCCCATGGCCTCGGGTGTGTGCAGGGATGGGGAACCACCACCTCTCTGGGCAACCTGTGCCTCACTGCCCCTCATTGTATGCAAATCCTTCCTTATATCTAAATAAGGAAACCTGTATCTCCCCTCTTTGGTTCCAAACCCCTTGTCCTATCACAACAGGCCCTGCTGAAGAGTCTCTGCCCTTCAGATATTCAAGGGGATCCCAACCCAAGCTCTCACTTTTCCTTGCATGGCCACACCTTTAGAAATCAAGTAACTGCATCTTCCATGAAGGCTGACGCCAGCATTGCATTTTCATCATAAGTAAAATTTGAACTAACTCATTCCTTCATTTTTATGTGTACCACTGAGTCTTAGAACAGCTGGTGCACAGGTAGCACGTGAAGGGTATTCAGATGAAGGCATTTAGTAGCTCCTGTGGTGGGGAGCGTATGACCAAAGTCGTCAGTGCCATGGCAAACCTGATAGCTGCTTGTCTGAACTGCATGCTGCTCCTCCGTTACCCCCTTCACCACTGGATCTATTTCTGCTCCCGTCTCAGGATGAGCAATTACCCTGTCATGCAGACGAGAAAGGCGATCAGAGCGCAACGCTAATTTTCAGCTGCCTTAGAATCACAGAAAGAAGGGAAGTAATGATTCCCTAAAGGGAGGAGAAACACGCAGCGAGTCGAACAACGTCGCTGCAACAGAAAGCCAGAGCTTCCATTTCGTTTCCTGGCCTTCCTTTGGAAACACCCGTTCTTCTGCACCGTGATTGGGGTGATCGTTTCAGCAAATCCAAATAAAATCTCACCTGCCACCCCCAGCACTGCCTGTCTGCATCTTTCGCCTCAAGGACAAACCTTGCGGTTCTGATGCAGCTGAACTGCAGCATCATTAAAGCATGGCTGGAGAAGGGCCAGCATCTCAGGAACTCAGGAACTGGCATGGAGCTTGCAGGGCTTCAGATAGAGCTTCCCAGAAAGGGAAGGGGGGATGGGAGTTTTCCCAGCAGTTCCTGCTCGGGGGACCACAAGGGTGAATGGACATTGTGAGTACTCCCTCTGCAGCTCTTCATCCTGGCCCATCCTTGCTGAAAAGCCTTCGGATTCCCTCGGATCCCACCCCATCCTGCTGCTGGATCTCTGGGTGGGCTGATCCTATTATGGGTTCATGAAATGCAATTATAGAATCGTAGAATCATTAGGGTTGGAAAAGACCTGTAAGACCATCTAACCCAACTGTCCACCTACCACCAGTGTTGCCCACTGAGCACCTCCAGGGGCAGTGACTCTCCCATTCCAGTGCCTGAATGGCACTCTTTGGGAGAAGTTTTTCCTGATATCCAACCTGAATTGCTTTGCTCGACCCAAGAAGCTTCATTTTCCTCAACCTCAGGTAGCATATCTTGCTGAGCTAGGTTCCCTTCTAAAAGTTCACACTGTAGATTCACATATAGCTTTTTCAGCATGGTCTGCCACACTGTGATTCATGATGCTCATATTTACGTGCAAGGAGCAGCATAAAGCCACCATACATATAGCAAAGCGTTTTGCTGAACTGACAGCACTCTTGCTCCAACCAGCTGCAGAATAGCCACACAGCCCATTAAGGAGGATGTCAACAGCACTTCGACCTGGCCCTGACCCATTTTCCAGGGGTGAACGTGACATTTACAGACGGGTTATTTCTGCAGGCTTTCTCGGAAATGCCAGGCTGTGATCACCCTGGGAACTTTTCTTAGCAGCCTTCACCAGTGGAATTAATTTCACTGACTTCAGAGGCTTGAGCGCGCGCAGCGGCAGCGCAGCAGCTTCCAGAAGCTATGGCCAACGTGTGGACCATGGGTGTCATGGCTTGGCATAGGATATGGCTGTGGTTGCCAGAATGGGATACTGAGGCCATGCCTTATCTTCCTGTTTGAATGGAATTGGGTCTTTGGCTTTGGGTCTCCCAGTGGAACGAAGCGTGCTGTGGGCAGTCACCTTTTAGACCCTGGCAAAGTCAGCTGTTGCAAAGTGAGCATTGGAGTTGTGTTGAGTTGGATTGAAAATAAGATTATTAGAAACCCAGCATTGTTTTCACATTTTCTTCCCTTTACCCCTTCCTCAGCAGAACTCACGAGCTCATAACATCAAGAGAAATTCGGGCAGGAATAAACTAGCGAGTCTCCGTGAGGTTATGAGGTTCCAGGGAGGTTCCTGAAGTCTCAAAGCTGTTGGGTTTAAACTCTTCCCAGATCTCTAGATGAACTTTTTGCATCTAAACAGTGGGATCTCCCGTTATCTTTCCCCACAGGTGATCACAGGAGTGCTGGCCCAAGGTAAGTGGGCCTTGGGTGCCCAGATGTGCCCTGTGCTCTGAATTTAAGGTCTAGTTCACCCTTTTCTATCATACCTGGACCTCTCCACATTGCTCAGTGTCCCAAGCCTGACTGTTCCTTACGGAAAATCTTGGATATCTCAATCCCAAGGCATGAGCAATGCCAGGGCTGTTAGCATTTAGATTGGTCTTCAGCAGCTCTGTGACTCCTTTAGCTTCTTGGCCCTTTGCAACGTTCAACATCCCCTTCAGTCATATATTTGGGACATTGTGAACACAAGCAATACTTCTGCTTCTGTGGAAGACCATGCAACATGGCCCTCGGGCAGTGCAATATCCGTGATTTGTAGGCTGCTGATTCAAGCAGCTTTCATAAATGGATTGCAGCACAGTTCTGTGCTGCCAGAAGACTTGACTTCATCCTTTTCATTAATCATGTCTTGCTCACAGCCTGCTTCAGCCGGTCTTGAAGTTGCCCTCTTGGAGGCTCAGCACATTCCTCTCTTCTATACCAGTACGTGATGAGCCTTACCCAGGGATATATGGATTTTCACCCCTCCTCAGGCACCAGGAGCTTCATGACACCATTCACAGTGCCCAGCACAGCTTTACAGTAAATTATTGTGTACAAAATAATGGCGTGGGCATTAGAGGATAAAGCTGTCTTTAAGCACACACATAAGAGCTACAGACTCGGTGCACTGAGGGACGTGGGCAGTGGGCACGGTGGGGGTGGGCTGGGGTTGGGCTTGGAGATCTTGGAGGGTTTTTCCAACCTTAATGGTCCCACGATTCTCTGACCGTGTTGTTGAAATTTCCTTTGATAACTCTCAATATTCTCAATGTCCATCTATACAGCCAGGACTTAATTAAACCTCATCATCTGCTGCACTTTGGTGACGTTCTTTAGCTGTGTGTTCCAGAGGCTGACCAAGCATTGTCCTTGTTTGTAGGTTTTCCATTCTTTCACTCCAATAGATATCCTTTTCCTATGTTAAAAGAAAGGAGGGAGCTGGAAAACACTTGGGAGAAATAACAGCTTCTCAAAAGCTGTAATTTGAGAGAGGCAAGATTGAGAATCCCAGAATAATGCAGTACTTAATTTAATTTGGCCAAAATGTATATTTTTTTCAGTATTTTTTTTTTTTTTTTTTAATTTAGAGGAATATAAAAGAGAAATGTGATGTTCTGAAATATTCCTTCTGTAGCACTTTATTTTCATAGTGGTGTCCATTGTCATTTCATGTCATCCTGATCAGAACGAGCCAATCATGGGATGGAAGAGAACTAAAGAAACTGAAGAAGTAAGTTAACATTTGATTTTAGAGTGAACTGGGCCTTTCAGGCCAAACATTTTATAAAGGAATTTTGTTTTTCGGTGGAAAATTGGACTCTTTTCCATTTGGGGTTGAGCTGCCATTTTCCAGGTTAAGCTGGAGATCTCCTTTTGGGGAAGTTCCCCACCTCCTTGGCCTGTGCCATTCGCTGTTTCATACTTGCACAGTGGGAGGAGGGAATCAGTTTGGGTCAGCACCAATGAAACTGCCATCCACAGAATTCATTCAGCGTCGTGGGCTGATTAGGAGCAAACGGAACCTCTCCTTAAGGTCCTTTTTGAAGTGGTTGAACCTGACCCTGTTTCCCCATCCATCCTCCTTTTGCTGGAAGCAACCCACTGCCCAGGTGCTGTTGTCTCCTAAGATGATCTGCACCTGCTGATTTGCAAGGTGCCTTATTGTCCTGAGGTGGTTAAACTCCCATTATCCTCACTAGAGTTTTTCCTCCTGCATTTCTTTTGCAAGAGGTCATCTAATGTCTCATAACATCTTTTTTTTTTTGTTGGTGAGCTTAATTTCGGTTTCCATTTGAGGTCAGCATTGAGTTCCTGCTTGATTCTGATTATTCTTTATAAGGCTCAGAGCTGGGCAGAAAATCAGGAGACCCGGAGTTTGCTGCTATTTCAGCTCAGCCCTTTCATGCTGTGCAGAGATAGCAATGCTTCAAACCTTCCTCAGCAAAATGAGGAGCAACAAAGAAAGCAGAACTGGGCATGTTGGGTATGGCCACACTGACACCAGACTCATGCCTCACCATGCAGTGTGAGCAAAGGGCTTTTCTTAGGGTTTAGGTGAACTTCAAGGTTGAGCTCTGTGCTCTTCCAGACTCTTCTAGGACTGGAACCCAGTAGGTCTCCAGTGATAGTATGAGAAGTAGTGGCCATAAGTTGCTGCAGGTGAGGGTCAGATTGGATATTAGGGAAAATTTCTTCTCCAAAGAGTGGCGATGCAGTGGCAGGGCTGCCCAGGGTGTGGTGTCACCGGCCCTGGAGGTGTTCAGAGCCATGGGGATGTGGCACTGAGGGATGCGGACAGTGGGCATTTTGGGGGTGGGTTGGGGATCTGGGAGGGCTTTTCCAACCTTGGTGGTTCTATGATTCTCACAACAGGGAGGATAAACATTTTCAGTGCTCATTGCAGACTGCAGCTGGAATATGCAAGTTTTTAGCACCCTGGGGGTATTAGGGATGTTAATAGTCCTGAGGGAGGTCCCAGGGCCTTTCTCCAAGCTGGGGTAGTTTTAGTGCTTCAGGAACAGCCAGTACAATACTTCAGACAGCTGGCACCTCTACTAGTACAAGAATCCAAAAGCCCAGCTCTGAGCATCTGCTTTTCCTCTCGTTTCTTCGTTGTCTGTATGGAGCATATCAGCGTTCAAAGGATAATCCCTCAGAGCACAAGGTCTCACGGTGTGACTGCTGGAGGAGCATGCAACAATGCCATGCACCGCTGGGACAACACGGGCTTGTGGTGACGTGGGACCACGTCAGACACCGTGGATGTGATGGGGAGATCACATCAATGTGATGGGGAGACACCAGACCTGGAGAGCAGTGGGCACAGCCCCGATCTGCCAGAGCTCAGGGAGCATTGGGACACCGCTGTCAGCTGTAGGGTTGGGGTCTGGGGGTGCTGTGTGGGGCTGGGGTTGGGCTCCGTGATCCCTGTGGGTCCCTTCTGATTCGGGGTATTCTGTGGTTCCGTGATTCTGTTCACAGCAACGAACCACAGTGAGATGTATTTCTGGGCACTTACACAGCCAGCACAGAACAACCTGTGTCTGTTCTAGTGGTGCTGTTTTACGGTTGCCCAAGGAGGCTGTGGATGCCCCATCCCTGCAGGCATCCAAGGCCAGGCTGGATGTGGCTCTGGGCAGCCTGGGCTGCTGGTTGGTGACCTGCACACAGCAGGGGGTTGGGGCTGGGTGAGCGCTGTGCTCCTTTGCAACCCAGGCCGTGCTGTCGTTCTATGATTCTATGAAGGTAGGCACTGAGATCAGTGTGCTGCACTACAGCTGTTGTAGATGGGTCTTTGCTCTAGGTAGCAGAAATGCAGAACCGGGCACACTGAGTGCATGAGGGTGGTCCCAGCAGAGAGCAGCTGGTGCACACCAGGCATGGTAGGGCTCCATGAGAGCATGGTCCATGCTCTTGCTGGTGCTTGCAGGGACTGGCCATAGTGTTGTGCAGCCGTAGTAAGATTGGCTGTAGCACTGCAGGCATCACAGCTCAGCTCTACGCACTTTGGCAGCCCTTTTTTCCCACATGTCTGTCTTGTCTGTAGAGATCTTGGGCTTTCCAGGAGCATCCGTCTCTTTCTGTGTGTTTGCACAATGCTGTGCATAATGAGGATGCCAGACGCTATGGTAACAAACACGGTCATGCTGCTTCCAAGCTTTCTGTGAGCAGCAGAATGAATAAATCCTGGCTCATCTTCCATCCTTAAAGTCCAGCCCCCTACGTGCGTGGAACTGCTGCCTCCATCTTTTGTCTCTTAGCCATTTGTTTGATGCCATAAGTGATAGCTCAGGTTTACTGGTTGGCTTATTGGTACCTGCGGATTGGTTGACCACCTGTCTGTGGCCTGAAAATGAGTAGGAAAATGAATTTTACCTGGCATTCCCTCAGCTGAAGAAGATCATTTGGATGTTCCTTCTGTTCATTGTAATGCGGTCTATTGTTATTTTCACCTCTGGGCTTTCTGCTGCAAATACAATTGAAAAGATTGAGCGGGTTCAGGAGTTGCTGGGAAGAGATCTGAGTGACGGGCAGACTTGAACCTGGAGAAATATTGTATGATTTTGTTTCCTTTAAAAGCAGTTGAAAATATAATCTACTTATGCACCAAAAGTGGGTCTTAGAAAGAAGCCTCCTATCTTCTTTAGGAGCTGCAGCTGGACGTTATCAGTAAAACCACATCTTTAATCCAGTTCTTTACAGATGTTTGCTATCCTTTTTTATCAAGCCTTTGTTTGGAAGACGTGTTTTAACAATGGGCTGCAGAGGGATATCTGTGGATGAATGGGTGACATTTGGAGAATGGCAGCTGAGGGGGCACAGATGAGCCCATTCATGTGTTTCCGTTCAGTGTAACACAATTCCATGAAGAATAGCATCCTTCATGCAGGCAGTATCTCTGGCCCTGTGGCACAATTATCCCAAGCACAAGAAGGGCTTAACAGTAACAGATGGGGGAGAGATGTGAAGAAATTGGGGGGAAAGATAGACGTATCTGGAGTCAACACTAAGGAAGGGTGGAGAGACGGAGGTGGAATTTGTTTCATAGATGTAACTGTCTAAATGAGCCCAAGGAGCCAACCAGGTCACCCCAAGGCAGTCTCCCACCTCTGGGATAGGAAGGGGTCCCTGGGCTCTGCAGACTTTGTGTCTGTGTTAAATACAAGGACATCCTGCAGATGTGGTGAGACCTTAATGTAGGCATTCCATTAATTGAAGGAGGAGTGTGCGCCTATTAAAGCTTTCCTGAGCCTTTGGCCTCAGTCCAACTGCCGACTTTTATTAAAGTAAAAGCTGACTATCTGTGGGACCATTTGTCAGATTTGGTTGAAGCTGATTAAGATGCTCAAAGCTGTTCGGGGAAGGACTGACTGGCAGGGACAAAGTACCCTGGAACGGGGCTCGGTGATGCATCCTACGGGGAAGCTAAATGTCAGGGACAGGGTCTGCAACCTCCCCTTGCCTCACAGGTCACAACATTAAGAACAGAGCTTTATTCCCCAAGGAGAAATCACTCTGGAGGAACTCCTGGAGCTTGTGCTGGAGTCTTCAGGTTCCAAAGGGAGTATGCCCAGGCTGGATGTGGCTCTGGGCAGCCTGGTCTGGTGGTTGGCAACCCTGTACACAGCAGGGGGGTTGAAGCTGTGTGATCATTGCAGTCCTTTCAACCCAGGCCATTCTATGATTCTATGATGATTCTATGTCTGCATAACCTATCTAAGGCAGCAACACACTTGGGCTTCTCCACCGGGGCATCTGCATTCTCTGATGAATGGGGCTTCTCCATCTCCATTCTCTGACGAATGGCAGAGAAACAAAATGAAATGGTTCGCTTCAAAACCACGAAGATGGTGGTGCTTTGTTGGGAGGAACTGAAAAATGCAAGAGAAAGATGGGGAACAGAATGTGTCCAGCAGATTCTAAAGACCTTTGAAACATGTTTTTGTTTCTGGTTTTGTTATCAGGAAGCTGCAGCTCTGTCCGAAGGAAATGAAGGACTAATTTTTTTTTTCAGTAACTCTGGAATTCACCTTCAGCTAATAAGGAAGAGGCCGTAGCTCACAATACATTATAAATATTGCATTACCTCATCTGCTTGAGTTTACATCAGGGGCAGCTCTTTTATTACTCCTTTATAGAGCTGACAAAAGTTGTTGAACATAACTTGGTGAAATATAGATGTGATGCAGTTCGGTACTTACAGGGTGAGGGGTGAGCTACAGGAAATTTTGTCTCCTCACTCTTCCCTCTTGCTTCTGGGGAAGGTTGTTGAGAAGTGAGTGGCTGGTGTTGAGTTGCCAACAGCATGGAGCAGAACACGGGTTTTAATGTTTTTGTATAAATAGTTTTTTCCACTCTGTGAGGGTCAGGAGCTGTTTGCAGGTAGCTTAGGGGAGGTGATGCTGTACAGCCAACAGAGCATCCGTGGTTTCAAACAGAAGTAGCTATGGGTTGTGCAGTGCCTGGGACTGGTTGACTTCTACAGATCGAATTTCATTTGAATTTTGCCTAATGTGGTGAGAGGCAAAACCCTTCCCATTAGATCTTGCTTTCGTTCCCGCGCCACCACTACTCTTCCTTCCTTTGACTCATGAAACCTTTTCTGTCTTGATCTTCAGAAACGAGTTCAGACCCTGGATAGACGTCAAGCCCGTGAAGGCTATAAAAGCGAAGGCCCAGTACAAGCCTCCAGAGGAGAAAATGACCCACGAAACCAGTTACAGCGCTCAGTTCAAGGGGGAAACCAGTAAGCCTGCTCCAGCTGATAACAAATTCCTGGAGCGCAGAAGGATACGCACTCTCTACAGCGAACCTTACAAAGAACCTCCAAAGGTGAGGAACACGGCAGAAGGGCCCCAGGACCACCTCTGCTCCTGGTAGGACGTGTCCAACACAGTAATGTTGGGCTGAGCGCCGCTTGTGTTCGTTCCTCTTATGTGGCATCTCCATTTCTGTCCAGTGGGTGCACCCTCAGGGCTGGCTTAGAATGGTTTAGGTTGGAAGGGATGTTGAAAGTCGGCTAGTTCTGTAGCTGGGGTGTAAGGTAGGTTGATGTACTTGGGAATCAGAACTGTACGAAAGTGAGGGTAGGGTCCAAATGAAATGTGCTTGGCTTTGTTATTTCCCGGGTCATTAATCTAGATGGCTTTCTCTTTTTCCCTCTAAAGCTATTGACACATCATGTTACACTTTGTCCCAGGAACAACCTGGTAAGAGCCAGATCTTCATCTGCAGTTAACACAGAGAGCAACACAGATCCTGACGTTAAGCCCTTTGTGCTTTGGTTAGATGGAGGATGTGTCAAGGAGGGCTTGGGCTGAAATCTCATCCAGTCTCTGTTTTCTCCAAGTAGCAGAGGATCTGCGTGTAAATGGATTCAGTTTTAAGCCTGAGATCATTTTCCTTCCCAGTGTTCATAACTGCTTGGATTTGTGAGGTCTTGGTGGGATAGCAAGGCCAGCATGGAAGAGCTTAAAGCTTCTGTTCCTTCTTCATTTTGAAGTGATCTCCCCTGTTTAAGGGGCTTTAGAAACAGGTGGATGCAGGACACTGCTGCAGACTTGTCTCAGATACCACTCAGTATCCTGCACCCCAACTATCCACGGGTAACTTGGATTTGTACCTGCCTCTTTGTCCTGAGCATTGGTTTTTGGCTTTCAACCCAGAGAAACAGCCCCTTATGGTCTTGAAAAGCCCCCTTGAAGTCAGAGAACTGCTCCCCTCCCTTCACGGCAGGGCATAGCTGAATAGAAAAACAGCATTCACAACGGCTCTCATCTAAATCCTGTTTTCCACCTGTCCTTGTGTCTCTCTCTCCCTCTCTCTCTGTCTCTGTGTTGTTTGGCCTTTCACTCTCCATGCAGGTTGAAAAGCCTAGCGTAAAGCCTTCCAAACCAAAAAAGACCACAACAAGCCATAAACCCTTGAAAAAGGCCAAAGACAAGCAGATTGCATCTGGACGGGCTGCCAAGAAAAAGAGCGCTGAGACCTCCAACACAGCAAAGCCAGAGGACAAGGAGAAAAGTAAAGAGATGAACAATAAACTGGCTGAGGCAAAAGAGTAAATGTCACTGCACTTTCCTTTCTTTCTCTTTTTTCTTTTCCTCCTTCCTTTCCTTTCCTTTTCTTTTTTCTTTTTTTTTTTTCCTTTGATTAAATAAAGGCCACAAAATTAATTAGAGGCTTCTAATCTGCTTTTTGTTCTGATTGTATTAGAAGCTTTTCTGTTTTATTTCCAAGGAGGATTAGCGAATCCTTGTTTCTGAGGTCAGGTTGTTCTGCTTTGCCTGCACAACACGGCTCTGCACAGAGTGAGGATGAGCGCAGGAGGGATGTGGGAATGCATGAGGATTGTAGGAGATGGAGGTTATTGGTCAGCCGCCATTGTGTCCAACAGCCTGTCCCTGTCCGTGGTCCTTCAGTGCCCATTGTGTTGCCAAGGGGCTGTGCTCTCCTCCCATGAAGCCCTTTTTGGGATTAGGCTTGGTCATCTCCCACTGGTGTCAGCAGGCCTTCGAACACGGAGAGGAGCAGAGTTCATACGCAGTGCTGTGGTTTGCCATCAGTCCATTGGAATTGGTGGTGTGGCCAAGAGCCATTTCTCCTGGTGACACCAGTTGGAGTTTTGCTCCAGCAACGGGGAAGGAGTTCCCATTGCAAATAAAGGGCCAAATCATCCCCTGGCATAGCTGTGATAGATGTTGTTGCATCAGGGCAGCTTCGCTCATCAGAACCACTTGAAGGCCTTGGTACAAGATAGGAGTGAGGGAAGGCGTTGAGGTCAGTTGGAGACTTCCCAAGTGTGTGGCTGGTCAGACCAGGTTACCTGCAGGCAGTTCTTCCCAATTGTTCCCCTTAGGATGTGCATCTTTTGATTGTCTCTGGTTTGTTTTGAATCTTGGTCTGTTTTCTTTACTCCTGGAGTGCCAGTAGACAGAGCTAGATTCCAGAACAAGGTTTCGTTTGCAAATGTGACTTTCCAAGGGGTAGAAAGGAATGACTCTCCTAGGTTGGCTGGAGCCAACAGGCTCTGTTATTTTGACTCTGGCTTTTGAAGCTCACGCTGGTTTGTAAGCACCCTACCAGGGACCATAAACCAGTTGCTGGGATCCTCAGAGTGCCTTCAAGCAGGATCTCAGGTTTTCAGTGCTATTTACTGTTCCCAGCAAGACTAGTCTGGAAGCTACAAGCAGAGTGGGACCGTTTGTTAGTGAGAATGAAGTAGGCCAGCACTCGCATGTTGAGAACATCAGGCAGATTTCCACATGCTGGTGGACCAGACTGGCATAGCACGCTCCAGATTTTGGGTCATAGAGCCAGTGGGAGCCAGGTGAGGTGTGGTCCCAATCCAAATTTGCTGCGTAACTCTTGGATCTGGTCCTAAATTTATCAGGATTAACTCCGATCTGATCAAACTGAGCTGTGAAACTCTCCCATAGCAACTGCACAGAGAGGGTGCAAGTCGAGATAAAGGGTTCTTCTTTGTTTTTGCAGTTGTGTTTCCATCCTAACACACAGAAACTTTCAGAGAGCAAACAATTGGGAAGAACAAAGAGAGATGGGAGGTGGGACAGGGGGGTGATAGAAGAGGAATTTCAGACTTGTGTTGCTGTAGAGATGTTGGAGTGAGGAAAGTCTTGCTGCTAGGATATTTTAGAGGTGTGAAACTATTCTAATAGGAAAAGAAGTGGGCTGAGAGGGTGAAGAGTCTCAGTTTTGGAATCTCACCCCATTAGAATTGGATCTTTTGGAAACGTGTGAGCGATGGGCTGTGAGGCTGAAGAAAGTTTCAGAAGAGGAGGTAAGCTCTGTGATATACAGATAGTGACATTTGCTGGCCTTAGTAATGAATAAATGCCAAGTTCAGTGTATTGTGTGATGTGTCCTGTTTGCCTTGCGCTAACAGCCTAAAGCTTTGAGTATAAGTAAGTGTAGTGTTCTGAATTCAGTGGTGTATTTCCAAGCTTAGCTGTGTTAGAACTGTGTGCTATGAGCTAGTCAGGTTGTGTATGTGGAAAATATATATTCATATATAGAAATATATATATTTAAGCCTCCGACATTTAGGAGGAAACCAGGGAAATCCTCCAGGAAGTAAAACTGTGGAAATCTTTGCGAATGTGATGCATTTTTGATGTGCATGCTCCATGGAGACGCTGACCTGTCCATAGTGGCCATTGCTTTTCTGAGTGCTCAGAATCCCCCGCAGCACTGCTGGAGTGCAAAGCTCAGCTCTGCCTGCAGAGCAGCTCAGCAAAAGGCTTGCATTGAGCTTTCAGAGGGGAGTGCTGTCCCCAGCTCTTCCCATCCCACCACACGAGGGACAGCTGGCCAGAGGAGCCTGAGCTTCCAGGACTCTGTGTGATTTCTTGGCATTTAGATGCTCCAGCCATCTTCACACTCTACAGTGAAGTCCATTCTTATCTCAGGATATAGCGACAACTGTGAAGATGACGTGTCACAGCAGGCAGAAAATGTCAGGAAGGCATGTAGACAGTTATCAATAGCCCGCCACGCCGTAAGAAAAGACCATGCAAAACCATTCTTGGAATTATTTTTTGGCCCTGAGTTTCACATTTGAAGAGATAGTGCAGTTACCACCATTTTGGTTTGAATTCAGTGGCAATTTATCCCTTGATTCAACGGGAACCAAATTTTGCCCCAAAGGACTGTCAGTAAGAGCCATGCTCAGACCATCCACACCAAGCATATCTGCAGCCTGGATCAACTACTCAATATCCAGGTCTTCAGGATTGCTTCTTCACCATGAACAGCATCTGTCGTGGTGTTTGCATTAAAAATGCACAGTGAGTGGTCAGAATATGGCCTCACGTTTCCTTAATGCATGATGGTTTGGCTGGCATCCAACTACAAAGGTAGATGCGAAGGGTTAGCCAGCCAAAGCTCCTTCAGTGGAGACACCTTCCAAGAGCCATTGATCTACGTGCTTTGGACACCTCTTTGGGTGGTATGAACGACCCTTGGAAGGTTTCCATTTTTGCAGAATTAAAATGAGAAACTCTCAGGGCCTCCATCTCCAGTAGCCACAAAGTAGAGCTATAAATTCTGGCTTTTGCTCCATCTGCACCAGGTCTTCAGTATACATCTGAGCACACAGTTTTAGCTGTACGTTTGATGTGAGGAACAGCAGCAGTCAGGCCTCAGGCTGAAATCCCACACTGCTCAACCTTCCACTGGCTTTACACCCATCCGACCCACTCAGGTTTATCAGAAGAGAGACCAAATCTCTGCCGTTTCAAGTTCACTTTGGACTCTGAGCTTGTCAATCCCACTGGGAAAGTGCTCTGCTGTTCTGTGTTTCCAGCTACCACGATGCTGATTCTGTCTCACCGCCAACTTGTAATATGTTTTGCTTTCCTTGTAAAAAGAAAAGAAAGAAAAAAAAAAAGCAATGTCATGCTTTCTACCCTGTGAAAGTTCCTATGCTGTCGATTGCTTGCTTTCTCATTTTCACTGTATTGTACTGTTACTCCTTTCTGCAAAATGGTGCTAATTGCTGACCGAGCTCCTGTCTTCTGACTGCTTTGCACACCGATCACCTGCTTCTTCATTTGCAACGCGTCTGCTGTGAAAACATGGCTCCCATGAATTCCACAAACTCTTGCCTCTTGGAGGCAGATAGGAAGTGTCTAATTAATATTTTGTGGCCTGGGTTTGGTTGCATATCACAGGTTGTCTCTTGTAACGTGTGAAGCACACCTCTTCGTGGTGCTTTTTCATTCTTGCTGTTCGTATGAGAATGACACACACACACACACACACACACACACAAATTAATGTATAGCCAATTGATTGTGACGTGCTTGTGATCTTTGCTTGCTCAAAGGGTTTTTTTTCCAATGATAAATAAATGCTAAAGACGAATACCACCTCCTTGATCTTGTTTTCTCGATAAGAAGCACAGTTAAGTGAAATACCCTTCCAACCATAATCAGATTTGTGTTGCTAGAGCTGCCACTTCCATGCCTGCCATAGGGACAACTGAGCTGTTGCAGCCTGGCTCCCTTTAGAGGGCTGCTACCCTCAGCCTAGGCCTGACCCAAGAGCTAAGCGTTTGCAAAGGTGAAGATGGACAGTGAAGTCGTGTGGACGGAGCAGGTAGTTTGCTTTCATTTTCTCTGTACCCATGGCGTGTCGAGCAGAGGGTTTATTTGGTGAGTGCCATGCATGCAGGCTTGTGTCCGCGTTGCATTGCATCAGGGAGCAGAAACCACCAAGAGCTGGAGGGAGGGGAGATGCTGTGGCCCCGTGGGTTTTAATGACTTGCCTTTTCCTGACAGCCTGCAGCTTTTGCTTGTGCCCCAGACCACCTGAAGGACCCACAAGGGGTCGAAGGGCTGTGAGTCCTTGCTGAAAGGAGATGGGAAATGCTTGGGTTGAGCCCTTTCAGCGTATGGCCAGGCACTTGGCAGCATCTGTGGAAGTGCAAAGCGCTGATTGATGTACAGATGGCAATGCTGACTATATAGAGAAAGTGTTGATTAAGAGGAAAATGGGGATGAGGGTGCAGCTCGGTTTCAAATGGTGAAGTCTGCTCTTAGTTTCATCTGTTTTTTTTTAATTTACCTGTAAGCTCCTACATGCATTTCTTATCTTTAGCCATATTTTCTCTTTCAGTGGATATTCCAATAACATTCCCGCTCACCTGGGGATAATTGTCTGCTTTGGGGCTGTCTATTGAAATCTCTCCTCCAGCATTGCACTTCTGTCTTCCATGAAGCACCAACTCTCTACTGCATTTCTGTTTCTGGGTGCTATTTTCCATCTCTCTCTGGTTTACAAGTCGCTTTCTGACTTTATTCTACCCATGTGACTACATGCTGTTTTCTGATGTCGTGCTGTATCAACATGCCTTCCCTCTCCCTTCTCCACCAGCTTCATCTGCTCATCTATCATGCATACCTACATGAGTTCTGGAGTGTTTCGGTCGAGCTGTAGGTCCTGGGATTCATCATTTCACCCCTCCGTAGCTGGAATTGGAGAAAACGTTCACTGTTAAAGACTGGTCATTGATGGGGCTTGTCTGTAAATGCCAAAAAATGTTTCCACCGAGGTGCAAAGGTAGAGTGTGGATATGTGATCCACCTGGTCCCACCCAGCCACCCACAGTCAGTACTGTAAAATGTGCCCTTGCTGCCCTGTTGCTCTCTGAACTTGGTCATCATCACAAAGCCTGCACCTGGAGGGCAGGATGCTTTGCTAGGAGACAAGGACTGATGGGGTTGATGATGGGCATGGAGACCTAGGATCCCTGTTCTTCAGTCATCCCTGTCTGCATCAACTGCTGCCATCTAACTTGTTAGTCTTTGCCAGGTCGTTAGTGACTGGCACTGCCCACCAGAAAGTGGTATCACTACAAAGTGCTGGAAAGGAGTTACTAAAAATTTGGCCGAGGTCAAAGGATGAGTAGGAATGTTTCATCTGCTGATGTTGTGTCAGCCCTTCCTTATATCAAAACAGCCTCTTGTTTCTCAGTATCCTTTGGATTTCAGTTTTATTTAGAGCTGTGCCACTGCAGAGACATTTTAGAAAGTTGTCTCTGCCATAGCTGGTACCTCTGGGCATCCAGGGAATAATCACCAATCCCAACAGCACATCAACATGAAACGAAGAGGAGAAGTAAAGAAAGGAATTCCCTGCTACGACTGTGAAGATGTGACCATGTTCAGCTCTAAGAACATCTCTAAGATCTCTTGCACTGTTGCAAAATACTGTGATGTGCAGACATCGACTTCAGCTCTCTTGGTAAGTTTGATCCCATTGGGGTTTTAACAGCCTACTTCCATTTGCTCTTATTCACATGAGCCTTCTGGGTGGGAAGAGATTCCACTAATGTGACTGGGTCTGCTCCCAAGCTCAGCTGCTGGCTGTGAGGGCGACACAGCTCTGAGCACTTCAGGACTGGACATTTTCTGTGGAATGGGGAGATTGCTTGTGACCAACGTTATTTTCTGTTGCAGGATATCCTGGAAACAGTTCCCTAATCAGGGCTGTCGTGTGGAGGAGATGTGAGCCCAAGGATACAAAGAAAGCCTGTTAATGGATGGAAGGCATCTTCATGCTCACTAAAATGCCAGTTCTCCCTGCAGGATGTCTGCTCCACATAAAACAAACAGCACGGACCAGCTGCCAAAAAAATGATGGATGAGGAACAGTGACAGACCTCAGGGGCGTGTGAGAGCACAGAGGCATCGTTACCATTCCCTCAATGTCGTTTATTGAGTGAGAGATGGAAAAGGGGAAACATTTCCAAACTCCTCTTATTGTCATCAGCCCATCTCCTTCCCTCCCATAACCTGAGCTATGCTGCAATCCCCAGCCCCTCTGAAGAATCAGTTCTTCCCATATTTCTTTGGGAGTCAGAGACCTACGTGCCTTTCCTATCTCTGAGGTCTGGGTCCCAGCTAGGGGTGGGGAGCATCCTCCATAGGGCACGGTAGAGAGGAGCTCATCATGCAGTGGCAGCCAGGTCTGCCCCAGTTAACCAAGCAGTGCCCAGGAGCACTTGGTGGTGCCAGTACCCAGTGGACAAGATAATCTATCCTGAAAGCAGTCCCAGGTTGTGAGTCTGACCTGCTCTGAGCTTGGTTCAGAATTTATTGCCCAACTGAGGACCAATTTGGCTGTGGCCACCTGGTTGTACTCCAAAAGATCTATCAGCTGTGACACAACCAGCAGGCACCTTTAATGGATTAGTGCTTTGGGGCAGTGGGTGTCCAACCCAGTGCTTCTTTGAAGCTCTGGAATGGGCTGCCCAGGGAAATAGTGGAGTCTCCACTCTTGGAGGTGTTTAAAAGATGTGTAGATGTGGTGCTTGGAGTCATGGTTTGGTGGTAGATGGCAGTGCTGGATTAATGATTGTAACCGATGACCTTAGAGGTCTTTTCCAACCTTAATGATTCTATGATTCTATTTTCCCTTCATCTTTTCACTGTCTGTCCCACAGCAGCTTCCTCAACCCTTTGCTCTCTCCCACTTCCAGATCCTATCTCCTCCAGGGCTTCCTAAATGCCCAGCTTCACCAGGAACCTTCTCCTTCCGTCCTCCCCAAGTTTTTGCTGTCTCATGTTTGGTCTCGTCTCTCTTGGTCTGTAAGCCTTTTTCTTTGCTGTACTGTGCAGTAACGTGCTCTGCTTGGAATAAACAATACCCCACCAACCGACTGCCCTCTCTCATTTCTTGGTGTGGCTCCAGTAGCTGTGTCTGCAGTGCATTCTGTCTGTCCTTGTGGCCAGTTCAGCAGTTGGTCTTGCTACCGCAGCTCTACCTGTAGTCTTTTGGGATGGCTCTGCTCATCTTGTGCTGTGGTACCTTTTATTTTTTAATTATTATTATTTTACAGCTTCAGTGACAAGTTTTGTTGCCTGACTGGGAGCCCATCGTGTTCAGGGCACCATGACTTCCTGTCCTTCTCAGTTTTGGTGCATCTGGTAAGAGTTTGACTTTTCTCCGATGCTGTGCAGAGATGTCCTGGGCTGGAAGGTGACGCAACAAATGCAGCAATGTAGGAAAATAAGGGAGAAGTCTTGTAGCTCAGAGCAGAAGAAGATGATGCTAAGAAAATATTTTTTTTCCCTGTAGTTCAGGAGAAGCTGGTGCAAAAGGAAACATTTCTCAGCACAGTACAGAAAACAGTGAGCAGAAGTGGAAAGCTAAGCAGATATCGCTCTCAGGGGAAGAAAGAGAAGCTGGCTGAGCAGCGGGTGATGTTTCAAAGATGGATGCACAGGAGGCTTCTTGAGGACCAGAAGATGCCCTGAACATCAGCTCCTTCCGTCCCAGACTAGGGTTGGACCCATGGTCTCTTCAGCCTGTGAGTACAGCAGGAGCACAGTTGAAGCCTGGAGGTTTCATCGAGGACAAGTGAGCCCTGCAGCTGGGTTGTGCCTGACTTCCCCAAGCCCTGGGGATTTTGGTATAGATACAGAACAGGCACAGAAGGAGAAAGGATTGCTCGTGCTAGGCAGTGCCTTCCCTGTCTGCACACTACTTCTTTACTTTCATGGTGCCTCCTCTTCCTCCAGGCTTCTACTTTTGACTACAAAAGTGAAACAAGTTCTGGAACAATCTTCTAGGTTAGATCTGGATCCATGCTGAAGTTGTTCATTTGCTTGCTTTAACTTGCTTTAACTAACTCCACTACCTGGTGCTGTGGCCCTTTCCAAGGAATGTAGCTGAGGCCATTACTGAGTACAATGCTATGGCTGTTTCCCAGGACGAAGAAGACTTATTTCTGTCTCTATTATCACAGAAAGCAAACTTTGTTGAACAGAAGGCAATAAAGCATTCAGAAGAAGCGATTTTCCATGTTCTCTGACCTCATTGTCAAGACGTTTGTCAAGGAGCTGATGGAATTCTTATCTTCCAGGCACCACAAATGCTCTTCTATTGGACAAAGGCCCTAACTAGAAAGTCAATTATCTGGGAAAGAAGAGGCAGATTTCTCTTAGTTCTTTGCAAAAAATATCAGACTTCATAGACATATGTGCCTGGAACTGTGCTGCTGTTTGTAAGCCACCAGTAGACGATCTCTTCTACTTGCTCTTGAAAGCAGCTTCTAATTTTTCATGTCCCTGGAGCTGGCTCTGTTGGACTAGATGATCTTCCTAGTCATTTCCTACTTTAGTGATTCTGTGATTCTGTATGGGCTCATTACAGCTACCAAATAGTTGAAATGGTTTGAGTTAAAATAAGTTTGCAGATGTGGATTAACATCATCTCCAGCCCTGTTTTGATATGTGGTTACCGAAATGCAAAGTCTCAAATCTTGGGAGCAGGTCCTCCACTTGCCACTGACGGCACTCATTGGTGTAAAGGTCTTCAGACTGTTCCCTCACTTGGCTAAGCCAAAGATCAGTTGTAAATGTTGTTGCCTGTGTGCTAGGATTTGTTGTATTTCATTATCAAGCTTCTTTTCAACCCACCAATTTGCATCCTCCCACTGTGCTCTTCCTAACGCTGGTATCCAGGGCTGGATCCTCTCCTCCTGGTGAGAGGCTGTGCAGTGCTGTGTTGTCTCTGAGTGCCAATTCCCAGGGAAATTTATGTAATTTCCTCCCCCTGCTATATTCCTTCCAGTTTAAAACAGGTTCTGAATGAGCTTTGCAATTGTACGGTTATGTGCATTCAGTGCAAACAAAGAAGAAGGTGGGGACTGGGGATGGGGCACAGCCTCCTTTTCTTCCAGTTACATGGCTGAAGGATGCACAGAGTCATTGGAAAGAGGCCAAGAGATTACGATGGAGCAGTAAGCACCCTGCAGAGATGCACAGTGTGCACCAGCTTTCCTGGCTGCCTCTGAGAAGGGGGAATTCCTCAGATAACTTGGGCAGGGATGAACACTAAGCAAAGGCAAGAGTTGGGATTAATCTGGCACTGAGCTGCAGCAGCCTGGAGCATCACATGTGCATGGGCACAGGAAGACCTGAGCTCTGGCCTCATGGGCCATCATCATTGACTAGACCATCATCATTGACCACCACTGACTAGACGTGGATACCTGCTTTGTTCCTGGGAACCTGGAACAGCTGCTGACAGCCTTAGATCTGCCCATACCCTTGGACATTTTGACTGCTGGAGAGGATATGCAGGCTTTGGACAGCTTTCCAAAGAGGTGCCCTGCCTTTTCCCCTAATCCTTTCCTTTAGGGTGCTGGGATCACCTAATTCCCAGTTATGGGAACCTGTAGGCTGGAAGGACTTGGCAACAACACTCCTACACAAGCTGTCTCCAAACAGTACCCAATGGTCACACTGGGAAAAGGTATTGCTGGCCTCTGCCAACAGCATCTGGCAACAGAAGTCTCTGCAGTGTAAGCACGAGGGGCAGGATGAGGGTGAGTATTGGAGTGAGAGCTGCCCTGCAGAAGCTCTCCACGCTGTGCAGCCCCATGAGCTCACAAAGGCACGGTGGTCTCACATCTGGGTTGCTGGTCTTGTTGGCCAAGGAGATGATCATTGTTCTCTTGGCCCTGGTGCCATCCTCTCCTTCCTCCCTTTAAGCTCAGGATTGGGGTTGCTCCCTACGCAAACTTAAGGTGAGGATAGGGAACTCAGGTTAACTCCATAATCCCTTAATGTAACCAACATGCCAAGCAACCATCTTACAGCTGAACATGTTTCTTCTGCTTCTCCATTTGCTTTCTGCAACCTCACAGATCCCTTCCCATCCATCCCATCTCTCCTCAGCCCTGAAGATCCTGTTTTCTAACAAACACGCATTTCCCTATTTCCCACAGTCTTTTCCTTCTCTGCCCTCCCTCTGCACTACCTCCACTCTCTCCAACAAGACCCATCCTTCCCTTCAGCACCCATCCAAAACTTCTGACAGCATCTGCCCCAACTCCAGAGCCGTCTTCTCTTGCTCCACCTCATGTTTACTTGCTGTAGTTTACCCATAGCATATGTAACATAACTGAAACTTGGTGCTTACACTGAGGCATCCCTCCTATTTTACCCCAGGGACACAGCTAATCCCCACAGAGATCCTACACCTTGGTGTCACCACCACCTCCTGTTGTCTTCTGGTGGCACCGAGGAGGAGGGATGCTCTCAGGTGGGCTTTAGGACACATTACTTCTGCTTTCTTTTTTATCTGCTGTTTTAACAGGCACTGGGTACTTCATGAGCAGCACAAGAGCCTTGCTCCCCTGCTCTGTGGTGCTTTCACCACCCACCTACAGTGAAACAAACTGCTTCTTTGTGAGACAATTTTACAGCGAGGTGCTCTTTTGATGCAGGTTATAATCAATTGGCAAGCATTTTTCATAGCTGACGAGTGAGCCTGATCCTGGTTCTAAGTGAATTAGAAGCTCCAGCCCTCTCATTGTAATGGGCACCTGTGGGTTTTGAAGCATCTCCTTACAGGGACCAGGACCAGGCTCACCAACCATCTTGAGAACATACCAAACATGCAGGGCTGCATGGGGGGTGATCTGTAGACTCAATAGTCATGGGTGAAATTCCATCTCGGGGGTGGCATTTTGCTGTGGGACACGAGCCAGCTGCTCTTACAGCTTTGCAATGATGATCTTTCTCTGCTTACAGGACCCCTGAAAAAATCACTGGTGCTACAGACCAAGAACCAAGTACCTTAGTGCAGGAGCAATGCACATGAAGTTGAGCACTTTCTTCTGAGTGGCGGTTGGAGCAAACGTATAGTCTGCATGAAATGTGTATCGTCTGGTTGGCATACAATAAACCTGATGAGCAGAGTTGAATGATAATTTCTCTTGTCTCTCAAATACTGAGAAATTACCAGGATCTGTATAATGCAGTTAGCATGACTGTGCCTTGATTTATATTCAGTAAAGTCAGAAAAAGAAAATGGGTCCAATGCTCCCTTTATTCATAGCTGTGGAATAGCACCGGTTTCATTGTTCTCTCTGCTTAAAACAGACAGCAGGGAATTCAGACTCGTGTCCATAACTCATGGGAGAATCATTCTGGATTTCAGACATGATCCTGGAAGCGTAGCTGGTAGGATCAGCAGGTCTTGTCAGAATCTTTGAAAGGCTGAAAGCTCTGTAGGGACATGGTTTAGGGGGCATGGTGGTGATGGGTGAATTAATGGTTGGGCTTGATGGCCTTAAGGGTCTTTTCCAACCATAATGTTCTATGACTCTATGATTTCTCCATCTTTTCTGGGTGAGGCTGTCCATGTCCATGTGATGTATGCAGCACATGAGATATTGTAGCCCAGACCTACAGCCTGTCCCCTTAAAGGAGGCCAACAACATGAAGCATCCAGACTTTAATGAACACTTCTAGGTTTAGACTGGGGTGTTGTGACGCTTGGGGCAGGGATTTAACTTTCCACAAGCCCTAACTTTTAGCAGAAGGCTGCTTTTCCCCCTTGAATTTACTCAAGGCTGTACCTCAAGGCATCAGAGGTGGGGAGACATGGGCATCATTCATGGAACGTGGCAGCACCCAGGTTTGCTGGGTCCTGTTTAGGAGGAAACTGTCTTGGGTTTGGAGAAGTCATTCAAGCAGTTCAAAGTGTAATCACAAGTCCCTGGGCCTGATACACCTCCTCTTCCCACATATATGCTTCTTGTATTCAAACTCCTGTGTTGTGAAGAGTAAATCAAGAGTAATTCCAGCCATGTCTGTACCAACTTTAAAAGGAGTTCCAACTTGTAGTAGATCCAGTCTCCTTCACCTGCAGAGACCCTTGGTTACTCTCGCTGTTTGTTGTTCATGCTGTACTGCTGCTCTGTGATGTCCAAAATCCCAAAGGTGCCAAAATGGTGGGATCTACCCAAAGGACCTGGGAGGCAAAGTAGTCACCAAACACACCTCAAGCTCCAGATCTGTAGTGTAAGTTCTTCTTGGCAACAGCAAGGTTGGAAAGATTCCTCTTTTCTTGTTAAAGGGAATAGAACACAGAGGAATATTTCTTGCGACATGATTTGTACAAGCCAAGAAGAAACCAGAGCAAATCCAATCACTGAACCATTGCAAAGCACCTCTGAGAAGATGTGAATAGTAACTAATGAAATATTCAGCACAAAGGAAAGTAGATTACATGCCTGAGAATAATAGCGCTGAGTATGTGCCTCGCTTGCTAGCTGAAGGGTCCTTGTTACACATGATTAAGTTATTAATTTTTGTGTGTGTGTCTAATTACCATGATCACACAATTATTAGAGAGGAGCTCCATCCAAAATATCAGCGCCAGACGTCGGAGGCCTGCAGGAAGTTTTGCTCCAGATGCCCAGAGCTGAAGGGGCCCAGGGCAGTGGGACCGTGGCCATGTGGGCTGTTGCTTCCTGATGCCTTGGAGCCGATCCTTGTCTCTGGATCAGATGTTCAAAGGGAAAAGTCAGCTGAGAATCTTACCTAAATAAAGGAAAGCAGACCTCAGTGGTGGGAATTGATATTTCCTGGGCAACCTGATCTAGCTGTGGTTTCCCTGTTCATTGCAGGGGAGTTGGACTGGATGGCCTTTATAGGAGCCCTGCCTGCAGCAGGGGGGTTGGTGCTGGATGATCTTTGAGGTCCCTTCTGAACCCAAGCCATTCTGGGATTCAATGACTTTGCCACAAGCAGGAATAGTCAGTTTGTTAAGAAATGCTAACAGTTTCTGTGCACTGATATATTCTGTTCCTCTGTTCTAATACTTCCTCCTGCTGACAACCGCCACCGTAAATTCTTGCTTCCTTCACTTTTCCTTTCACCTCACTTTACTCCCCCTGCACAGTTCCCCCCGCTCAGCTCTCTCCCACTCTCATTACCAACCATCATACTGCCCACCCAGGACATTGTACTTCATTTCTCACCGTGCTTTTCTCTTTAGATTTTGAAGCATTTGGGCCAGGGGTTTCCCTCATGTGGGGCTTCTCACTGCTCTGCCCATCTTTCACTTACCCTGAGGCATTAGTGTAATAGATGCCATTAATAGGAATTATGCTCCCACCAGCGAGATGAATTGAACGCAACTGAGTTGTGCAGGGTTGCTTTCATCCTTAATGTGCTTGGTGCATCTGTACAGCCGTGGCTGTGCTTTGTGTCAGCAGTGTGAGGCTGATGGAGGGGAGGGAATCCCTCCAGCGAGCAAAGCCAAGGCTAAAATAGGAGCAACACAGGAGACCAGAAATTAGAGCAAGGGAAGGAAGGGAATATTTCCAGATCAGAAATTAACTGCAACAGAGGGAGATAGAGACAGGAGGCAAAGCTCTTGTTCTGCCCCAGGGGCTGGGAAATAAAACTGGGCCATGAACGACAAACCCCCAATAGAAGAAGAAGAGGAAAACAGTCATGAGCATTTTTTCAGACTTGATTTCTTTGTAGGACTCAGGATGCACAGCTTGGAGGCCTTGCACTGCTTTCCAGGGAAAAGCATCCCTGTGGCCGAGAAGCTGCATAAAGGTCCTGGGAGGCACCGAGGGCACTGACACAAATTAACGGTGCAAAACTCCTAGTCTGAAGGGTTATTGCCTTTTAATGAGGTGATGGGAGAGGAGAGCTGTCAGGGGGGATTTGATGAGCATTTGAGGACCACAGTGTTTGTGCTGCAGGTGCCAAAACTATGGTGGAGTTGCATCTGTTGGATTTACACATCTGACCTATGGGCCACTTCCCTCAAGAGGGTGCAGATATCGCCAGAATATCTGCTCGTTGTTGGTGTACACCAGTGAAGGTCTGGATGAATGGCTAAGCCAAACAGCTCTCTCTAATGCTGTGAACAGTGTTTTCTTGTTATATTTTCCAATGACTGATAGGTGACATCCTCCCTTGTTTCTTCAAAAATCCTGACCTGAATTATTTAACCTCCATTCACTCTCCTCCATTGGCTGCTCCCTTTGTTTCCATTGCCTTGATGTGTTTATCTCTGCTCTGTCACTTCAGTCACTTTCTTCTTCCATCCTCATGCATCTTTCATCATTTACCCCTCTCTGCTCCAGTGAGGGGCAGGTTTTCCTGTGTGGTGGCAGTCAGTTTCTGTGACAGATCTAGGTTACTGTCAGGACTCCTTCCCTGTGTAAAATGCCTTTCATTTTTTATGAATCTGCTTTAATAATTTATCTCCTCTCAATGATGTATAATGAAATCACCATCCTGAAATGGCTTTTCTGTGTTGGGGTAATGGAATGGGGATGGGCTGAAAGGCACTGTCCTCAGTGGTGTTTTGATGCAAGATAAGCCACAAGTTTCAAGGGAAGGAGGAAGCTGGGTTAGCTGACAAGATGCTATAGCTGGGTTCTTATCACCATCACTGTATCACAAATTGATGTTGCTGGACTGCAGATAACTGTGAGACAAAGTTGGCAGGAGATATCTTTGTTAGAAGAGGGAAGTGGATTTCACATTGAAGTCTTGCAGCTCCCTGAGATCAAATAATACCATAGGGACAGACAGAGCTGCAGATACCCATAAGCTGCCCAGGGAAGTGGGGGCTCAGTGTACCTGGAGGTGTTCAAGTACCACGGCGATGTGGCACTGAGGGACAGGGGCCAATGGGCATGGAGGGGTGGGCTGGGCTGGGGATCTTAGAGATCTTTTCTGGGCCAAAGTCATATAAGCAAAGGTAAAAATTCTGTTGGTTTTCAAATCCTGCTACTTTAAAGTAAGCTTTACAATGGTCTTTAGTTGAGCAATTAAGTGGTGTTTTCCTATTCATGCTACTCACTATCCCACCTTTCTCCAGTTATTCATGGACTTTGGTCTCCATCCCCAGTGCAGAAGTAAATACAACAGGGTGCCCATAGAGGTGGTGGTGCCCCATCCCTGCAGACACCCAAGGTCAGGGAATGGGCTCTGAGCACTGATGGAGCTGTGGGTGCCCCTGCTGAGGCCATTCCAAGAGGCAACACCTATTATCATGGGAAGTGGAAAAAAAATTCCTTGGGTTTATGCTACAGAGAGCCAGGATAAGGATGGCCATCTCCAATACTTACATTTGTATGTAGCTGTAATGCACGTGTTGTCGAATCTCCTCTATCAGCATCCTCTGCCCCAACCTGTCCAGTTCCACTGCATCTCAGTCAGTGACTTGGTCACAAGACTGGGATGTGTGGATACCCCACTCGTAGGAGTGTTCAGCGCCAGGGTGGATGGGATCCTGGGCAGCCTGATCTTCTGCCTGGGTCGGTGGCTGGTAACAATGTCCATAGTTCCAGGTTTGGAACTAAATGATTTTTGAGATCCCTTCCAACCCAAGCCATTCTATGATTCTATGATGCTAAGACATCTTGTCTCAATAGATACTTTTGTAAGTGCGGTCTCCAGGAATGCACAGCTGTACTCCCTCCTGTAAGCAGTTCAGGAAGGGGTGACTAATGGATTTGCAGCTTCTGTTTAGATACACTTGTATTATTCATAATTACTTCAGTGGCATTTTCATTAGTCTCCGTTTGCATGGCATAACGGAAAAGGTAGGTTGGATTCTCTACTGAAAAGTGTGAGGGAAAGGTTAACCTGAAGCTGTGCTTCAAGGCATCACAAGGAGATATGGGAAAACCTTGGTGCTCCCTATACTGCCACCCCATCCATGGTGTCCGTCCCTCTTTCTGAGCAAACTTTGGGTTCAAAGCGTTAGAGCGCTTCTCAAATATCTGTGTGGACATGAAAATATATGCCCTACCTTGAATTTGGATAGGCTTCTGGTTTTAAAGACTGAGTTCAAAAGTAATAGGTTGGAAGATGGAAAGCTGAATCCTCTCATAATAGGATATTTTTGAAAGCTTTCACCCAATTTTCTCTGAAATGACAGATGTCTGTCACTAAGGGAACTGTAATAGACAAGAAGGACAATACCATCTCTTCCAGTATAAGTAATCCAGTTGTTCAGTGCTGGATTTCTAACACGTCCTTTACTGAAAAATGAAAGACAAAGTGATGCTAGATTTCCAGTGTGGGAAACAAGAAACAATTAACCTCTTGTTCATCTGCACGTGAATTCCCTTATACCCAGTGCAAGTAGGTGAATTTAGGATAGAGAAGATGAAGGAACTCCCCTTGCTCACTCCCTAGAAATCAGGAGAATCCTGCCCACCTACAGCATCTGAGCCTCCCACCTTGCCTGCTCCAGATGTTGAAGTCACTTCGCATTACACACGGAGGGAGTCTCCCCAGCTTTCTTCACTAGAGAGAATTTCAGCAAAGCAAGAATCATCTCTGGAGGAAAATCTGCTTATGCATTTGTCACATTGGGAAAGTCTGCCACACACAAAGCGTGTACTGATGCATTAAGCTGAAAAATGAGGTTGTTACAGCCCTGCACTGCCACAGACACCCCAACCTTGGGCATTCGTTGATCATTTTTATAACAGGTTGCTTATTTCTGGGTCTGGCCACTATTTACTTGCCAATATCTTTATGGTTATCTTTATGGTTTTCTTTATGGTTAAGCTGACATCTCCCTTACAGATATGAAGTTCTGGTCTTCTACAACTCATTAGCATTGCTCTCCATGAAGACATCTTTCATCACTGCTGATTCTGAGGGTTAAACACACCAGAATACATTGCTTTCTTTCTGTCTCCACCACGACCCATGGCTCTGTGACCTTCTGATCAGGTTCCTGCTGCAAATGTGCAGGCTTAGAAGTGCAGGAAATTTAAAAAAAAGAAAAAAATAAGAAAAAAGGATGTACAGTCTCGTGAGCAGACTGAGCCTGGCCCTAAGAGAACATAAAACGAAGAAAGGCTGAACATATATCTATGTTCTATATATATGTCTAAAAGACACTCCAGACATTCCATCAGTCCATAGTGTCATTGGCTATGAGGTCTCTGCTACCTCTCCTCTGATCCTGATGGAATTGGCCCTGCTACACTGGAAAGATGACCAGTTTAATTCAGTATAGAAATTCATTGTCCCTAACGCTATGTGAAGGTTGTACTGCTCCATCACTTAAGCTGATATCCTTTAGATAGTCACAGAATCACAGAATGATTAATGGTGGAAAGATGATTAAGATCCCCCGGCCCACCCCAGCCCAGCCCACCATGCCCACTGCCCACATCCCTCAGTGCCACGTCCCCACGGTTCTGAACACCCCCAGGGATGGTGACCCCCACACTCCCTGTGCAGCTGTGCCACTGCATCACCACTCTTTTGGAGAATAAATAAATGTTTCCTGATATCCAGCACAACAGCAATGCCAACCCTCAGTGCTAGAATTTGCTCCCACTAAGGGAACCTCCCTCCCAACATCTAAGCATCTAAAGCAAGAGAAGGCCTTGCTTTGCTTTGTGAAACAAGGCTCAGGTCCTGGAATGACTGCGTATGGAAGAAATGTGACGTGTGGGTGAGAGCACTCAGAGTTTGGCTTTCAAGTCGTGCACAAGTAAAAATAGGTTAGTGGGTCTGCAGGACTGGGAAGCTTCCTGCAACCCCACCACAGCCACGTTTGTCCTGATGGTTCCCCTCTGGGCAAGCTGTAGCCAAGGCTTTTCAGCTCTTCCCAAGTATGCCCTGAACAGAGAATTAACAGCGTTAATTCATTCCATCCTGGAAGGTGCCTCATCTTTCTCTGATGCACCAGGAGTCGGAGAAGTTACCATGTGCCTTGTGAAGAACTTTTCTGTGATGCTAAAAAATTCTTTGCTCTATTGGATCTGATGATGGATAGTCCCACTGAATATTGAGGAGCTCCTCTTGGAGGAAGGAATGCTTTCCCCTTTCAAAAGGCAGCACTATCCCTTTTTACCCAGACAGTCACATGGGTTGCCTGCCCTTGGTGACCCAAAAACCTACTGCAGTCTTTCCTAAGAGATCATTTCTGGCCCTCAGGCCATGACCTGGTCTGGTCATGGCCTGGTATGAAATGTGAAGGTTGGCAGCCCTGCTTGCAGCAGGGCGGTTGGAGCTTCATGATCCTTGAGGTCCCTTCCAACCCGAGCCATTCTATGATTCTATGATTCCATGACCTCCTGCAATTTCCCAGCTTCTGACTTGGCTTTTGTCTTTATTAAGATGCATTTTGGCTGCGCAGCCCCAAGCGATCCAGATTGCTTGGTGTGACTCATCAAATTCTCTCTGCTGGCTGTCGTCGTGCTGTCTGCCACTTATGTCAGCAGTGACTTGATATTTATTTTCAGATCATTGAGGAAAATGCAAAACAGTGTTGAGCCTTGTAGCAGGCTCCGTGAATCTCTGCTCAGAAGACCCAAAGGCCATCACCGATTTCAGAGGTCATCCAGTTGGTAACTACTGGTTGAAACGCTTTCCTTCCATTACTGACTAACACCTGTTGTTGTTGATGACACTGAGACGTTTTGTGACTGCCGTGTGGGGAAAATACAGCATGCAACACGTTCTTTCTAAGCATTTTACTGTCTTTGTTTATTGATGGCGCTCACTCGCTGCAAGGATTCCTCCACCCCCCCTGCAGCACCTCTGTGCTCTCCTTTCCCCAATCACTGTGTATTTTTCTAGGCAGCCTTCAGTTTCTCTTATTCATTGTCTGTATTTCTTCACTTTTAGAGAAGGTGCCCACCATCCTTTTTTTTTTGTTTTGTTTTGTTTTGTTTTGCCATTGTTTCTTATGTTTATAACTGGGGATGCTGAACAGAGAAGGAAGATCTCTGAGTTTCAAAACAAAACATTTTTAGTATTTTATTAGCTCTGCCTGCAAAGGTCCTAAGAATCAGCCATGTTTACACAGGTGGAATTTTTCCTCTTAGATCATCTCACCTATCCTGTTTCTCTGGCATTGGTGCCCATCCCTGGAGGTGTTCAAGGCCAGGTTGGATGGGCTCTGGGCAGCCTGATCTGGTGGGGGGGCAGCCCTGCCTGTAGCAGGGGGTTGGAAATGGATGATCTTAAAGGTCCCTTCCAACCCACCATTCTATCATGCTATGATATGATTCTGTGCAGAGGAAGGAGACAAATTCAACAATCCATTGCTAAGCCAAGGAATAAAGAAAGCAAATTGCTTGAAATCAGAAGGATGTTGTTAATGTGCTTAAAAATATATGAGCTGTGACGTACAACTCTATAATCTACAGTGATCACCCAGCTGGGTGTGGTTTGGATTTCATTTTAGCACTGATGCGAAACAAACCAAGAATACATTTGCGCAGACAGGACTTCATTTTCAGAAGAGCTGATGGCCGCCTAAGCCACATGTGGGTCAGCATGGGGCAGAAGAGCTCAGGGGAGACCTCATGGCTCTACAGCTCCTGGAAGGAGGTTGTGGTGAGGGGGGTCAGCCTCTGCTCCTGGGTAGCAGTGATAGGATGAGAGGTGATGGCCTCATGTTGTGCCAGGAGAGGGTCAGGTTGGGTATTTGGGAAAATTTCTTCTCCAAATAGGAGAGATGCAGTGGCACAGCTGCCCAGGGAGGATAGGGTCACCATCCCTGGGAGTGTTCAGAACCATGGGGATGCGGCACTGAGGGATGTGGGCATGGTGGGATGGGTTGGCGTTGGACTTGGGGATCATGGAGGTCTTTTCCAATAGTAACGATTCTATGACAGCTCTGAGGACTGAATGGGGACGTGCACTTCTGGAACATCAGGAGCTGAAGGGATGCTGAGCTCTTTGGAAAAGCCATTCTGCCACATTTAATCATGAAAAACAAACAGGATGAGGGGGTACCAGCTGGTGCTGTCTCCAGCACTTTCCAAGATGTCTGTAGAAATTAGGCCTGGAAATGCACCTTTGCCTTGGGCAACATCTTATGTGCTTACATCACAGATGACGCTTGCACTTGGAAATGTAAGACTGTTATAATTATGATCTCAATCAGAAGAGTCATAGAATGGCCAACCAGCAGCCCAGGCTGCCCAGAGCCACATCCAGCCTGGCCTTGAATGCCTGCAGGGATGGGGCATCCACAGCCTCCGGGGGGCGACCCGTTCCACTGCCTCACCACCCTCTGGGGAAAAAACTTCCTCCTCATATCCAACCTAAATCTCCCCTGTCTCAGTTTAAGACCATTCTTCCTTGTCCTATCACTACCCCATCACAGAGAAATACTGCCTTGTGTCATCTTCTTGCCACTTTCTTCTCTGTGGTTTAGGTTATAAGCAGAGACGGGGGCAAGGTTGGCAGTAAAATAAAGGGCAAAGGGGTGGAGAAGAGACAGGAACAGGGTGACATCAGAATCGATGCCAAGAAATAGCACACCTCCAAAAGGGTCCCTGCCAGGACATGAGGGATAGGGATGGGGCAAGATGCCCTTCTGTCTGCCAGATTAGGTGCTCTGTGTTTTCCCCTCTGACATTGTCTCAGTTAAGAAACCAGATATTTCCTTTGACATTTTTGGTTAAAATGTCAGTTCTCTCCCTTGATAACACTTTGGCTTCTTTTCCCAAATCTTCTCTAATCTCAGTCCTGGAGGATGGCAGCTGATTTCTGGGAGTGTTGGCACAGCCTGAGCCCACCTGGGGTGCTTCCAGCACTTCTAGCATCAAATCAAGCCAAAAATGCAGAAAATGCTTCCTTCCTCTGGTTTCTCTGCATTCCCCACTTCCTTCCCAGCAGAAGATGTATTCTTGCAGTTCTGTTTCTCCCAGTCAGTGTACTTCCTTTTTTTTTCCTAATTCAGAAGAAGCACGACTGCCATGAATATGAAGCCAGAAACACCAAAACTATGCCATTCATTGCATACCTGGTCCCAGACAAAACATTTAATATTTTTCTTCAGTAGTAACATAAACACAGCAGAGAAAATCCCTTTTTTCCCTCTCTGTCGTGAGACGTTGCTATGAAGATTTGTCAGTGCTTACGACTGACAATTATCCTCAGTCATTCACAAGAAAACCACAGCATCAGAATGCCTGAAGTCTATGGGAAGATCTCATTTAAAATTACCCATCCTCCCCTTCCCACCCCTTCTAAGAAATGGAATGCAGCTGCAGCAATTATCCATTGACACCAACACCCAGCCCAGCTGCTGGCAAACAGCCCCGCTCCCCTTGCTTTCCCCTCCACAGGTGTATCCTGAAGATACACAGGTTCCCAAAGGAGGAATCAAACTGGAATTTAATTGTAAAAAAATTAATTTTAAGACTTGGTCCGACAACACAAAGATTTTGATGGTTGAGTTGTTCCTGTCCCTTGACTCTGCTGGTTCACAGCTCAGTCCGTGTCAGCTTTAACAAATGGATGACCTCCATAGTTTTCTTAGCTGAGAGGGTAATAAAGGAAGCACTTAAGACAATATTGCTGCCAAAACCTGGTCTGTATGAAACACAGCCATGGGAGTTTCAAGTATATACTTTTACAGGAACCCATATTTGTCCATGCAGCTTACAGACTGTAGGCTATGGCATGCATTGATCTGAGGTACCTGAAAACCAGGAGCACCATTCAGTGTTCAGCACACGAGGCCAAAGGCTCTAGCACTGGATTGGAAATGGGTCAGTTTTCAGAGAATCACACAACCATGGAATCACTGAGGTAGGCAGGTACACCAGAAGATCACCCAGTCCAGGCTCCTTGCTCAAAGCAATCAGCTGGAGGAGGTTGGTGAGCTCCTTGTCTTCAAATATCTCTGAGGATGGAGAATCCACAGCCTCTCTGGAGAGCCTGTCCCAGTGTCTGATGCACAGGAAAAGAGCTTTTCCTTACGTTTAAATGGCATTTAGGTATTTCAATTGGTGTCCATTGCTGCTGGTTCTGTGATGAGCACTACTGAGAAGAACCCGGCTCTGTCTTCACTATCAGGTATTTATTTTGCTCCTTGATAAGGCCCTTCTCTCAGTCTTCCTTTCTCCATCATAAGAAATCTCAGCTGCTCCTCAAGAGCAGGTCTCTTCCAACCCAAGCTGTTCTATGGTTCTGTGACTCCATGATTTTATGATTGTATGACCAGGGTTCCATGGTTCAATGACATGATTCAAGTTTGCTGAATGCAACCTACCCATCATCCAGATTACTGACAAAGTGTTTAAATAGTAATGCTCCCAATGTCAGTGGCCTTCAGCTGGGCTTTTTGTCACTGGTACAGCACTCCAGGTACCACTCAGTACATTTTCAGGCCAATTCACTGTCCAATCATCTAGCCTGCACTTCAGCAGTTTGCCTGTACTGTTGGACACTATGGGAGACAGCACTGAAAGCCTTACTGAAGTTGAGATAACCAATATCCACAGCTCTCTGCTTATTCAAGCCAGTCATCTCATCAAAGGAGACCATAAGGCTGTTTAGATATGATTTCCTCTCTGTAAATCCATGTTAATTACTCATCATCTTTTTCTTGCCCTTCCACATGCTTTAAAATACAATTTACTCCATCACGGTGTACGCCAATCTGCAGTTCCTCCTTCTTACTCTTCTTACTGAAAAAAAGGAGTGATATTTTCTTTCTTCCAGACCTCAGGAACCTCCCCAGTCACCACAACCTTTCAAAGGTGGTCAAGAGTGGTCCTGCAATGGCACCAGCCATTGCATCGTTTCTTTGGATAACAAACCTGCTTACATCTGCCCCTCCTAGTTCTTTATCCTCCTCTGGGATCTCCCACTGTGCTCTCATTCTCTGCCCAGCAGGATGCTAAAAAGCTTTGTGGCAGCAGAAATAGGTGAGTTCTTGTTATTGATGATTCCGATGCACGGTCGGGCCAAAGTAAGGAAAATTGCTGCTATTTCTTTAATAGACTTGGACTGCCCCCAAAAGCCAAATTACTAATTCTTATTCTGAACACCACAGCAACTTTTCCTGCATACCTTATGTTCCATTTTGGCCAGGGTTTATGCACAGAGATGTGATGAAGGCAGAAATAATTCTCCTTGTTGGAATCTGTGCTTAACAAAATGTGATTGGGAGATGCCCTATTAAATTATCATTTTTTTTCCTGCACAGTGTGGTTCACTTTGAGAGTGTCAAAACAAAATGTTTACTCCTTTCTAAAAAGCCAACCAACCGGAGACCACACCTCCTGCTTGGCTGAAATGATCTCCTGCAGTCTTTGATCCGGCTCTGAATAATCCTCAGAATTGCATTTGTTTTCCTGTAAATAAACTCTTGGGCCAAAAAAGTGTCACTCTGTGCTTTATGTGATTCAAATGCATCAGCATCAGGAGGAAATGATTCCCTGACCACTAATATTGACAAATTTTCCCTAAGTGATATGCGGTCTTGTCTAAACAGAGTGGGAAGAAGGAAAACCAGCCCTTCCTCGCGTACTTGTAGGTAGATTTTTGTCTGAATTGGCCTTGGAGCTTGTTGGCCATCAGAAGAGATGTTATGGAGCTGTGGCCAGTAAGTAATTACTTGATGAGGACTGTAGAATGATACAATATCCCGAGTTGGAAGGGACCCATAGGGATCACAGAGCCCAACTCCTGGCTCCATGATGATGGAGTGGATGATGGGATGTTGGAGCCAAAGCATCCTTGGTTCGGGTCAGGCTAGAGGTGCTGGGAGGTCCTATACCCCAGCCTTGCTGTGAGCCTTTTGTGGAGCTTGGCCATTCCCATCCAGCCTTGCTTAAGGAAACAAGGTCTTGAAATAACACCTCTGTAAGAAGAAGATGGCCCTGTGCAATGATCAATCAAAATTTAAGCATGGAAAGAACACGAGAGACAGCCCAGCTCGTCTGTGGAGCAGAACAAGCTGCTCAGCCCTTGGCTGTTGGCAGAGCCAGCCAGATGAAAGCTCTTTGCTTCCTGAGCTGTGATGAATGGAGATGAGGTTTTGCTGATGCACAGCAGGCAGATGACTTACTGCTGAAAGTGTCTGGCTGTTAACTCTTCCCTCTCCTGCATTCCCCATCTGGCTGCTGAGGGACTGTTCTGGGGGGCAGCACAGCCCACCACGCAGCCTTCTCCCTTTTGCACCACGTCAAAGAGCTGCAGATGCAGCTGAGAATCTGACCCAAACCTAAGAAGTTTCATCTGGCCCATGTGCTCGTGCTGATGTCACACTGAGAAAAGTCCCTGGTTAGTTGAATGTGACTGTTATAGAATGATGGAATCATTGAGGTTGGGAAAGACCACTGAGAGCACCAAGTAAAACCACCATCCTGTCACCACCATGGCCACTAAACCGCATCCCTTTGTTCACACAGGAAAAATACAGAGTGAGCTGATTTTCTCTCTTTTTTCCTCAATGAAGAATTTCAATGGGTGCATTTCTATTTTGCATGGTATTTTTTTTTTTTTTTTCATTTGGAGAGCTGCTGTTCATTATCCACAGCCATTAAATATCCTCTAGGATCACAGTACTTGTGAAAAAGGAGGTATTAGATCACCTCTCTATTCATTTATTAGATTTATTATCCTCTTGTAGAGTCATCCATCATTCATCCCTTCCAGACAAATGTTGAGCTTGATTTCACAAATGAATGTGTTTGTCTTTCTGGCCCCAGTTTGCATGAATTTTTGGTGCTTGCAAACCTACTAGTGCTCAAAACATGGATGTCTGCACACAGAGCTGCCTGCACTTAATGGCTCTTGGTTATTATTGAGAGCTGAGAGCTGCTGGAACAGCTGCCCAGAGAGGCTGTGGATGCCCCGTCCATCCCTGGAGGTGTTGGAGGCCAGGTTGGATGGGGCCCTGGGCAGCCTGGGCTGCTGTGAGATGTGGAGGTTGGTGGCCCTGCCTGTGGTGGGGGGTTGGAACTTCGTGATCCTTCAGGTCCTTTCCAATGCACGCCATCCTATGAATGTGATGTGTCCATCTACACCTGTACAACCTCTCTACCCCTTCATCCCTCCCATCCATGTGACCCCCAAGCTCCCCCTAAATGAGACCCTTCACCTGCACAGTCCCCAGTGTCACCAGGTGCCAGCCCCATTCCTTCCTCCTTCCATGGACCATCCCGTGTGGTTACAGCTGAGCTTCCCTCATTTTCAGAGCCGGTGGGAGAGGGAAGGAAGATTTATGTAGACTGGGAGGCGGGAAGCTTAAGGACACCAAGGAGCTGCAGAAGTGCGTGGTGGGGTTTGCTCTGGGTTTATTAACACCAAATAATCATTCCTGCCTCCCATCCATCTCCTGTTCCCACTGAGCTCTGAACAGGACCCACCTAATAAAAATGCTGCCTCATAAAGGAGATTTCCAATGGCATAACTTCCTACCCCAGAGCAGAGCCACATGCCTTGCCTCACGTGTGCAGTAACCATTTGGGCACTTCGGATATGGGAGAGAAGTCTGCTAGGAGGTACCTTAGCTTTAGGGCATAAGGTGCAAGCTCTCCTTCATCCATATCATGGGCATCAAGGTGGGTGGGGAGCAACCAAAGCTCACAACCAAGACTTGGGTCAAACTGAGCCCCAAGGAAGGCACAGAGACGAGGAGCAACGCAGGAATGAATCTGGTGGCAGAAAGTTGGTCTTACTGCAGAGCATTACTGAGGGCCTTGCAGAGATTTCCCTGCAGCCCTGAGAAGATCACACAACCTTTCCAAGTCTGAGCTCATCCATTCACGCAGGTCTTGCCTCAGGCTGTTCCTGTATCTATAAATGTTGGAGGACTTATTAATCCTACCTCCTATCTCTGAAACACAGCTCTCAGGGATCTGGAGGGGCTCTGCAGCCATTGAATTTGGATGCTTTCAGCAGTGAGCACTCTGATAGATTATATCTTCCTTAGAATGCTGCTCTTTGATGGGTTTGACACAGATAATCTAACCTTTCTATAAAGAGGGATGGAAGCCACCTTGTCAGGAGCTCATGTTCCCATAGACTTGCTTTTCTGGTTATCCACTTTCCCCACTGACTTCTGCATGACACTTTGTTTGAGCACCTCTGATTCCTGTTTCCAGCCCTTGGAAATGTATTTCTCCACTCCTTTTCATGAAAACTCTCATGATTTCCGCATGCATCCATTCTGGCTTATGCCTTTAGCCTGGGCCCTTTCTAAAAATAACCCAAACCTGGAGGTTTACTGTGCATGCTGGATAATTACCTCCCTTCCTGGTTTCTCTGTTTTCTCATACCAATTAGTCTTTATAAAAGTCATTTCCAGAGCAGTGCGTGCGGGCAGTAAGACTGCATCTGTGAAATGCAGCTTCCATGGGGCTGGCTTGGGCCTGCAGCAAAGAGACTGTATCCATGACCCCAGAAATAAACTTTCTCCTGCTGCCCAGAAATGTCAGCGTCATCCCTTTCACCTCGCCACCAACAGATCCATCACTGTCATGTTTTACTCAGCACAAAGTGAGGTTCAGAAAACATCAACCTTCACTTCTCTGAGGTGAGCAGTCCAACCTGAAAAGTGAGCCTCAAAGTAATGTGCCTTCCCCTGGAAGCTAATGGAGTGGGGAGGGAAGATGCTGAGGCCAAATTCCAGGTCCCAGAGCATCACAGTTCCGTAGAATCATTTGGGTTGGAAGGGACCCTTAATGGTCATCTATTCCAGCTCCCAATGTATGAGAAGCTATCCTGAGAGGGGCACCATGGTCAGCAAGAGAGTGGGATGGATAGCTTTATTCCATTAAATGTACCTTCACACTGTGGGGAGGGGATGGAGAAAGAAGCAACAAGAAAACTCCACTGTCAGCTGCAGGCCTGCGGTCTGGGGCACAGCATCAACTTTGTAGAAAAGCTGCAAAGGGAATCTTAATGAGCAATCAGAAAGAAAATCAGGGTAAAAGGAAGCCTGGCCAGCTAAGCGGGGACTCCAGTTCCATCACTGAGAGTCACATCATGTGCTGTGTGCACCTGCCCATCTTCATTGTGCAGAGAGGTGGCCAGTGCCACTCATGCCAAGATGTGGCTCTGGGCAGCCTGGGCTGCTGGTTGGCAACCCTGCACACAACAGGGGGTTGGAACTGGATGAGCATTGTGCTCCTTTGCAGCCCAGGCCATTCTATCATTCTACAATTCTATGATATTGAGCTGGAAGGAGAGCTGAAAGGCCATCTGGTCCCACTGCTGCAATGAACAGGGACACCCACAGCTCCATCAGTGCTCAGAGCCCCATCCCCTAACCTTGAGTGTCTGCAGGTATGGGGTACCCAACACATCTCTGGACAACCTGTTCCATTCAGTATGACATCTGTGGGGTGAGGGATATGTTGGGGTCCTCTGTGAACCAGCTAGGAAGGCGTTTCCTCCTTCCTCCAGTAGGAAGACATTTGGAAGTGCTAGGAATAAACCTTCACCAGGACACTGAAGTGGTACTTAGGGCAAGCACTAAGGAACAGAGTGGAACCACATGTTGTATAGCCACGCACTGGCTGCTGTGCATTTCTCATCACATTATAGAATGAATCACAGAATGGCCTGGCCTTGTGGGGCATCCACAGCCTCCTTGGGCAACCTGTTCCAGTGCCTCACCACCCTCTGGCTGAAAAGCTTCCTCCTCATATCCAACCTAAACCTCCCCTGGCTCACTTTCAAACCATCCCCCCTTGTCCTGTCACCACCCACCCTCACAAACAGCCGTTCCCCCTCCTGTTGATCCGCTCCCTTCAAGCACTGGAAGGCCACAATGAGGTCTCCCTGCAGCCTTCTCTTCTCCAAGCTCAACAAGCCCAGTTCCTTCAACCTTTCTTCATAAGAGTGAATGGTTTCTGAAACCATTTATATCAGCATTTATTAAAATGGACACTTTAAAAAAAAAGAAAAATACAGAGCCTTTGAGCCAAGGATTTGGTCCTTAAGAATTCTGATTAGAATATGTTCTGGTTAGACAGTTTCTTAGGGCATTATGTCTGTGCCTCATTTCCTTATTATTGCAGTGATTCAGTAACGAATATATATGGTCTAAGATTTTCCTGGTTTTGTGTTCATGTTTGTTCTTTTCTTCTCTACATCGCTGTTTTCAATCTGCCTTCAGCTCAGCGGAAAAATCAAATCTGAAATGCTAGCAATGTTAGTCTTCAACTCAATTAAAACCTTGATTTATATGGTGCTTCTGCTACTTCAAGAAAGGCCATATATTTTCCTGATAGTAGGGGGAAATTACTTTGAGCCTATGAGAAAGCCAAGTCCAAGTTATGGTTACTGCATGATTCCATCAGCAAAGCTCTTTGCAGCAGTGAGATTTTTTATTCTCCTCCCCTGCTTGAAGAGAAGCTTGAATGGAAACATTGGGATGTGCAGACCTCAAAGCTCAGTCCTTCCTCACCCACTGTATTCCCCTCACCTACTAAGCTTCAGTGCAGTAAAAACTGTGTATTGCTCTTCTTCAGAGACACTATTTCTTGCATTTAAATCCTTAGCTGAGTTTCCCGGGAGCTTTAGTCCTTATTTTTGCTGTGAGAATTTCAGCTTGAGTGGTTGACTCATTTTGGAGGAGCAGGCAGTGCTGAAGATGCTCCAACCACCATCAGAGGGCTGTCATCAGTGGTGCAGACTCAGGTTGAAGGCATGTAACTAGCAGTGTTCCCCAGTGGTTGGTGCTTAGTTTGATCTTGTTCAACATCAACAACCTGGATGAAGGGATAGAGTCCAGCCTCAGCAGGTTTGCTGGTGACACAAAGCTGGGAGGATTGGCTGACCCACCTGAAGGCCATGCTGCCATTCAGCAACGCCTGGACTGACTGGACTGTTGGGCAGAGGGAAACCTGATGAGGTTTCCTTGTTGATCCTTTTCTTAACTCCTCTGAACCCACTCTAGGAGCTCCATGTCCTTCCTGTACTGGGCGCAGAGGTGTTGGAACTTGCTGATCCTTGAGGTCTCTTCCAACCAAAGACATTCTGTGATTCTAAATCATGGAGTTGGATTCAGTGACCCCTGTGAGTCCCTTCCAACGTGGGCTATTGAGTGATTCTCTGTTTGCTGCCCACAACACTTGGCTGGATGGCAAAGGCTCTTCACCCTGAAGATACGTAAGAGCAGAGCAATTTGAAAATGCACTACGCTTTGTACCTGCTGTTTGGCAACCAATAAAATAACGTGGGCATGTAGGAATAAGCAGAATGTTCTCCTTAGCTAGAAATAAAGTAACTGCTGTAGAAAAGCACAGCTTTACAGTGATGACTACAGAACCAACCAACCAAACAAACAAAAGCCCTAAGAAACCGAATTAATCTCAAATATAATTATAATGATAAAGATAATTATTTTTATGATAACCATAATCCCACAACAGCTTGCAGGTACTGATGGTAGTCAGAAACAGCTCTTGATGATGTCTACAGACCCTCAAAATGAGGCTATATTGTTAGTGCACGTTCCTTGTGTTTCTGCTTCATGAAGCCCATTTTTGTGGTTTTAAAGCTCATTAGCGGTCCATGAACTCCAGGTCAGTGCTGGATCAGGACAGCAGGGCCTGCACTGAATACCAGCTGAGCCACTTCTGGTCAGATCTGCTCATTTCCTTGCTGATGCATCAGAACAGAGCCATAAATCACATCCAAAAGGCTCTTAAACGCAGCTGACATCTCGAGGCCCTTTGCAAGCTGACCGTTTGCAGCTGTAATGATGCATTGCTCTGCAGCCAGGATTTTCCCTCTCCTTTGAAGAAAAGTCAAATCCAGTCTGTGGACTGCTTCCCCTGACATGGCAACACCAGGCAGACGGGATCTCAGCGGAAACCAATAACCTGTACCCAAATCTTTTCAGACTAAGTGTATTTATTACAAAGGAAATGACTGCAGGATTTGTCCACAGCTGCAGGGATATCCCAAAGTAAGCTTGGTCCCCTGGGAAAGCCCAAGTTGGTGTGAGCTGTTGGTGTCCAGCTTGTGCCTTTAGCATCTTGCAAGCATCCATATAGAAAATGAAAAGGGAGCACCAATGCGTGCCCTGCAGCACCCAGCAGTTAGAAAAGCAGGGCAGAACTGGGTGGTGCACCTCCCCATAGGGGCTATACTTGCAAGATTTTTCTCTTTACAAACACAGCCATGAGAACCCGTGCCCGCTCAGAACGGAAATCCATGTAACGAGTTCACTGTTTTGATTGCGGACCGTATGGCCTTTTGCAGCTCCACTCCCTAACACCGATCTGCTCTGATTGTCTCAGCTGCTCAAGTATTTGTTCGTCTGTACTGGCACAACTGCCTAATTGTCCTTTGTCACAGCTCTTCTGGGTGGGATTGGGTCTTGTCTGCAGCAGCGACAGAATCTGGAAATCAGAGCATCCGTCAGAGGCTGGAGGGACACAAGTGTCAGATAGGGAACAGACAGATGTTTTCCCATCCTAACCCCACAGCTGGCTGCAAAACCAAGTTGCAGTTCATGGCTGTTACAACATACCAGCTACGTCTGAATGGGAGCACAGGGAGCCAAGGGGGAAGCCCTGCCCCTAATAAATCCTGCCCTCCCTTGTCAGCCAGCCTGCCTTCGTTGCTCTAGCAATTTCAGCTGCAGCTATTGCAGCTGCGCTGTCAGGATGGTTCAGCTGGCAAAATGGGCCTGACTTGACCCAGAGGTCAGTGGCTCCTCTGGTCCAGCATCTGCATTATATAAATGTGTGGACATCTCCACACATTCTCTCAAAATACAGTTTTTTTTCCTGCAATATCTCATGCGGGTGACTTAAATCATGATATTTCTCTCAAAGTCAGCCCTGCATCAGCACTGACTGCAGCTTACAGACATGAAGCTGATGCCAGCTGTGGCTGCCCTTCTACCCAAATTAAATGTAAGCAATTCAACGTCCCTTATCCCTGAACAGTCATCAGCCTCCAGTCAGCAATTTGTCTTCACCCTCTGCTCGCATTGCTTAGAGCACAAAGCTTTTTGTGTTAGAAAAGAATATTAACTTTAATTTCATTAACTCTCCTGGTGGCTTCTTACCAGCTCCCTGAGCTTGCCCTGGGTTTCTCTTCCATATTCAAGTCTTCCATAGTGCACTTTATTTCTATATATATCACAAAGAAAAGCCTTAAAAATAACTCCTCCCAACCCATACAGAGTCCCTGCTCTTCTCTGTAGGTTATTTACCTTTGCAGGGAGGTGGATCTTTGTTGTTCCTTCGTCTTACACTATTAAGACATCCCCCAGCACGTTGTGTTTCTTGGCATAACAATATTTAATGCATGTCAGAGCTGGTATGCAGTGGGGAAAATAGCAGCTTTGGGGTCTGTCTGAATCAGTGGCCCTGGGAAAAGAGCCTTTTAATTGTCCTGCCATTCCCAAAATATGCCTCCAATTTCCCTGGGCCATGCTGATGTTCTCAGACACAACTGGGATGAATATGGTCCTCCATGTGTGGCTCATCTCCCATTCATCAGCCCTGCTGTGATCCTCTTCTCTCAACCTATATTTAACGTGCCACAAAAGTATATGCACAAGAAGGAAAGAAGATTGAAGGAAATAAATATAGAGAAATAACAGACCTAGAAATGGAGGGGGGATCAAAATTAATAAATCACCATGAAGTAGGTGATAATCTGGAATAATGGAGTAATCTGGATGGGAAGGGAAGGGAAGGGAAGGGAAGGGAAGGGAAGGGAAGGGAAGGGAAGACATCCATGTCATCCATGAAATGTCAGCTTTATCTTGAGGACAAGATGCACCGTGATACCTCAGTAATGGGCACACATAACTATCCCTATTTACAAGATGTAAAGCATTTCATGAAAGGAAGTAAAACAGATGATTAGGAAAGAGTTGAATGGTTTGTTGCATAAGAAATGTAATTGTTTTCATGGTTTTTTTTGTTGTTTTTTTTTTCTCCCTCAAAAGAAAAGAGAAAAAAAGAGGGAAAAGGAAAGAAAATAATTATGATTTGTAGGCTTCTTTTCTTTAAAGTAACCGAGACCCAGAAGAAAGAAGGAGGTATTGTAAAAGGACTGTAAAAATTTCAGGGAATTTCTTCTCTGGCTCCAAGAAAGCCCTTAAAACAAGGGAAGCAGACAGATGACCTCTGCATGTCTGGCAATCCCTGTATGCATTCAGTGAGATGAAATAACAAAAAGAATCTCCAAATACTTTCCCTCTCACTGTCACCCAGCTCTGCAGAATTCATAATTGGAACAAATGGGTATTTGAGGAGAAGGTATCTTCCCACTCCCTGCTCTCCAGCTCTTTTAACCAATTTTTTTGTGGCTAGGAAATCAGCATACACGGGGCTAATTAGGAAGCAGAGGTATTATTATGCAGCACGCTCGGCACGGCGCGCTGTGCTGATGGAGATGGATGGATGCTGGTGGCCAGGAGGAGAGCTGAGAGCACTTTGTCATGAGCAGATGGCAAGGGGAGGGGAGGATGGGGGAGAGGGGTCTCTCAGGGGAGTAAATCCAGCTCAGGAAAATGTTCCTTTTACTCTGTGGCCTGGCTGACTGAATTAATGTGAAGCTCAGTCGGCCTCTCACCCATTAATGCTGTGCTTTTGAAAGGGAAGAGGAGAGAGGAGTCAATCAGTCGAGGTGTAATTGAGGGATGACTGATGGAAAGGGCTAATGCAGGCGTGTTTGCTGCGTGACAGTGAAATAACATGTGGCTGAAGAAGCTCCTTTCCTTCTTCACTGCTTGGAAGGTGTTAGGGCAACGCTGGGGAGGTTGGCTCCTGGGGCTGGGGAGAGCCAGGCCAGCACCATGCAGAATGGGCTGGAATAGCACAGCTTGTCCCCTGGGGGTCTTGGGACAAAAAGACATTGAAAATGCTCAGCTATAGTCCTAGAGCTGCTCCAGGAGTCATTTCTTTTGTGCAAAAGACCAATATTTGCTTTCCTTGCAAGCTCCATCACAACCTGGTAGGGCATCTCATTTACTGGGAGGGGCCTTGGGTGCTAAGCCTACAATATTTGACACTTCCTCTACAACATCCCCTGCAATATCCTTCTCTCCAAATTGGAAAGCTATTGACCTGAGGGGTGGGCTGCTCAATGGACAAGGAACTGGTTGTGAGATCGTACCCAGAGAGTGGTGGTCAATGGCTCAATGTCCAAACGGAGATCAGTGAAGACTGGAGTCCCTTGGGGATCAGTACTGGGACCAGTACTCTCTAACATCTTCATCAGTGACATTACAAAGCTTGTTCCCTCAACCAAAAGGAATCCCAGTTGCACTTTCCCCTGTGCAGTAACAGGGACCTGCTTTCCATCCAACCCAGCAGCAGGGCTTAGTGCCTGACCAGAGCACATTCACAGTGGGCCAGTCAAAAATGTCCCATTGTAAGGGTGGGAAACAGGCAGAGGGACAAAGCACTCATCCCTTCCATGGCGCCAACATCCCTATAAATCATCATTAAAAAATCCAGATCAGAGTTGCCAATTAGAATAAGGAGAAATAGCACAGCAAGGAGATTCACTGGGAAAAGGCTCTTAGACGTTGTTGGGCTGGCATTCTGCTATCATAGAATCATTAAGGTTGAAAAAGATCACTAAGATTATCAAGCACTGACCCATCACCACCTTACCCACAAAAACACAACCCTAAGTGCCACACCTACCTTTTTCTTGAAAACCTATATAACATAAGGTGTTAGAGGATGTGCAGAAAGCCCCACCAGTTTGCTGGGGGATGACTGTCAGTTTGTAGGTGATGGTCAGGAGGAAGCAATAAAAGCTAATAGGGAAAGCGAGCAAGTTTCTATCAATGAGGTTCAAGGACCTCACTGAAAGAAAACCAGGTTTCCATCCATGCTGAGGGCAGAAAGGAGAATTAGTGCCTCCAAGCTTTTAGGATTAGGTGAGCCAGTATAGGCTGATTTGCTTCGTGAGATTTTAGATTCACTTGAAAGTTTGGGGTTGAAGAGGAGATTGTGCTCAGAGTTACTTCACATGGATGCTGTGTGTGCTATTCCCCAAAAGCCAAAATATCAGCACTGTGCAAATGGCATCTCCTCTCCTACAAACTCAAACAAAGTCCAGCACAGTGACAGGAGTGATGCATCCTCCAAACTTCTGCATGGAAATGCTGTGGTCAGGAAAGAGGTGAGGCTGGGCCAGGGACACCTGGAGCAAATCACGTACCCATGTGGGCAGGTTGGGATTCGCTGGCTCTCTCTTTTCATAAGCAGAGGATGCAAATGCAAAGTGCTTTGCTAATAACACTTGAAGAGATGGTTGTTTACCAGCATGTGCATTCAGCTTCCTGTTTCTTACCAGTGCCTCTAGGAAGATGTGCTCAGAGCATCTTCTCTGCTTAGTGGGTGGTGCTGGAGGAGCCACAGCCTGCTGTGGACGGAGGGTCAAAGTGTTCAAAGCAGAGCCCCTATCACAGATGTGATGCATTGGAGGACTGCACTGCTTTCAGGAGGGATCCTGGTCTGTTCAGGGCTGGCCTTGTGTTTGATGAGTGATTAGGTTCACATCCTGATCCCAGCCCACTTCTTCCAAGAGGAGGAATTGCCTTTGTGTTTGGAGGCTTCCAACCACCTGGTCCTTCCAGACAGCAGCCCAACAGATACACACCCTCAAGCCTGGCTTGTTTGGCTTTGTTTTCATTTCAAACCTGGACACAGTGGCTTAACACGGTGCTTAACTCACTGATGGCATTGGCTCAGCCATTTCATGGCAGGAGGCAGTGGGATGTTATTTGGGACTCTCGTTTCCCAACAAGAGAACAATGGGATGGAGATGAAAACAAACTGGGATGTGGAGGCAATGTCCTGAGGTGCCTCCCTGCTTCAACTCCCGCTGCCTCAACCCTTTGGGAACTTGTAATCATAAAACCTCTCTCCCTGAGGTTTTTGCTGGAAAAGGGCTCTATTGAGCAATAGATGGGCTTCTCTTTCCAAGATGGCAATCCCTGTTCTGCATTTGGGGACCTGCCTACAGCGAGACTGAGGGATTTGGCCAAGATGAGCTGGATGGTGAAGCTGGATGCTGAGCCTCAGTGTTTCTCCTAAGAACCTGTTCATCACAGGAGAGTTGGACTAGATGACCTTTAAAGCTCCCTTCCTGCTCAGTCCTATGATTCTATAAGCCACCCTGCTTCTCCAGGCACATTTAGATGGTGGTGGATAGAGATGGACTTGAAGTGGTTTGGGGGAAAGACCTGGACCCACCACCAGTGTGTGGTCTGTAGCCAAAACTGGATTCCTTTCTTTCCATAGCTCTCATGCTTCCTGAATATGTATGCAGGGACGTATGTTTGCTTGGGGTCTTAAAATGCTGAGAGCTCAGCCTGGACAACATGGTGCATCCGCAAAGGGGGATGAACGTTCATGAACAGATTTCCAGCATCTGGTAATCTGTGCTGAAACAGCTTCCATTATCTTGGTCCTTCTGTAAAATCTGCTCCAGATCAAGATCTGTCTAAAAATGCCATCTCTGCTGGGATTTAAAAAAAAGCCCCCAGCTCACCCTTTGCCCCAGCAGCTCCTCCCAGTCAACACTGTGAGCCTCAGAAAAGACGATGGGTCAATTCGTCTCGAAGTTTCGGGGTTAAAAACAGATTACTTTCAATTGTAAGGGTGAATGTGGGAACAACAGCCCCTCCAGGCTGAGGAAGCCCTCCCATCCCGGCTCAGGGATGGTGGTTTCAAAGTGACACCCACTGGTGAGGAGCAGGACTGCAAGGCGAGGTGTTGGCCTCGCTTGGAACAACCTTCGGAGATCTTCGTTTTAGCAAAATACCCTTAGAAGAGATCAAATTTAATTGACACGTCGAAAGAAATACATCCAAAAAGTGGTAGCAGGCTTAACTGCATCACTCGGTTCATCAGTGACCACTCGTCCTGGCTTTGGAAACATCCATGGTGGTTTCATGGTGGGTTTTTTCTGCATCCTCAAGTCATGGCCAAGGGACCCATCACTATCCAGATGTGGTTGGTGATCACACAACACTCCAATGCCTGTCACACATCGGGGGTTCCTGCCTCAGAAAACTCATAATCCAGGAGAAAACAAGGACCTGACTGAACAGAATGCAGAAAGGAGGCTCTCAGATCACACACAAAGCTCAGGAGGACCCAAGCTGAGGTGAAAGCCATGAGGTCACACCCTGGTGCCTCTCTGGGGTTCATATGACACGTTCATAGGGGTTGGTGAGATCCTGCTGCTGCCCTGTGAGCACAAATCACAGAGATGGGAGGGGGCTTTGAGCTGCTCATTCAGGTTTCATCTGCATCCCTGGAAAACCCTTTGTGTGCCCCCACCTCAAGCCAGGCAGGCAGTTTCCAATCATGCAGATTTTGACTTGAAATAGAATATATATCTAATATTTGTCAATTCAGCATTTGTGGTCATTTTGAGAAAAAATGTCCTCTGCATCCTAATGCAAGAAGAGATCATAGAATGGAATCATAGAATGATTTGAGTCGGGAGGGAGCCTTTAAAGGCCATCTGGTGCCACTCCCTGTAATGACTGGGATGCCCACAGCTCCATCAGGTGCTCACAGCCCCATCCAGCCTGACCTTGGGTGTCTGCAGGGGTGGGGTAACCACCACATCACAGCCCCTTCTTCAATTTCATGCAGATCTGGACCAGGCAGGGTCAGTGCACGTCAGACAGGGCTGCATCAAACCAATGCTAAGAGATATCAGAGAGCTCGAGTCAACTTAGTATATCCTATGAGCCTTGATCAGAAGCTCCTCAACTACATTTGAGTAATTTCAGGGTAACAGGAGGCACCTGCCTGTTTCCAAAACTCATTCTAATTGTTCTTGTCCCTTCTCTTCAGACAAAGAAGGACCAACCCAGTCCATTTCTTCCAAGAGGAGGAATTGCCTTTGTGTTTGGAGGTTTCCAACCACAAGTTGCCACATAAACCAAGCCATACGGGTTGGTTTGGCAGCTATAGGTGCATGGGAAACTTGTAGGTAACTAATGATGAGAGGTAATGGCCTTAAAATGTGCCGGGGGAGGTTCAGGTTGGATTTAAGGGAAAATTTCTTCTTAAAAAGAACAGTGATGCAGGGGCACAGCTACCCAGTGAGTTGGGGGATCACCATCCCTGGGGGCGTTCCAGAACTATGGGGATGTGTCACTGAGGGATGTGGTCAGTGGGGATGGTGGGGAAGGGGGGGCTGGGGTGAGGGTTGGGGATCTGAGAGGTCTTTTCCATCCTCAACAATTCAGTGATCCCTGGGAGCTTGGGTTATTTTGCAGAGATTTCTCCTCCCTGGGTTGGATGGATGAGTACCAGGCTTGGGTAGGAGCTTTGTGTATTACTGAGTCTCCATTTCTTTCAGAAGATGGGAAATACCTTCTTTCACAGTCTTTTATGTATATATAAATACATATATTATGTGTATATATATATATTTTTTAGTATATATATATATTTTTTTTTAAATATATATATATATATATTTTTTTTTTTTTAAAAAGAAAATCTTTGACTTCACAGAGGGAAAATTGTTGATCTTGCAGCAGATGGCGCTTCTGCCTAGGAGATGAAGCTGAGAATAAAGGCACTTTGTTCGCTGAGCAGCAAACGAATGAAGCAAGGTGGTGGCTCTCCAGCATTCATCATCATCATCAGAGAGGGCAAGTGCAGCTTCCAAATAAACTGGATTCTGTCTTACTAGCCTTGCTTCACTGTAATTTTCAGCAGGCCTTCCCAGTCCTCTCAGAAGAATCCCCCTGGGATTCAGGGAAGGGAAGGGGAGGGAGAGTCTGCAATGAAATCAGAATATCACATTTGGCCATCTTCAATGGGAAGTAGTATTTTCATCATTGTAGCTAAAATTACTTCATATTGATTTTCGTTGCTGGTTGTTGTTGTATGAACAACGTAGCAAAATACTTCCATTCGCCCTAAAAAAATATATATTTTTTTTTTCATAGTGAATTTATGTCCTTCTTACTGGTCTTTATTGGTCCAATAAAAGGAGAGAGCAAACTGTGACGCGAAAGTTCAGCTCCATCCCCAATTCCGATTTTGTGCCAGCTCATCCCAGCAACATCATAATCAGCACATTGTTGATTGTTGATTATATGTGTACCAATATACACACATATGCACGCTCTTCATCCATTCCAGACAAGATTCAGACCTTTGCAAGTTTTAACTGATTTCCCAATCTTTTTTCTTAAAACCCATGTCAAGGAGCTGAATTATGTGACAGATAACAGGGACCGAAACTGAGATAAAAGCAATAAATCAGCTCGTTTCCAACCACTGAGGCTAAATGTGCTGTGAAATGATGTCCTGAGAAACCATCAGATGGCAACCTCGTTACCTGAGCTACCCAACTGATGGGAACGCCATGAAAAGGGGGAACAGTGAATTCAGTGCTCTTTGCTGGATGGGTGTGAAGACTTCAGGGCTTCTCCCACGATGCTCTTTGCACAAGAGGGATTATTTTCCTTAGGGGAGAAGAGGAAGGCCAGGTCAGCCACAAGATGGAGTTTCTGGCCGACAATGTACACATCGGTTTGCATGGGAGGGGTGAAACTAAGCTAAAAGCCAGCCCTGATGGTAGGGTATGAACAGCTGTGCTCAACCTAATAACTCTTCCTGCCCGTTGGTCCGGCCCCCATGAGAAATTGCAATTTTCTGACACGTTTTTGCTCTTCTTTGAACATTTCTATATTACAACTGCCTCTTTTCTTTTCTTTTCTTTTCTTTTCTTTTCTTTTCTTTTCTTTTCTTTTCTTTTCTTTTCTTTTCTTTTCTTTTCTTTTCTTTTCTTTTCTTTTCTTTTCTTTTCTTTTCTTTTCTTTTCTTTTCTTTTCTTTTCTTTTCTTTTCTTTTCTTTTCTTTTCTTTTCTTTTCTTTTCTTTTCTTTTCTTTTCTTTTCTTTTCTTTTCTTTTCTTTTCTTTTCTTTTCTTTTCTTTTCTTTTC